>CM068371.1:95159897-95759897 GCA_034769895.1 Magicicada septendecula | reverse complement strand
TTGCTTTCTTATGGTCTTGTTTTGTCGTCCGGTCGCTCCGATCAAAATAATATTATTTATCGGTAAGGTCGATATGGGCTCCTTACTCCTACTCTGTATTTTGTTAAGTTCTAATTGATCGGTGAGCGATACATTGGCTCCAGTATCTATCATGATTTTAGTAAACACGCCATTCACTTCGGCGGAAATATACGCGATTTCGATGTTGTTATTGTTATTGTTTTCTGTGATTTCTTCTTCCATCAGATCTTCTCTGATGTCCTTCAGGTAGTAATTGCGTATGATAGTAAATGTCGCTTGATTGTTTGTCCGTCGTCGTAGTTCGTCGTACCCAATAGATCGGATCAGTGAGGGTTCGAAGTGAGTTTTCACTGTCATTAGTGTTGGGGGTTTTATTCTCCCTTTCTTCTGGTCTAGTCGGATTGTTGTATTGACGTCCGCTATTATTATTTCTGTTTATATCTTCGCTACTGCGGCTCCTTCGCGTGTCGTACCCGGATTCGCTACTCCTTACGTCCTGACTATACGGGTTATTGTCTTCATTGAAGCTTCGTCGTCCCTGATAGAAGCGTCTCCCTCCGTTTCTGTCGTCAGAACGAACGTAATTAGCTCTTCTGAAATTGCTCGGGTTGTGGTTATTCCCGTTGTTCGGTCGGTACTGGCGATTGTTATTATTTGGACGGTAGGGGTGGTTACCATTGTTTGGCCGATGTTGATTTCCACTATTATAATTAGGACGGTGGTTGTTATTAGGAGGATTCTGATTATAATTATTATTATAATTTGGCCTATAATTCGGGCTATTTCTATCTGGCGGATGATTATTCCCGTTACTATTTGGCCTCGGATTCTGGTCAGTATTATCTCGGTTTGAATTATTATAATTACCTCGATAATTATTTCGGTATCCGTCCTGACCGGTCCTATCAAAGTATGAGTCTGGTCCCTGCCGACTCCTCCGATAATACTTCTCCTGCTCATAATTTTCTAATAACGCGGACATAGTTTGGATTGTTCTTATTTGTCCGTTCAGTCTCGCTCTGGCCACGCCCTCTTCGAAGTGATACGCCAATTTAGTGACGAGGCATTCTTCAGGTATCTTTGGCTCAAGATTTCTGGCCATACACACCTTGCCTAAGAAGTATGCGGTGAGTGATGCCCCTTTGCTGCGATCACACTTCCCGTTGCAGATGTCGTCCCGCACTATGTTCTGTGCCGATTCGGACCAGTATTTCGTTTTAAACAGCGCCTTGAACTCTGCATAATTCTGTATATCATGTCGGGTAGCCGTCCACCAATTATCGCGCACGTCCTTAAAGTACTCGTCTAACATGTTTCTGATAGTAGACCATCTAGTTTCGCGTGTACGGGCGATATTTTCTTCCACTCTTTCGATGAACTCCATTGGATTCCTTTTATAATGTTGGAAATTTATCAGTTCACGATTTTCTATGTTCGTTATTCCGGTCACTTGGATTGGTTGACTCCGGAATAAATTAATTTCTTCCCTGAAATTATTGAGTTCTCGCCGTTGAAGTTCAGCCATCTTCTCCTTGTCAGTGTGTACTTGCTCCCGAACATCATTCACGGTGGCGGTGATTTCCTCACATCTCGTCCCCAAGTCTTCTTGTTTCTTTGTCAAGACTTCGAATTTATTTAAATGGGATTCTTCGATGTTATTTACTCGGGTTTGAAGTGTCTCTTTCGTTCTCTGTATTTCTTGCTGGTTCTCTTCACACCTCTCGCCGATTTCAGAAATTTCCCGTCTGACTTCGGTTACCTCCTCTCCTATTTTCGTATTCAATTTTTCGTGACTGTCTTCGAGTCTTTGGCTGATAATTTCAATCTTCTTATTACTATCTTCGATGCTGTCATCAATCTTCTTGCTCAACTCTTGGGTGTCTTCCTTCAATGAAGCTATGATTTTATTTGTTTCTTCCGTCTTCTTGTTTAACTCCCCTTTGAAATCCTCCTTCAACGATTCTATATTTTTGGTTAATAATTCATTATTTTTCTGGTTGTCATCCATCTTCTTGTGAATCGACTCCATATTTTTGGTCAAAGACTCGTTATTTTTAATTAATTTTTCTTTAAAATCTTCTTTTAATAATGCAATATTCTTCTGGCCGTCTTCCTTCAATTCTTCTTTTAATAATTCAATATTCTTATGGCCGTCTTCCTTCAATTCTTCTTTTAATAATTCAATATTTTTTGCTAACGATTCGTTATTCTTCTGGCTGTCTTCCATTTTTTTATTTATCGCCCTTAGTATTTCCAAGAAGTTGGCGTCTCCCGTTTGTGTGGGTTTCTCAATTTGTTCCTCTTGTTGTACAGGTCGGCTGGGTTCTATAGGAGGTAATATTTCTTCTAGATCTTCGACCGGCGTCGCCTCCTTATCATCCATGTCTATTTCTTTATCTGCTTCCGCCGCACGTCTCTTAGAAGTTGCTCTCCGTTGCATTTGTAGTCCTGTGTATTGCAGCTGCCTCGAAAATTAGGTTGGTGATTATTTTGTAAATTAGGTTGGATATTTTTTCCGCCTAATTTCGCTCGAACGTTGTGCGCCAATTTGTAATATGACGAATGACACTCTCCTTTAAAAGCCACACTGTTGGGCTAGCCAATTTGTAATAAGACGAGATGCGTCTATCGTTTATAGCTTGATTATTATTATTGAATAGTAGTCTCAGGGTTCTTTTACTGTTAATGGGTCTTGCTCTCGGCTAATCGTTATTGTTCACTATCAAATTTTATTATTATTTTACCGTTTAGGGACTTATTCCCCTCAATTCAACCTATTGTTGAATCCAGGATTGAATAAGTCGGTACTTACTCTTTGTTTTTTCGTCGTATTAGCTGTCTGTTTAAATAGTTTAATTTTATGTATTATGTTCACTGGTAGGATCTCCACTTGACGTTCCGTTGACACTTTGTTGATCAGCGGTTGTGAGGAGATCAGTTGTTTCTTCCTATACACTAACATACACAAACATAGGCATGGTACACATAATAACTCATGTATAGTATTATTGGATAAGATTGTAAATATATTGGTCTGAGCGGTTGTAAACAAAACATGGAATCATTCAATTTGAATAATTCGCATTCTCAGCATGGTACCAACCGCCTCGTTTTTCTCCTCTAAACTGTATTCTACCGATACAATAAATGTCAACTCTTTCACTAGTAAAAATAATAATGGTAATTTATTCAAATAGCACACAGTGAAATTCAATACAATAAGGCGTTTTACTCTTCTTTTTGGTTAACAATTAATATTTTAAAAGTGAACATGAACTCTAAAACAAATGATGAGCTCTAGTTGGCATGACTGCCTCTGGTTAGTAATACAATGTGTTTTGACCAACATATAGGTTATGTCGTAATGTTCGACTTTAAAATTGAATAATGATTAAAGTAGTAGGTTCTTTTAGACTGCAAAATACACTTCTTTGAAATAATAGCTACGGTTAGAACAAACATATAAAATAAAAATTCATTGATTATTAATGAAAAAAGATAAAATATGAACCATTGTTCGTAGTTAGGCACATGCTTTACATATTGTTTAGTGCAACCTTATTTGGTTAAAAGTAGTGAATTATTTATTATTAATTAATAGTAATTGTGATAATCCAGTATCAGGTACTACAATCATCTGTGAAATTGGATATTCCTATTTCAGGTAATGGTAATTTATTTATTATAGTTATCGCACTCCGGCGAAAACTATTAATTGAATTTAGGAACAAAATATTTCATACTCTAGTCTACTGATAGCATAAGAGCACATATACTCTTCATTGATGTTACAATGTCTTTACTTATCCTAGGTATTTATTGTATACAAATAGTTAAAACTGTCATTACTCAGAACGTTCAAATTCAACATTGTTCATTTGTATTTTATCAGTTCCCTTCTGTTAAGGATAGGGAATTTAATTGTTTCTATATTTCAATTTTTATCGCTTTTAGCGTTCAGTTATTATGCTTATAAACTAATCATAACATTATGTTTGTGGTTATGAATACTTGCGTCTCTCGTCGTTCGAAGGGTTACACTTTTTAATTAATTAAAATTTATTAATTAATTATTTAAACTTGATCACAACACTGCACACACTCCTATGCGCATAAACTCCGAATAGAGCACACTTGTAAATATACTGCACTGATTCTTCAATGTAGGTAATCTATGTCTCACTTTGAGGTTAATATGGTTGACGCTGTGTTGCTGTCAAATGCACGTTTTTCTGAGGCGTCGGCGAGCGTGCAGTCCGCTTCGTTGTTGTTAAATCGGTATGTTCTGATTGGTCAGTTTTTTCCAATTCGTTTATTTACGGTAGACTTCGTCAAAATAGACGCTATCATAAGCGTCAGTCTTTGGGAACAAGATTAACAAATTCTGGTTCACACGCCCACGCGGAAGGGCTAAGCACAATACAATTATTTTTAAAAGTCTAATATCTTTCTTATAATTGTACTGAGGATGTTGTGCTTACTCTCATTGTTCATGTTTTTGAAAGAAGATTAATTTGAGTCCCCTTATCATATATTTCTGATTAGGGTTAGCTGACTTAGCACTATTAGTACTATGTCCGTTTTCATAGATTCACACTTAAACTTATTGCCATACATTTTTGTTTTGCTTATTACTCAGTAATAAGAGTATTTAATTAGCTTTTAACATGTTGTAATTAAATACTGATGGGTTAAGTCACTACTGACAGTGTTCTTTTTCCCTACACTATTTGTTTAATGCCTTAACTATCACTTATGAATCAGGCTTGTTATGCCTATATGGCGTTACTTGGTAGTATGCTTAATATCATAGACATTTTAGTTGTATTGTTTTCTAATTGATAACTGAAATAGTCACTAGGACCTTATCGTTATTGTGATGCAGTTCACTCTGCATTTGACTCTGCTTTTAGCAAGGTTTGGTTGCTGTAAACTTTACTTGCAGCTACTTGTCATAATGGTTTAGTTATAATTACATTTATATAAACGATTTAAATGGTTATTTTGGTTGCAATTGTTCATATGAATAATATTCTGTCTGACATCAAATCATTAATTGGGTTACTTTCTTTGTACAATGTGTTTATTACATAATTTTGGTTGCATAGTTTTGCCATTACCAGTATTTAGTCATACTTGTATTACATAAATATAGCTTTTATATCCTGTTATACTATTAGCTATCGTGTACAAAACATTCCTTATATGCTCTATTTACTTCCTAGCTCATTACATTTTGGTCTAACATTGTTTTGATTCATTTTTTATCAAGTTTTATTGGAAACTGAATGCCCAGATTAGGTTATGTCATAGGTTCAGTAAACATTAGTGTGTTGTTTATGGCTGTGTATTTCTATCTTAGTCTATTCGACTGGTTTCCGTTTCATGTTTGTACATTGGTTATTGGTTATCAATATTTCACATTTAGTTTACTCCTGTATTATCTTATTTGTTGTTAATTAGTGAGTTTGTATGTACATCATTCCCACTGTACAATTGGTCATTCACTATTTTGGTTGCATATTCCTCTGTTTATTCTATAACTACACATCATTTAGCTATCATAAACTCATCTTGTCCTCATTCAGGTTGCTTGTGACTCTTTATTTACAATATTTAATCCTTATTTACAATAATGTGTTTCACATAAACAATAAATGTGTTCATTAAATGAGTTGTTGTCAGTGTTGACTTTACTATACAGCTTAGTGATTTATATCACATAATTATTTAACACTTCTTCCTTCTTCTTAATACAATTATTCTTTCAATGTTTATGTTAGTTTGTTTTACTTCAATTTTCTTCCCTTATTCTTGTGTTTGGTCTGGTTATCTTCCTTCTTCTTTCTTCTTTCTTCACTGATCTCCTCCTCACTATTGTTCATTTTATACATGATGAGGTTTTCACTTGTCTTCTTCACACTGTTTCTTCCTTCTTCTTTCTTGAAGTTGTCCTTGTTGTATCCTTCTCCCTGATTTTTCTTTTTTCTTTTGTTGTGTTGTGTCCTTCTCACTGATTTTTCTCTTTTCTTTTGTTGTGTTGTGTCCTTCTTACTGATTTTTCTTTTTTCTTTTGTTGTGTTGTGTCCTTCTTACTGATCTATTGGGTATAGTATGTCGGTCGTCTCGTCTTTATTCTTCTTTTCTTCTTTCTTGGTGCATTTACTAGTGAATTCCTTTCAATGATGCTTCACTTATTCAAACTTATGGTACTTTTCTTTAGTATACTTGGTGGTATTCTAGACCTTTTAATGTATTTTTTCTAGTGGTGGCCTTTAACTTAATTTTCAGTACTTAGGTGGATGTGGTGACATATGTACTGTTACACATTACAGAAAGTTAAACAGTTAGTCTGTAATATAATATAATATAATTGAAAGTTCGGGAAATTGTCTCTGAGCATTTCATTTAGGAAATTAAAAAACGTACATTAGAAAGCAAAAATTTATTACTCTCAGATATCTTACACAACATAAGACCCTTCTAATATTAAAACCTCGTCATTCATGGGTTCATCTTTATCAACATCAGGTTCCTGGTTATGGACAGAGTGTTCAACATGGATATCGTTGAAGAGGTCCACATAGTATTTTAGTGTTTCCAACAAATTCCAATTCTCTCCATAATGCTTTGCAAGCAATTTTTTGACATCTGTAACTTTGTTGGGGTTGAGGGGAACAGAATTTGGTTTTGTTTCTGGCAGTATATTATCCAGTCGGTGTCCTTTCTTTGATATTGTTCTTGGAGCTCCCATGTCATATTTATAGGCTACCTCTCCTCTTACTAAACCACTACCCTGTTTCCCTCTTGTCAATATAAACCTTTTACAGGTAGCAAATTTAAAGTGCCAATCACCCAGGCTTCTTCACTGTTGATCTTATTGTTACCTTCCATTCTTCTACAGAAAAATCCAAGCCTAATCCTATTACAGTTCCAGATTCACTGAAGATTTTTAAGTATTGCTCAGGGTGAATGATCGTTTCAATTTTTCTTAATTTTTTTCTATTACACCAAATACCCTGTCTGGAGGCATGTACGAGTGACCAGGGACTGGATAGTACAGACAAATCTTGTTGATTTGTGTTGGCGCTTGAGTTAACAACCAGTTCAACAGAGCAGTTATCATGATGGTGTTCTTGTTCTGTCCACCAGCACCATCAGCAAATAATCTTATGGTATTCACATTTTCTGCGTAGACAGTTTTCGACAATCGGTGGCAAATACAAGAGGCTATTTCACTTGAACCTTTTTCACCTTCCATTTTGGTTCAAGCATAAATAAATGTGTTTTCAGACGTCTGTTTTATTTGGGATGAGCGTAAACACGTAAAATTATTCACATGAAACTACCTTAAAAAATAGGCAGCTTGATCAGTCATTTTAGGGAAAATGAGATTTTTTTGACAATCAAAAGAGTATGTTATGGTACTGTATTGTCTTCCTCATCTTGTAATAGTTCAAAAAATGTTTTGCTTCGCTTCTTATCCACTTCTAATTCAATTTTTAGTGACCCTCTTTCTTCTTGATTTACTGTTGACCTAATTCTTTCTTTTAGTTCAAGACACTTGGAACACTGGTCTGTGGCAGGCGACCCGAACCCTACGTTGTAGTTTTCAACAAACACCTTTCTAAAATACTCATATTTTACTTTTAAATCTTCAGTTTCAACACTGTTGTTATATGCTTCCCACAGATGGTTAATACTGAGGTGACTAGGAAGATATTGCCGTTTCGATTTCCCTCGGCAGTAGTGGGATTCTATTGTTTTTAGTGATTCGATGAAGTTCTTTACCTTGGTTAATTTCCCCTCAGATTTATTTGAACGGTGGTCCCCTCCTCTCTGTTGTCTTGGTGATTCCCCCGTTAAGAAATCTTTCCGACACAATCTTTGCACTCGAAATTTTGATATTTTTAGAATTTCCAAAAACGCTTTCTGACAAACTTTGATTAACTCACTTCCCCCTTCAACACGATATGATGGAATAAAATAGTCTATTGCCATACTTCTTTCAGATGACTGAGGATTCTTTAGCCTATGTCTTTGTGGTGTTTTTCCTTTCGCATACCGTAATATGAACTGATCTTGATCAATTTTGTTGCAAGACTTGTAGAATCCTTGGTAGAACCTCCTTACATCTTGCATATTAAGCTGGAAGCATTTATAACAGTGTTTGGAACCTGCAGCTCCTTCAAGATGACCACAATCGGGAAGAGTGGGGAATCCTTGGGTAAAGTGTCTGAAACAACAAAACAATATTGTCAGATATTTGAAAACAATAATTCATCTCTGTGTAAGATGTGTGTGTCAGTGTTTATGTATATGGTGAGTGCATGTGTGTAAGATGTTTGTTTGTATGTATGTGCGTGTTTTTGTGCATGCGTGCGTGCTTATCACATGTTTTATTTTAACAGACTTCAATAAATTAATATACTATGTATGTATGGTAAGCAAAAATATCTCTACGGTTTTATATTCATTACAGCAAAGGCTCTAGCCTGTATGTACATGAAAAACTTTGAGGTTATATTTCTCTTTCCACTAGGTAAAAGTACAGAGGTAAATATAAAGCAGCAAACGTACCTCTTATTTTTATCTTTAGTTTTCTTCCAGTTCTCAATATTTCTTTTCTTCTTTCGACTACTACCATGCGGTGTTGGAGTAACATTTTCTCCAGTTAACAACGCAGCTTCTGAATCATCCATTTTACAGAAACACTGAAAATATTACCCAGCTGCTACTGGGAACCATTTAATAGAAGGTTACCAACTTCTAACACAAAATAATATTTTGTAATATTACATTAAAAGAGTAATGTTTCAGAGTAAACATTTGTTAGTAATAAACGTGAATTAGGTAGTTTTGTTGCAGTATGCATTCTACTGTTAGACTGGGTATTGGAGTTAGAGAGTTTAGGAACAGTGTTAAGGCGACATGGACTTAGTTAGTTTTGGAGCAGCACCCTTCCAACATAACCCTGTGTGGAATTAGAGAGTTTTGTTGCAGCATCAATTTTTAAGATTAGTTTTTACATAAGAATTAGTGAGTTCTGGAACACACATTCTACTTTTTATTGTAGAAGAGAAGGTCCTCTACAAGATGGCAGTAATATCTCAATTTTTCAAATTTTGGAGTTAGTGAGTGTTGGAAATGGACGACTCATATATTATTGCCTGTCTTCTTTATTTACAGTGTGGAACAGTAGAACCTGTTACAGTATACTAGATTTAGTACTGGGTTGAGGCACAGATACTTCCTAAATAATACGTCTACTCTACATGAGTGTTGTGGTTGGTTAGGTAATGATAGTACATTATTGTGTGTAATGATAGTACATTGGGTTTGACGTTTCTTTACAAACCCAATTGACTCTGTAGTGCTCAATTCTACGTCTTTTGACCTCACTGTAACTGTTTATTCTCCATTTCTTCCCGCAATTGTTCGTGTAACCTGTCTTGTATGTTACTGTACTAATTTTTAAAATAAACACTTATGTATCTTGTAGCATAAGCTATTAACCGTAGTGCATACTCCTTCTTTATCTAAAAATTGGTAGATATTGTTAAGCCCCTTACCTTTTACTTCCATGTCCTTAAGGAAATGGAAGTATGGTGATGGCAAAAAAAAATCGTGTTCGAGATTTTTGCAGATTCTGATTGTACTACCCTCAAAACATGAAAAGTCATTTTTTGAAAAGTGTGTGTGTGTGTGTGTGTGTGTGTGTGTGTGTGTGTGTGTGTGTGTGTGTGTGTGTGTGTGTGTGTGTGTGTGTGTGTGTGTGTGTGTGTGTGTGTGTGTGTGTGTGTGTGTGTGTGTGTGTGTGTGTGTGGATTTTTTTCGATGGCAAACGATAACAGCCACAAATTCAAACAGAATCGAATACTTGGATTTCGTTGCCCATGACGTGTCCGTTAATTAACTAAATATAATTATTACACTACGACTCGGAACACAATAGTAGTGTAATAATTATACTTAGAATCAAATAATTTTTTACATACAGCCCTGATTTGTATAGTACTCAAGACCTACTGGTTTTGGTGAAGATCGGTTAACGGAAAGGAGTAGTTTACCTGCAACGTTTTAACAAGGGTATTTTCTGTGGCAAACGATAAAAGCCGCAAATTCAAACTGAATAAAATAATTTTCTGCGTACAGCCCTGATTTGTAGAGTACTCAAGACGCATTTTTCTTTGTGAAGATCGGTTATGGGAAAGGAGTAGTTTATAGTGGTTTGATTATCTGAAATTAATGCTTCTATTACCTTCCAACACTAATATTACCTTAAAACAGGAATTATAGACATGCTACTTTAGAGTTGTGCCTTTATGGCTGGGATTACATTGATTGATGGGATTATTGATTATTACATATTACAAACTGGTTTACATTCCATAGTAGTAATATTTTCCTTCGTTTGCCAAATTTTGTTGACTGATTAATTCTATTTAGTGTGCCTGAGCCTAATTTAGGTATCTATGGTATTTTATACATAACAGTGTGTCTATTTTCTTACAACCTTTTTCTTCTTTGACAATTCATAATAGCCATAATAGCATAATATTCTTAATAGCAATATTACTAACATTATTACACACAAAACATATTTAAACATAACTAACTCTTAATACAATTAATTAAACAAATTGAACCTTCTAATTGTAGTCTTTTTCCTTGAAACAAATATGGGACTTGGCTTTAAATCCCTTAATCTTACTTATAGTCTATGTTTCTTTTGTTTCATACATTTGGGGTGAATCATTAATTTTAACAGTCTTTTCTGTTATTACTGATCACTCATTATATTACACTTTTTCTTCCTTCACTTAGCACTTTTTTCCACAGTGTTCAGCTTATAATTATTTACAATATTGTTACAGTTAGTCGTGAGTGGTAAGGAGGTGACTCTACACGCTTCTACATGTAAATTGTCTGGTGGCTGAGGGATAGTTCAAATTTTACCTACTTTTTGAGATTTTTTCCTCTTCACGAGTAGTGTTGTGTATCCAACTACCATATTTGTAGTGTAGTAAGGTATTTCATAGCAACTTGAAAATTTCTATATTAAACAGTTAATGCTTACTAGGAAAATGGCTGTTGATTACAAACATGCCTGTTGTTAAAATGTTTTTCATATTTTTTGTTTAGCGTTGTGTTACAAAAAACTTCACCCCTCCCCTGATTACGTCGCTGAGTATCAACAATATTTAAATATATGTAAATTTATTCTGAAGAAAAACATACGGTCAAGATTGAACATTACTGTTGATATTACAACTGACATTTTGTGAAAACTGTTAATTAAAATTACAGTTAAATACCAAACAATCGAATTGTACACAGTTGACTTTGGTAATCTTTGTTTTTCCACTTATACTTTTATCGTCATTTTTGTATGTGAATGCATTTCTGCACTAACAATGTCTTATAACCCAACATCGGGAATTCTGAACGCTGGTTTGACAAGATACGAGAGACGCCGGTGGTTGAAGTCGATATCATCCTTTGAACCTTTTTCTTTGCCATTGAGGCTATTACCGGTCGTCTTTGAGCTGGAGAGATGTCGGATGGGTTGATATAACGACAAACATTTCGTGATAATTGTTAATTAAAATTACAATCAAAATTTATTGATGAAGAGACTGGATGAACACGTATCAGATGGAATAAACGTAACACATGAATAAAAAAACAACTTACTCTAACAAAGCTCAATCGGAAGTGGTATATCCTCCACTACGTCAAAACGACCCGTCCACTGTCGAGTTGCTGTGGACCAACAACATGAACCAAGGCAGGCTCTATCTCAATTCGAGACTCATTTAGTGCTCCCATGCACTGACCATCCGTCAATGCGCCTAGAACACTGTGGTCGGCAGCACAATAAATTATGGGCTGTTCTTCCGATCTCCAGGCTTTATTTACAAAGCACTTTCACACTCCCGTGGCTTTTTCTATGGCCGCATGTGGAGTTCTTAATGTATAGACTAGATTCTGATAGTCTATCACACACATTAATTCATTTTGGAATTAATGTGGTGCTCCAAAATTATGTCAGTCACTAACCCCATCACCCTGCCAGAGCGGTTACGCTCAAAGATGAAGTCTTGGGACTCTGCTGGATCTAAATGTTGCTTATTTACGGAAGTGGTAGCGCAAGGGGGGCCACAGAAAACATTTCTCTAAATTTTTTTCAAAAATAGGTATAAACCACTGAGTACATTTAGTTTTTTACTGTTATTTGCCAGTACCTAATGATGTACTTTGAGAGTATAAATTATTTGGTTAACTACAAAATAGGAACGGTGATTCCAGTTAAGACTGCAACGAGACCACCAGAATTCGGCAGAGTGAACACTGTCCAAACTGAAATTCATTAAGGATTATCTGCGTAACACAATGTCTCAAAAAAGCCTGAGTGAAATTAGTGTACTAAGTGTGGGAAATGAAGAAACTGTTAGATCAATTTTATTTATTTCATTATTTGAATTAATGAAATAATAAACACTTTTGCATCTCACAATGCAGTAAGATCACGAACATTATAAAATGAAAGGTAACTAAATACAATTAACTTCAATTTCATACTACTACTGTTTGTTAATATAGTTAATAACATATTCCTATTTTGCTCTGTAAATGCTAGAAATCTTCAAATTAAGTTTTTATATTATCCTGTACTAAGCAATGTTTTGAAATACGAAAACTCTATTTTTGTAAAATAAAATGCCTTATGTCAGAATATTTTTTTAAGTCTAATACCAATTTTAGTCATGTAATAAAATTATTGCAATTTATAAGGCTATAAGCATATGACAGATAGTTTAAAAAGTGAAATTGATTTTTGGTTTGTTTAAAATAACGAGAAAAGTGTACAATATAGAAGTTAATTTAAATGTCCACTTTCTTCATGAATTTAAATTTAATAATATTTGAACTTTTTTCAAGATACATGTAAGTTCAATAAATGACAAAATTATAATTGGTTATTAGTGACATGTCTGATTGTCAGTATTTTTTTACATTGATCAAAGACATAAAAGATACTAAATAACAAATCAAACTATTAACTGAAAGACAAATTACTGTATAATTTATTAATTGAGTACATATTGTTACGAGAGGCCTACCAAACAACCCAGAACATTCTCCATTCCCCCCGGCCAGTATGGCAGCTGTTGCGTCATTCAAGTAGGTGATTCTAGTGAGTTCCAGGAACACTTGAGACAGCATTAAGCCACCGGCGTGCAGTTAAGGAGGGAAAGCTGTACTGGACCTCAGCGCGGCGTATATAAAGTCATTGCAGCCGGGTTGTCAGTTCAGTTACATGAGCGATTTTCGCTAGTGGGGATTGAGTGTTGTCGAAGTGTAGTAGTACTGTGTTAAACTCTATTAATAGACATTGGTATGGCGTGTGGACAAATCTAACTGGAAATATTGTACGAGTTAAATACAAACTGTATAATTGTGAAAATTAAAGCTGGTGATTAGTGACGAAATTGGTGTCTTGTATTTTGTTTTCCACTGTACCTACGACGATCAAGTAGACTGTCGTAACAGTGGTGTCAGAACTGGGATAGAACGGTTAACAGTGGAAACAGAGGACACTTCGTAGAAGAGTGGTGTTAGTGGTAGTTCATACAAATAAAATGGATACCAGTTAGTTGATAGAAGCATTCCGAGTAATGCTACAACAAAAACAGGAACAACAAAAAGATGAACGAAGGCAGGAAAGAGAAGAAGCAGAAAAACGGCAAGACGAAAAACGTAAGCGTGAAAATGAAACACCAGAGAAACGGTAAAAAGAAGAATTTAGTCATCAAGCAGACGACGTTAATGCGTTCGCACAAGAGATATCACTGCAAAATTCGTCCTGCTACGAGGTGAGCTGAACAAAAAAGTTGACAGAATATCTGAAATAGAAAAATATGTGTCAACTATGAAAACAAGTATGTCAAGTTTAGAAGATTCAAAATATCAGAGAAATCAAAGGACGCTATTAACTGAAGTAGGGCCAGTTTTTGCAAAGGCCCCATCGTTTAATGGAAGCAATCATTGGGCAACTTATCATCCCCAATTTAAAGCTCCCGCTCGCTTAAATAACTGGACAGAAGAAGAGAAAGGCCTTTCACTCATTCTTGCGTTAAAAGGGCCTGTCGCAGAGCTAACACACAAATTGTCATCTGACAGCCAGAACACATATGCCGAATTAACAAAAGCTCTGGAATTACGGTACGGTGACCAGCATTTGTGTGAAGTGTACCGTGTTCAACTTAAAACGAGGCGACAGCGTTCAGGGGAGAGCCTTCAAGAATATGCGAAGCAAATGTCGACCGACTGACGAGAACGTGGATTGCTCACATTATGTTTATTGACGGTATCAGAGATAGTAAATTACAACAGGTGTATTTATTCTCTGAAGCCGAGAATGTCTCGGCATCAGAATAGCTCAGACGCTCTTTTTCATGCTCTCCGTTTTGAAGCTGCCAAGTCGGCTACCTACATTAATCAAAGTATGCCATCACGTTGTAGTCAAATGGATCCAGTATCACAGTATCATCATAATGGATGAAATAAAAAGACGATTCAAGAAAGTAGGGGGAAAATGAGAGTTCTAATCCGGAAATTACGTCATATGGCGGGAAATTCAAAAATTATAGTGGTGGGGGTAAACATGCGGTAGTTGGCTTTCGGCCATGTTGTCGTCGGCGAGCCTTAAGTGGGGTTATGTGTGCGTTGATTGGTGTAGGCGTGGCCTGTCGGTTCGCAGTTCGCCGTTCGCCGTCCGGGGGCGGCCTGACCGCGGCCTGGTCGTGGCTTGACCGCCGCCCGGAGTGGTGGGGTCGTCATCGGCGGGTCGGCCATGTTGTCGGTAGGTGCGTGGCCATGTTGGAAAAGCGGCGAGGTTGTCAAGTTGTGTAAGAGTGTGGTGGTTAAGGTTCTCTTCACATAATAACTTAAATTTCAAAATCGCCCCGATTTTGTGCGGGCAGTATGTTCAAATTTTGAACTTTGTAAACTCTGTAATCTAAATACCGCATTGCGACACGTGTAGATGACGTCACGTTTTTATCTGCTAACTACAGCCGGTCCCTGTCTGGGCTGACTGTAGCGAAATTTACGTTAGTTATACTCAAGACTCCGAGCTGATCATTCGTACTATTTCCAGCCACGGCTACTGGGTTTCATTATTTAAATTATTTAGTATGTGCAGCATGCACTGATTCTACTTGGGCGATTCCTGCCTTATTAATAACGATTATGTCTTTCGACTTTTATTTCTAATTCAATTAACGGGCAACGTTAACTTCTGCATGTCAGCAATCGCATCATCAAAATTTCAATAAACTATCATTATACGAAGAACATACAGTCCACGTTAAACTTCTTTCTAACCAGCCATTTCCAATTAGCGTTTCTAGGAATAACTCGAGAGCATTCAAGAGCTTCCAGACGCAACACCGCCTATGGACCTATATTGAGGGGACTCGAAGGAATGACTTTGGTGTTGTTAGGATGATGCTGACGACAACAAATGTAAACTGGAAAATAAATCTGATGCGTCGTCAGAGCTTCAATGACATCAGATAAGTACGAAATCAGAATCTACTCTGCTACGAAAGTCATCAGCTCGCATCGACAAGGAGAAACGCCATTAGCGTTCCACACCACGATCTGCAGGTGTCTTTCCGTTTAAAGGGGGAATGGGGACGATTGTGGACAAGCATTAACACATTAGGAACTCAGAGGGTCGGTAGAAGCCCCAGGACTCCTGCGGACGAGCGTGAGAGGACTTGGCCGGGACTGCTGTTTTGCGCAGTGCTAGTTAAATGACGAGTGGTCTGCTTGCTGGTGGTATTTGAAGTGAGGAATGCTAGAAGCAGGCGTGGATGCAGGCAGCGCCTGCAAAGTTGTAGACCAGCGGGTACACTTTTTATTATTAGTGGTAGGAGCTGAAATTTGGAAGGAATGAAAAAATCGATGCATAATTTTGATTCTCAGGAATAACAATCGCAGGATTATGGGAAGGATGCATAGTTTTGGAGGCAGCAGACAGAAGTTGCACAGGTCGCCATAGCGCCGTGCTGTATGTGCTTTGTCCGGGTCGCAGACAGATGAACCCCAGTCTCTTGCGGTACAGCTCTGTCAATTGTTTGCACCACAGGGAGTTAAGATGCTGGTTCCTCTTTGCACGATATATGGTGCAAGTATTTTCTTGGATTGCTACAGCCTGAGTTGCATCTCTGTGTGTCCCTTTTGGATTCACACGTAGAAGTTTGGTGTTGCGATGGGCTGTCGTGCTCAGGCGGATAGTGCTCGCAAGGAAGTACTTGCACACGTCGCGAATTCCAGTGCAGCACTGATGCGGCTTGAGCTGTTTCGGTACTTCTATTCTGAATCTTGAAACAGACGCTGGACTAGCTAGCTAAGGATGGGAAAGCAGCTACCGTGCTAGGCATCAGATCAGGCATAGTTTTGGCTAAAGTCTGGCACGATATGAACAGTGCCATGAATAGATTGGGAAGGAAACGGGTAATTGCCAGTTTTTCTCTTGCGCTTGTTGACGTGTTTGCTTTTCAGCACAACAGAAAACTCGTCGCCTTCCCATGAAAATATCACAGTCACTGTCACTGCCACTATCAGATTCACTGTCTCCAGTGGCGTAACTCTTTCAACTGGGCCACTCCGAGGAATCCTTTGCGGGGATTCTATCCTTCTGTATTTCATGCTTTTGTCTCTCTTGAATAGTAAATCTTCCTTGTGGGTGTGACAACCAATAAAATTATATAACGTAAACAGAATAACTATTCTTTCTTGTATAATATTGTTACGACGGTCTACTTGATCGTCGTAGGTACAGTGGAAAACAAAATACAAGACACCAATTTCGTCACTAATCACCAGCTTTAATTTTCACAATTACTCAGTTTATAATTAACTCGTACAATATTTCCAGTTAGATTTGTCCACACGCCATACCAATATCTATTAATAGAGTTTAACACAGTACTACTACACTTCGACAACACTCAATCCGCACTAGCGAAAATCGCTCACATAACCTGGCCGCTATGGCTTTATATACGCCGCACTGAGGTCCAGTACAGCTTTCCCTCCTTAACTGCATCCGGCAGCTTAATGCTATCTCAAGTCTCCTGGAACTCACTAGAATCACCTACTTCAATGACGCAGCAGCTGCCAAACTGGACGGGGGGAGTGGAGAATGTTCTGGGTTGTTCGGTAGGCCTCTCGTAACACAGCCCCCTCCTTAAGCCTGTTCGTCCCGAACTGGCAAACCGTCTCTGAAGTACTAATACTTGGCCAGGCAATCTAAGTAGACATCCTTACTTGTTCTCAGGTTCTTCGAATTCAGTCTCGTGTGATCCGAATGTCAAGTTCCCAGGAATACGAGTCTTCCGTTCAACCGATAGTTTTGCCTCCCGTTGCGTCATGTACTGATGATCTAAACACCACTGGCTGATCCAAGTCTGTTTGGTTCTCGTCAACAACCTCTTGCGTAATTTCATCTTCAGCAACATTTCCCTCGGGCACTTGTATTAACTCACGAACAAACAAGGGGTTATCTTTGACACCCAAAGTTGTCTTTCCAGTCACTTCTTTTGCCTTTTCACGTATTTGTATTTCCTCTGCTAGTTCTTCCATTTCTGCCTGGAATAGGAAAGGTTGCTCTTGGCCAGACCTGGTAACTTCTTCTTCGGCCAATGCCATTTGCTTGATTGAATGGTTGGCAGACCCTGATATTTTAGCCATGCAAAGCTTTATCTTCTCTTGGCCAACCTTCAGGACGTTCTCTCTGAAGTCCACAATGAATCCGTAGGCATTCATAGTGACCGTTCCAAGAATCACTTCATCGACAATGTCTGCAACGAGCATTTGGTGGCTAAACTCGAGGAGACCCAGGCGTACACGTACGTCTACTTGACCTAATTCTTTAACGAGGCTTCCAGTCACAGTCTGTATTGTACAGAGCTAAATTGAGGATGGCGGTTGCTGACTAAGTCAGGGCGTACGATGGATAATGTGGCGCCCGTGTCAACTGTAAATGCTGCAGGTTTGTCTTTAATGAATCCTTTGACAATCAGGTTACCCGTGGTTTTATGAAGTGTGTAGACTATGTGCAGTTCCGTATCTTTACATCTCCAATTCGTGCATTCATGCTCTTCTCTCCGATTTTTTGTCTCCCAACAATCTGCTTGTAAATGGCTACTTTTCCCACAGTTATAACACTTTGGTCTTTTGTCTTTATCCTTTTGTTCGAAAGATCATTGTGGCGCTACTGAATTCTTAAACTGTTGTTCTTGAGTAGGGGGAAAATGAGAGTTCTAATCCGGAAGTGACGTCATATGGTGGGAAATTCAAAAATTGTGGTGGTGGGGGTAAACATGCGGTAGTCGGCTTTCGGCCATGTTGTCGTCGGCGAGCCTAAAGTGGGGTTAGGTGTGCGTTGATTGGTGTAGGCGTGGCCTGTCGGTTCGCAGTTCGCCGTCCGGCGGCGGCCTGGCCGCCGCCTGGTCGTGGCTTGACCGCCGCCTGGAGTGGTGGGGTCGTCGGCGGCGGGTTGGCCATGTTGTCGGTAGGTGCGTGGCCATGTTGGAAAAGCGGTGAGGTTGTCAAGTAGTGTAAGAGTGTGGTGGTTAAGGTTCGGCCACGTTGCCGATTCGTGCATGTGTTATAGTGTATGGGTATGTATATGTAAGGGGTTTTTCCGGAAGTGCGGCCATGTTGGAAAAGCGTCGTCGGCGTTGCCAACTTGTGCTGGTTTATCGACGTTGTCAACTCGTGCGTGTGTTATAGTGTACGGGTTTGTATATGTACGCCGCCGTCCGGATATCGTCGATGTCGTGTCTATGTGTTAAGTAAATATATATACAGATTGTAAAAATACGTTCGCACCAACCTGTTGGTCTAGCGCGCGCTATGTCGAGCCCTACAAGGTCGTTCTGCCTAACAGGTTGGTGCGAACGTACGGGGGAGGGGACTAAGACGTAAGTAAATATATATACAGATTGTAAAAAAAATAAAAAGATGACTCGGTCCTTCAGTTGAAAATCAATGCACATTATGTATGGAAAAGGATAGTTGAAAATAAACACTTATAAAATAAAAAATATTAAACACACACACACACACACACACACACGCACAATACTTATGGAAAATAATTACTGTTTATGTAATATCTGAATAATAGGACGTCGCAAATGATGTAATCGGCTCCCACTGTGATCTTCACATGTGGAGTTATTTTTTACATCAGATTGTATTTTTCTTAATAACAGAACATGCTGCAGCTGATGCAATCGACTTCGGCTGTCTGGCCATCTGTTATCGCGAGCCGCTCATGGTAATAATTAATTGCCTCCGTCTGTCTGAGCATATAATTAATTGCCGTCGTCTGTCTGAGCATATGTTATCGTTGCGTGTGAACGAAGTTAGGAACGTACATAAATTATTGTGTGAAATAGAACGCAAGCCAAGCTAAGTGTGCGTCTTTGACTGTGTGTGTGTGTGTGTGTGTGTGTGTGTGTGTGTGTGTGTGTGTGTGTGTGTGTGTGTGTGTGTGTGTGTGTGTGTGTGTGTGTGTGTGTGTGTGTGTGTGTGTGTGTGTGTGTGTGTGTGTGTGTGTGTGGCAGCTGTTACGTTTTTTGTTGTTGTTGGGTGTGCATTAGTTGTTATGATGATGTAATCGACTCCGTCTGTCTGGCCATCTGTTTATCGCAGCGTGTGAACGTAGTCGTTCATAAATTTTTTTTTAATAACAGAACACACAAGCTTTATGACACCATCTGTTATCACAGCGTGTGAACGAAATGAGAAACAGAACGAAAGCCAAGCTAAGTGCGCGTCCGTGACTTTGTGTGTGGGAGCTTTTTTTTGTTGTTACCATCTCTTTCGTGTACATCCTTGAGATACTATATATAAGCTGTACGAACTGCTCTCAACGACACATCGTTCGTCGCGAGACTCAACTGGAACTCGTACAAGGTTAGTTTGATTTTGAAATATTCTTTAATTTCTATAGTATATTATAATCATGCAATTATTGTTTAATAAAATTGATTTTTTAAATTAGTTGTATGTAACTCGTTCTAGCTTGTATATTGAGTGATGAATAGTGTTAATGTTCGAAGGAATTTTGAAATTAAAAAACAAAAAAATGATAAAGCAATACTGTTTAATTACAAATAATTAAAATACATGTAATCAAAATATATTACAATTTAAAATACATAATATGTAAACGCACACAGTAGTGAAAATTACAAAATGTAAACATGTGCAATATGGCAATTGTATACGAAATACAACTAAATAAAACTAATTACAAGTGCACTATGACATGACAAATACGTATAAAAAAAATGAAATAAACACACACAGTAGTGACAATTAAAAAAATACAATTGTATACAATTATATCAAATGAATTATGTGTAAGCACATTATATTATAACATTATGTAAACGCATACACAATTGTGTAGAATTAAATCAAATTGAAATAAGTGTAAGCACATTATATTTTAAATACTATTGGTAAACGCGTGCAATGACAATTATGTACAAATATATTTGTTAATTGTGAAGATGTCTATCCGGGCTTACTCTAAAATGTACACCACGTAAGCCTTGTTTTATTATCTAGACATAAGTACATTGACAATTGATTACAATTAAATCAAATGAAATATTTGTAATCACATTATAATATATAAGTTACAATATATATTATTTATAATTAAATGAAATACAACTAAGTACATGTTTATATATTGTAACGTACCGCTTAATGTGAGGTACTTGCGAAAGTGTTATTATATGCCTCACGCAGTATGCGTCACTTTTGAATTATACTAACTGACGTTTTAAAAGGTATAAATAAAGGATTTTGTTTATCTTGTTTTACTCAATCTAAAAGAAATCTAGAGTGTGTGATTTGGGGTCCAGGAGGTAATTTGTTCAGCCTTATGCAGAAGAGAGAGTAAGTATCATTATTGCCCCTCAGTTGTGACGATTTCTTCTGTATGTTGTGCTGAAATTTTCATTAACTACCCACTACAATAAATTATAACACGTTATAATTCAATATTAATTTTCAATAATATTGCTTTATTGATTATTGACTTTTGTCTCCTACCACCAAAATATAGGTATCACAATTAATCTTATTTAAAAAAAAACATCATCTCGACTTTACCGAGTAAACATAGATCTGTCTAAGGAACAAAACATATATGTTGTTATTTACCCAATATTACGCTATAATAAAAAACATCAGTTATTACATAATTCTTAGTAATTCCCCAGGGTTCAGGGTGAATTCTTTGTGTTATGAGAGTGTCAGAAATGGATAATTGCTACGCTTTACAAATATCAAAAAATTAATAAATAATTTTGTTTATTTTTTCAAATATTACGTAGTTTCCGGAATTGCCGTAAGAGAGCAGCATGTATTTGTTTACTTTGAAAGAAACATATGATAAAATGAATATTTTTTGTTCTATTTCACTGTTAAAAAACGAGTTTTCTTCTGGACTTATTACGAAAAAATGTTTATATTACCTCGCTCCGTGTTGTCCTTACTGGATTGAAGTTTTATTCTGTGATGAGGTACGTCTTGCGTTATTATTTCCTTTTCGTTTGGAGTATTTTCTAATTGTCTACTGGAAGTAGGCCGAACTATATTGGATCCTCAGAATGGTTTCATCCACTGGTTTTTAATGTATAATACCATTTAATTTGGATTCCTCAGGTATACTTAGTCAGTATTCACTTTGTTTATTACTCTTGCGTGAATTTAGCCTCCTCCAACGTCCAAAAAAGGTTATTTTTTTATAATTTTTGTCGCATCCTTTCTTCAACTCTCCGGTTTAGTTCAAAATTTTTTATATCTTCTTCTAACAATACTTGTTATTTTTCATCACTCTTAGTAACACATAGTATTTTTATTATGTAGGCAGTTTGTGATTATTATAAATTTATATTTTATTTATGGAAAAATAATTCCCTTCCATTCCGGTTTCTTTACTAATTTAATTTACATAATATGTTTTGGTTAATTTTTTTATGACATTGTGTATAAATATTTTATCATTTTATTATCATTAAATAAATTTATATATTATTTATTTAGTCTCGAATAGTGTTCATACCCGGTACTACTTCCTGTTGCCATTTCCTTCATAGGATTATTTTAATTTTATATTATCTTTGGTAGTTAAAATTGTTATGTCTTTTAAAATTAACTCTGGGTTTTCTTACAATCTAACACAATTATTTGAAACAATATAATATTAACTTGGGTATAACAAATTGTGGTTCATACAATATAAATTACAATAAATAAATAAAATTACAAAAATCAATTAGTATTATTACATACTACTTCCATAGTTTTATCCTATCCAAAACATACAGCACAGTTTAGTAATACATTAATTTCACTTTGGTTTTTCACCTCAATGGGTACACTAGAACTCACTTCGCACTATATACCACTCGAATTGTTATTATGTTGAGTGATATAATTAAATTTTGAGCGAGCTTTAGTTCTACCCATTTCTGACTTTTATTCTCATGATTTACTTTATTGGGACCGGGTTATGTACCGTTACATAAAGCCCCCCCACTAGAACAAATTTATTTTAGTTCAACTTGTTGATAGAAATAAATTGTTGATTGGTTCAAGTCTCCTAATGGTCTTGACTTTTTTTTCATAATAGTGTTTCATTTCCGACTGATTATACTCTCTGGTAATTCCGACTGGTGGTAATTGCTATTTTCTTACTTTACTCTCTCTCTCTCTTGGAGGCAAATTCATCAATTATTTCTCGGGGTTAGTGGTACTTCCACATTTTATTTGATAAGGACTGGTCACACTAATTATATTAAACTTGTTTTAACCCTCATTTCTATTTACTTTTATATACTCGCTTTATCAATTAAGCTTCTGTCTGCTATCTTCCTTCTATTTTCTTCATCTGTACTTCTGGAAACTAATATCACTCTTTTCAGCTATTTTATAATTATTATCCCTAAAATATTCAATTTCCCTAACATTTTTCCCTATCTTGTGGGGTGGTTCCAGTCGGGTAGCCACTCTGGGTCCATACACCGCTGTCCATCCTTACACCTTCTGAGACCAGGGGAACATCATCCCTGCTCATAAAAATTATTGCCGGAACATTTCTACGGTCAATACAATAAAAATAAAAAAATTATAAGTAGTAGTCAATTAGCGACTAGTACCAAACACTTTTGGGATTCTTCATACTGTAGCTGTTTGTATTTATTTATATATTTCTTCTTCTCCTTGATTCCTTCTTTTTTATCATTAATTAATAGCATATAACATCATTGATAGGCCTTATGTTAAAATTCTTCTGACTTTACTTCTTGTGACATATTTCTCCGTATCATTTCTTCTTATCTAATCTTTAATTCCGAGAAATTCTAATTTTTGTTGTATTAATTATCATCCTCCTTCAGTTTCATTGGAGTCATTAAATTATTCGTTATTCTTCTTATCTGAGCACATTACCATCAATTGTTTATTTATTTATTCTTCTTTTGTTACCATAAAAATATTATTTTTCCTATTAGTCCATTTTAAATCAGTTCTTTATAAATATTATTTAATCATCTGTCCTTACATTATCCTGGTGTTTTGTCTTTTTATTTTAAATTATATGGTTTCAAAATAACTTGAGTAAGATGTCCTTACATGCTTTTTATAATTTTGGGGTTTTTTAGTTTCTTCATTTTTAAATTATATTGTTCGAAATAACTTGAGTAAGTTGTCCTTACGTGCTTTTAGAATTTTGGGGTTTTTTAGTTTCTTCATTTTAAATTATTGTTCGAAATACCTTGAGTAAGTTGTCCTTACGTGCTTTTTTGAATTTTGGGGTTTTATTTACAATGGGTTGCTTGGTCCTGTATCCATAAAATCTGTCCCTTTTTCTGGTTTGTTTGGAGTCTGTTTAACCGTGGTCCATTATTTCAGGTACTCCATGTTCTCGGATTGCTGGGGTGTTCGTAATTAATTCTTTCCTTGATAATCTTCTTACCATCCGGCTCTCCCACTTTGCTGCAATTAAACTTTCACTTAAGTACCAGTCTTCCGTCATAATTCGTTCCTTTTTGACTAATAAGTATCGTACCTCCTCTAACATAACATAGTTGCTCATTTTTAATCTCCTTTCATTCCCTTTTACCTCTGGATTATTTGCCCAATATTTGCGTGTTGTCTTCCGTCTTGAAGATACGGCTGATATTGTCTGATACACTTCCATCGTTGACACATTTAACTGGGATGTAAACTTAATTAACTCCCTTTGTTCGTTAATTGGAAGGTTGAATAAATTAATTAATCCACCTGTAATCATCTCCCATTCTTCCTTGGTATTTATTATTTTTTCTACATGTTTTTATTATTTCCTTGGTCTTCTTTTCCACGGTTTGAACATCCTTTTTGTTGTGGCTATTTTTATTTTCAGATGGCATTACACCTTGGTATTCTGTAATTTCTATTTCCTTCCTCCTCTCTTCTGTATTCGGACTTACTTTAATACCTTCTGAAGTGCTGTCCAATGTTTCATCCAAATTATTGAAACTATGCTCCATTTGTTTATTTGTCTCCTCTTTGTATGTATCTGCTTTTTGGATACGCGTATTAACATTTTCAAACTTCTCTCCGAAAGTTTTCCATATCTCCTTATTGACATTCTCCATTTAACACTCAAATTGTTTTAAATTCTTATTATTCTCTTCAAATTTTGCATTCATCTCTTCTCTTTGCCCTTCAACCGCTTCCTTCAGTTCATGGTATTGTTCATTCATGGTTTGTTTTAAGTTTTCCTCCTGTTTCCTAAAATTTTTATCTATTTTGTCAAATTTTTCCTCCTGTCTCCTAAAATTTTCTTTATTTTCCTCATTGGTTCGCTTATTATCTTCCTGGATCTTGTTATTCCCTTCCATTATAATTCTTAACATCTCCTGTATGCTTATATCTTCTTTTTGGTTGGATTTATCTGGTTGATCCCCTTGGGCATCCTCTTTAATTATTTCCGTTTCTGTATCCATAACTACTTCGGTTTCTTCTGTATCACCTGTCTGTTGGTCCATTTCACTGTCCGTGACTAATTCTATTTCTTGTTCCTGTCCACCTTCTTCAATCTCCTTTTCTTCTGCCCTCTTCTTCGATTTGCCTCGGGTATTAGGCATTTCTTGTTTTCTCATAACTGCCAACGATAATTAGATTTTTTGATATATATTTTATATTAAATATCAAAATTCTTTTCTAATTACCACCCTTTTACGTTGAGCGCCAATTTGTAACGTCCTATGAGCAGTCGCTATTTTTCAAGCCCCGCGATGGAAGCCAATTTGTAACGTCCTGCTTTTTAGAGGCATTCACCACTTACTAGTGTTTAGCAATTACGGGTTTCGTTAATTCAGCCCCAGGTTGGAGTCGTCAATTTGTAACGTGCGGTTTCTGCGAGAGGCGGGTGTTAGCGAAACGTCCTTCTCATTCAAGCCCCAAATGTTGGGTTCGCCAATTTGTAACGTGCGGTTTAATGTGAGGTGTGCACTTGCGAAAGTGTTATTATATGCCTCACGCAGTATGCGTCACTTTTGAATTATACTAACTGACGTTTTAAAAGGTATAAATAAAGGATTTTGTTTATCTTGTTTTACTCAATCTAAAAGAAATCTAGAGTGTGTGATTTGGGGTCCAGGAGGTAATTTGTTCAGCCTTATGCAGAAGAGAGAGTAAGTATCATTATTGCCCCTCAGTTGTGACGATTTCTTCTGTATGTTGTGCTGAAATTTTCATTAACTACCCACTACAATAAATTATAACACGTTATAATTCAATATTAATTTTCAATAATATTGCTTTATTGATTATTGACTTTTGTCTCCTGCCACCAAAATATAGGTATCACAATTAATCTTATTTAAAAAAAAACATCATCTCGACTTTACCGAGTAAACATAGATCTGTCTAAGGAACAAAACATATATGTTGTTATTTACCCAATATTACGCTATAATAAAAAACATCAGTTATTACATAATTCTTAGTAATTCCCCAGGGTTCAGGGTGAATTCTTTGTGTTATGAGAGTGTCAGAAATGGATAATTGCTACGCTTTACAAATATCAAAAAATTAATAAATAATTTTGTTTATTTTTTCAAATATTACGTAGTTTCCGGAATTGCCGTAAGAGAGCAGCATGTATTTGTTTACTTTGAAAGAAACATATGATAAAATGAATATTTTTTGTTCTATTTCACTGTTAAAAAACGAGTTTTCTTCTGGACTTATTACGAAAAAATGTTTATATTACCTCGCTCCGTGTTGTCCTTACTGGATTGAAGTTTTATTCTGTGATGAGGTACGTCTTGCGTTATTATTTCCTTTTCGTTTGGAGTATTTTCTAATTGTCTACTGGAAGTAGGCCGAACTATATTGGATCCTCAGAATGTTTTCATCCACTGGTTTTTAATGTATATCACCATTTAATTTGGATTCCTCAGGTATAATTAGTTAGTATTCACTTTATTTATTACTCTTGCGTGAATTTCGCCTCCTCCAACGTCCAAAAAAAGGTTATTTTTTATAATTTTTGTCGCATCGTTTCTTCAACTCTCCGGTTTAGTTCAAAATTTTTTATATCTTCTTCTAACAATACTTGTTATTTTTCATCACTCTTAGCAACACATAGTATTTTTATTATGTAGGCAGTTTGTGATTATTATAAATTTATATTTTATTTATGGAAAAATAATTCCCTTCCATTCCGGTTTCTTTACTAATTCAATTTACATAATATGTTTTGGTTAATTTTTTTATGACATTGTATATAAATATTTTATCATTTTATTATCATTAAATAAATTTATATATTATTTATTTAGTCTCGAATAGTGTTCATACCCGGTACTACTTCCTGTTGCCATTTCCTTCATAGGATTATTTTAATTTTATATTATCTTTGGTAGTTAAAATTGTTATGTCTTTTAAAATTAACTCTGGGTTTTCTTACAATCTAACACAATTATTTGAAACAATATAATATTAACTTGGGTATAACAAATTGTGGTTCATACAATATAAATTACAATAAATAAATAAAATTACAAAAATCAATTAGTATTATTACATACTACTTCCATAGTTTTATCCTATCCAAAACATACAGCACAGTTTAGTAATACATTAATTTCACTTTGGTTTTTCACCTCAATGGGTACACTAGAACTCACTTCGCACTATATACCACTCGAATTGTTATTATGTTGAGTGATATAATTAAATTTTGAGCGAGCTTTAGTTTTACCCATTTCTGACTTTTATTCTCATGATTTACTTTATTGGGACCGGGTTATGTACCGTTACAATATATATATCTATATATATATTGCAACGAATCACAGGATCATGATATGCGGGGCAAGCTCATATATTACACAGACTATGGACATTCATGTTATATTGGTAGATGGTTAAGTTTGGTTATGCTATCAGTTGCATTTAGTAAGGATAAGGGTTTAGTTTAGTAAAACTGTGCATTATTTATTTATTGTTATTCATGTACTGTGTTTGTGGAAATGTGCGCGCGTGCGCGAGTGGTAAACGTTTCCCGGGCTGTGCGTGAATTGATTATCATTGTGTTTGACATTGTACTGAACATAGACATATGTATTGCTACAATCCCTGTATATTTCCGACTATTATTTACGTTCATATATGATATTAGTAAAGTATGCAGTTATGCATGAGATAAGGGTATTCTGATTACCGCTATGCATGCTGTTAAAAAGTAAATGCACTTTACTGCATGAAAAGTGCATGTCACGGTGTACTAACCATGTGACTTCCATCCACCAATAGAATGCTGAATGGTGGTTGGAAATTTTCTTAAGCCTGCCGTTATACAGGCAGTTCTTCTACGCCATCTACCGCGAACGGGACGTGCACTCCTTGTACAAGATTCTACCGCTTGCAAGGTGTTGTAAAAACTATTCGTCGTTAGTGAAACGGGAAGATTCAGAACTGTGTGTGTAGTACATCTGCACACAGTATTGTTTTAACGCATTGCGCGTATAATTACGACAGTTCTTCTACGCCATCTACCGCGAACGGGACGTGCACTCCTTGTACAAGATTCTACCGCTTGCAAGGTGTTGTAAAAACTATTCGTCGTTAGTGAAACGGGAAGACTCAGAACTGTGTGTGTAGTACATCTGCACACAGTATTGTTTTAACGCATTGCGCGTATAATTACGACAGTTCTTCTACGCCATCTACCGCGAACGGGACGTGCACTCCTTGTACAAGATTCTACCGCTTGCAAGGTGTTGTAAAGACTATTCGTTGTTAGTGAAACGGGAAGACTCATAACTGTGTGTGTAGTACATCTGCACACAGTATTGTTTTAACGCATTGCGCGTATAATTACAGGCAGTTCTTCACTGCTGCTACCGCGAACGGTACATACAATTCTTGTTCAAGATTCTGTCGCTTGCAGGAATCTGTAAAGACTGTTCGGGGATAGTAACGCGTGTGACGCAGAACGGTTGAATATTAACTCTTTACACACGATATTAGTATTGTAGTATTACGTGTGTAATAAGTGAGTGTAACTGTACCACTGTGCGAGATTTTCCGCAGTGTCAGTATCATTAATAGTTACGCAATAGTAAGTTGTTCCATCAAGACGTTTCCGTGTTAGTGCAAGATTTCCTCATAGGGTGGTCTGCTGATCGCGGTAGACCTGGGTATTCGCGTGAACACTTGAAGAAGCCGGAGTGGTATAAGTTCAATATACCGTTATTAGATTAAACTCACTGTCACCTGAGATATTACTTGGTCATAAACTCTATATTAAATTTACGAGTAGTAAGATCCGTAGTACCGTTGTGTGTGCGAAGCGTCAGATTCATCGTGGGAATTACAGGACACCAGCCCAGCTGTTACAGGACACCCGCCCAGCTGTTATAGGACACCAGCCCAGCTGTTATAGGACACCAGCCCAGCTGTTACAGGACACCAGCCCAGCTGTTATAGGACACCAGTCCAGCTGTTATAGGACACCAGCCCAGCTGTTACAGGACACCAGCCCAGCTGCTATAGGACACCAGCCCAGCTGTTACAGGACGCCAGCCCAGCTGTAAACGTTTCTGGGTGAACGTCTGTCATTTATAAGCCACACCTGACGACCCAACTACACAGCAAAGACCTGCCCTTCTCTTCAACAACATCATCGTGGGAATCTTCTTTATGTAACGTATCACGTCTTGCGTATGAACAGTATTTAACATTTTAAAAGAAAGACTCTATATCAAACATTACATTCTGTACATATCAAATATACCATATAAACAATTACTTGTGTTTTGTGCAATAAATAATCTTAAACCCTCCAATATAGACTTTTAATTAGAGATACACATACTATCATATCCTATGCGCCAATAGTTTAGTAATTTGTGTTGTCGCATAGAGATATTTTGGCGCTTAGCAACTTGGGGCTCGTAAAATAGCGGTAAATTTACGCTATTATATATTTGTCTATGAGTATAAAATTTGTTGGTAAAAATCCGACGTATAATTATAATTAACGTAATAATTGTGTGTGTATAGTTCATATGATAATCTGAGGGTATAATTTATCAATTGTGCATATTCTCTTGTATGTTATATATGAACAAATTTTATCAGTATATTGGAGGTAGATTATTAGTTGTTGTGTGTTAGATAAGGTTTATTTACATTTTGATATTTTGAACTGCTTTCTGTGTGCATATAAACTGGTTACCATATGTTCTAATCTTGTAGTAATAATAACTTTCTTTGCGTATAAATCAGTGAATTTAAATTTACTAAATTTGAAATTAATTTGTGATCACTATGTCGAAGGCAAAAGGGCTTATAGAATCTTTAAGGGCCATGTCGATTGATGATAAAACCATATCTGAGGAGAGTAGAGCCATTAGGCGGAAATTGTGGGATGAAATTGAAAGTAATATTAATGAAGCAACTCAGTTAGGGCATAGTATTTCATTATTCGATATGGTCGGAGATCTAGATTATGCATTCCATTATAGTGAAGATAACGGAAGTGAAGTTATTAGTAACGACACTATTAGTCCAGAACATACTTCAGGTAAGTGCGGTGATGAGATGATAGTTTATAATGTGACAGATATAGCATACGATAACCATGAACGAATGGTAGAATCTGAAGCTATTACGGATTCGGACAGTGTATGCATAACACATAAAATTCCCGAACCAGTAGTAGAGCCTGAAACTAGTATGGAGACTAACGGTGCAGGTATTTATGACACATGTCGTAACGATGAGGTACTAGATGAATCTATAGCAGGTACTGAGGTGTTTTTGGAGGACGGAGAGGTGAATGTTACTGATGACAATAAGGTGACAACAATTATGGTAAATAATAATGAACCACCGCGTAATCAGTTTCATGTTCAAACACCACAAAATCAGCCACAATCACAACAACATAAAAATACAACTCAGCAATTTAATACCAACTTATTAGCAACAGTTACTGAAAATGATTCAGTTGAAAAGCAGTTCAATCAATCAATTATGAAAAATGTTAGTTATAAGAGTAAAACTGTTATGTCTGGCCTATATCCTGCAGGAATGAGAGACAGTTTAGTATATAGTAATGATAGTAGTAGTAGATATGAGGGTAGTATTAGTATTGAAAATGGCACCGATCTTGTGGTCGAAGCAAAAATTAGCGGTTATGTTGACGAGATATTGTTTGACAGCGGCACAGAAATATCGCTGTTGGACGAGCAGTTACTAAAGAGGTGTAAAAACCACTTTATACAAAGGCCGATTCTGCCGGTATGTCACACAAGGATAAAATCAGGAGCGTGTGAGTCGCAGATAATTGAAAAACAGGCAATTAAAACAAAATACGAACAGGGTACGGAAATAGATGTGACCGCACTTGGAGTTAGAAAACTCGGACATAATATTATATTGGGAGTCGACGAATTGAATAAACTGTCAATTGGATTTCCTAACGACCCATTGCAAAATAAAGTAGATAGTGTACCGCACGTTATCAGGCTGGGATGCTTGAAAGATAAGATAACGAATAACTCAATGACCCCCAAGGTTCAGTTAATGGATTGCGAGATAAGGCAATTACGGCGTATATTAAGCAAATTCCAATCTATATTTCCAAGTAAACGTGTGCGTTTCAAAACTGAGAAAATTTTATTAAAAAAAACTCAGAAATAAATGTCAGGATATAGGGGTAAGAATGTGTAGTGATTTAAATATGTCAGTTCAGGTTTAAATGTTGTATGTAAGATGACTCTGTGAATGAACAATAATCTAGTTAAGATAAGGAATGCCGTCTGTGTACTTTGTGACCCTGCATAAAATTTTGTTTATCTGCTTGTCAAGAACATGTGTGTTTGTTTTGGTTTAAGGTTACCACGTGTCTTTGATTTGGTGCTTCTGTCAAAGTGACAGTTAGTGAATGTTAGTATTGATTGGAGGATGTTTATTTGATTTTAGTGTGAAGATATTAGTATTATTGTTTCAGGATTAGGAAATTGTTTTGGTTATATCGAAAAAAAAAAATTTTATTTTTTGTTAGTTAACTAAAAAAAAAAAATTTTTTTTTTATGCGGGAAGGGGTTAATCCTGCAACGAATCACAGGATCATGATATGCGGGGCAAGCTCATATATTACACAGACTATGGACATTCATGTTATATTGGTAGATGGTTAAGTTTGGTTATGTTATCAGTTGTATTTAGTAAGGATAAGGGTTTAGTTTAGTAAAACTGTGCATTATTTATTTATTGTTATTCATGTACTGTGTTTGTGGAAATGTGCGCGCGTGCGCGAGTGGTAAACGTTTCCCGGGCTGTGCGTGAATTCATTATCATTGTGTTTGACATTGTACTGAACACAGACATATGTATTGCTACAATCCCTGTATATTTCTGACTATTATTTACGTTCATATATGATATTAGTAAAGTATGCAGTTATGCATGAGATAAGGGTATTCTGATTACCGCTATGCATGCTGTTACAAAGTAAATGCACTTTACTGCATGAAAAGTGCATGTCACGGTGTACTAACCATGTGACTTCCATCCACCAATAGAATGCTGAGTGGTGGTTGGAAATTTTCTTAAGCCTGTCGTTACACAGGCAGTTCTTCTACGCCATCTACCGCGAACGGGACGTGCACTCCTTGTACAAGATTCTACCGCTTGCAAGGTGTTGTAAAAACTATTCGTCGTTAGTGAAACGGGAAGATTCAGAACTGTGTGTGTAGTACATCTGCACACAGTATTGTTTTAACGCATTGCGCGTATAATTACGACAGTTCTTCTACGCCATCTACCGCGAACGGGACGTGCACTCCTTGTACAAGATTCTACCGCTTGCAAGGTGTTGTAAAAACTATTCGTTGTTAGTGAAACGGGAAGACTCATAACTGTGTGTGTAGTACATCTGCACACAGTATTGTTTTAACGCATTGCGCGTATAATTACAGGCAGTTCTTCACTGCTGCTACCGCGAACGGTACATACAATTCTTGTTCAAGATTCTGTCGCTTGCAGGAATCTGTAAAGACTGTTCGGGAATAGTAACGCGTGTGACGCAGAACGGTTGAATATTAACTCTTTACACACGATATTAGTATTGTAGTATTACGTGTGTAATAAGTGAGTGTAACTGTACCACTGTGCGAGATTTTCCGCAGTGTCAGTATCATTAATAGTTACGCAATAGTAAGTTGTTCCATCAAGACGTTTCCGTGTTAGTGCAAGATTTCCTCATAGGGTGGTCTGCTGATCGCGGTAGACCTGGGTATTCGCGTGAACACTTGAAGAAGCCGGAGTGGTATAAGTTCAATATACCGTTATTAGATTAAACTCACTGTCACCTGAGATATTACTTGGTCATAAACTCTATATTAAATTTACGAGTAGTAAGATCCGTAGTACCGTTGTGTGTGCGAAGCGTCAGATTCATCGTGGGAATTACAGGACACCAGCCCAGCTGTTACAGGACACCCGCCCAGCTGTTATAGGACACCAGCCCAGCTGTTATAGGACACCAGCCCAGCTGTTACAGGACACCAGCCCAGCTGTTATAGGACACCAGTCCAGCTGTTATAGGACACCAGCCCAGCTGTTACAGGACACCAGCCCAGCTGCTATAGGACACCAGCCCAGCTGTTACAGGACGCCAGCCCAGCTGTAAACGTTTCTGGGTGAACGTCTGTCATTTATAAGCCACACCTGACGACCCAACTACACAGCAAAGACCTGCCCTTCTCTTCAACAACATCATCGTGGGAATCTTCTTTATGTAACGTATCACGTCTTGCGTATGAACAGTATTTAACATTTTAAAAGAAAGACTCTATATCAAACATTACATTCTGTACATATCAAATATACCATATAAACAATTACTTGTGTTTTGTGCAATAAATAATCTTAAACCCTCCAATATAGACTTTTAATTAGAGATACACATACAATCATATCCTATGCGCCAATAGTTTAGTAATTTGTGTTGTCGCAATATATATATATATATATGTAATCGTCCGCGACAAATGAAGATGTCCATTCGGTCCTACTGTACAATTTCTATTATGTAAGCTCTATCCTTTTCTCCGCGATAAATTAGTTGCAGCGAACACGGTACTAAATTTTTTAATTCCTCATCTTCGAAAACGCCTGCGTATCTCTTTGGTAGATATACACGATATTTTAGTTTAGGGTCTCTGTAATCTTGGAGAGTGATGAGTAAAGCTTTCCCGTACTTTGCGTCTATATTCTGCATTTCTTCTATTGGATATTTTACGCCGATTATCAATTCCTTTATTTTTTTATACTCAATTGCGCTAATAGTTGCAAACTTTTCAGTGAATGATGCCATTTTAAAATAAAGAATTTATATTTTCTCGCGCGTCTCTCAACGAATGAACGAATAACGCTCGTGCACAGCGGAATAAATAGGGAGGTAGTTGTGAAGGTGGAAACCGGAGAGGGGGAACCACTCAACGCACAGTAAGCGTTTATTTGTAACCGTGTGAACAGGATACGAGCTGATTTCTCACGGATCGTAGGGTAGGTGGGGAAGAGGGGAGTCGGTTATTTTTTATACGTCCAGACAGCACTCTTGCTTGTTCGAACATGTCGTCGACGCTAATTTATTTTTTAGACAGGTGATGTATTTAACCGTGTGAACAGGATACGATTTAATTTCTCACGGTTCGATGAGTAGGTGGGGAAGAGGGGTGTCGGTTATTTTTTTATACGACTAGACAGTGCTCGTGCTTGTTTGAACATGTCGTCGACGCTAATTTATTTTTAGACAGATGATGTAATCGATAGAAAGGCGACGACTGTTATTTTTTACGTAAGCGCTAAACAATAATGTTTTCGATTAGTAATTTATCAGAAACATATTGACTATTCTAAAATCTGATACAACCCACTCGCGTAAAGCGTGTACTCTAGTATTTGTACATATTTCCGGAAATAAGCGGTGCGCGAGACAGGCTGTTCCGTGTATTGATTGTAATTGATCGAGTTTGGGACAACCGAAATCTTCTAAATTTATAATATTAAAATGCACGATACGCTTCTGTAGAAATCTTTTTTTTGCAATCATTTTACGAACACGAAGTTAAAAGGAAACGTATACTTTTCTAATATCGGTACAAGATGTTCGTACGATGTGTCCCCGTCCGTCCACGTTAGTCCATGATAATGGTCTGTTAACCATCTGTTTGTCCTCACATGTTTGTGATTCGAAACAATCGTGTCTACTGGATGTGTAAATATCCAATGCCTGCTGGCAAATGCGGTGACGTCCATAACGGCTAGTTCCTTAACGAGTTCGCTTCCATCGTTGTCGATGAAACAGTGAAAGTCAAGTATGACTGCTAGTTTATCCTCGCACATCCTTTTTTCGTTATAAACAACGTGTTTGGTGTTACTAGGAACGTTGCAGATCCGTCCGTCGTACGGAACAGACACGTTGTATATTGTGAAACGCTAGTAAAGAATTTCTTCGGAACGTTTATTTTGTACCTTATATTTTCGTCACGGATCAGTGCAACAAATTTACATGTCAAAACGTTGTATACAAAAATTACTATAGGGTACAGTACTGTATGCTTTAAGTCACTGCAGCGTATGTACTCGTACGGAGATAGCAGCTCCATGCGTCCGTCTTCAACGCGTGCTGTTCAAACACTGAGGTATGCGATATTAGCGGAGGTTGGATTAAAACACTTTTCTCACAGTAGCATATATATTTTCAAACCTGGTGTTCACTAGGCGATAAAATCATAGCGCGAAAACGAACTAGAATTACGCTCTCATGTAAGCGGTGTATGCGGTTCTACATAAGGGATAATTATGTAGGGTTATGGCGCAATTCACACATGTGATAAAATGTCGACAGGGAATAAGTACAACTTCCACGTTTTGTGTGTAACAGACTTTGCACATCGTATCACGATTCGAACTTCCTTCTAGTTTTTTATATTCTCCTTGATCGTGTCGGTGCGTTGTTCGTTCTTTGCTGTCACTGCTGATGCTGTTGGTGCTTGCGCTTCGGTAACGATACCCAGTGCCTTGATGATAAAATTTTTATCTTTCATTAACATTACGTAAGAGCACGCAGGGAAATGACGTGCGTGTTCCATCCAAGCATATTCTCCACGTTCCCATTTGTTTAATCCACCTCCACAGCAAAAACAAATCACTCTATCGTTGCATCCGGTGTAAAAGAAACCCGCTTCTGATAATTCTTGAGGCGTTATCGTTAACTATACAGGCCATTCTTTAAAACTCTTTAAACGGTTTTCCAAGTTTCTGTAACGTGGGTACGGAGATGTGATTTTTTGAATTAAGATGACCTGCACTTCTTTATCGTCTGGTGATAAGGACTTGATTGACGTCGTCGTCGTCGTCGCCGCTTCACCGCATTGTTTGAAATAGCGGTTGTTGTTGGGATTGATATCGTCATCATCGATATCGTGTGACAGCATCTTGTGCGTCCACTCACGACTCGTGCTGATGAAACACTGAGCGAAGAATAGGGAGGAGAGGATAATCGTTTCCCCCTCCACAAAAATAAAATACACGAAAATCGATTACATTTTTTTTAATAAAATGTCACATTACATTCTATTTACAACAAAATAAAAATACATGAAAATTGATTACTTTTTTAAATAAAAAAAAAATCACATACATATAATGCACACATTACATTCTAACAAAAGCAACGTTCTATTTACAGCAAAAAAAAAACATTAATATATAGTAAGCGTTTAATTGTGTCAGCGCACTGTGTTGGATAACGGAGTGTACACGTTGAGCGAATCATGCAGTATCAAGCAGTAGGCCGCGGTCTGACCGGGAAATTGGTCGATGAATCGAATTCCAATCTGACGTCGACTGGTGAAGACTTGAGCGATTCGTCCTGTCTGCTACAATCGAAGACGAATAACGGTGCTTTTGCTATGAACTCAGTAGGTGTTAGAAGTACGTTGGGTTGACTTCTGTGGTAGTACGATATTTGAAATCGCGTATAGATGTCGTACAGCAATGCGTAAGGTCCGTTATCGATATCCAGGTTCAGGTTATCGTACGGGTAGTATTTGTCGTTCAGAAAGAGTCTCGCGTTTGTCACATTGCAGTGATCGAATTCGTCTGCGTGTTTTTTCAGATTGTTTTTTCTGGCGGTCTGAAAGGTGAGTATCATGTACCGCGGTTTCTCCAGTTGTGTAGTTGTTTTCACCGTCCAAGTCTGTCTGTCGGTCGTTGGTAAAGTCGGGTACTCGTGCAGTTCCCAACTACGAAACGGTAAGAATAGCGGTAGGTCCTTGCGTATGATATCCAACAATCGAATCCATACTTCGTTGTTCACGTACACGAACGGAATCATCCAAGAGATTTTGGTCAGGTCTATATCAGCGTTAGCGGGCGCATCCGTGAACGAGAACAGAGCGTTAACGTCGCTGGAAGTGCGCAACAGTATCAGTTCCTGTTTCATGTTTAAAATAACGTGCGTGAAATCCTCAGCGAATCCCATCAGCATCCTCAACGGTATGCAAAAGTTGAATTCCTCGTGTTTGCCGGTCGGTGTTAGCCCGTCAGCTGTAGGAACAACCCAACCGGCGTTTTGCATCGAAACAATGTCCTGCTTGCCGGCAGATAGCACGGTTTTAATAGTGGACGTGATGTCAACACTCTTGGTACGATCCACTTCCACACCGGCCAGTTCGTAACGGATTTCTTCGAAGAGAAACGCGATCGCGTTGTTGATCATTTTCACGTTCACAGTACCGGTGCTGTCGGTCTTTTTGCTCAACTTGCCTTCAACGTACAGGAAACTTTCCATCGGTAAAGTGAATACTTCCTGTTGCAGTAGAGGTATGCGTATCTCATCGTTATTTCCGTATCGTGACGCCGACGCGTACGGTGCATGAGGATGATATTCATAATGCGTGATGTCGTCTTCAAAGAATGGCCGACGTTCAACCGATAAGACGATACCGCTGTCCGTCATGTTACTTGTTTTTCTTGAGTTTGAATCCTAGTGAAATCAGGTAGCGTCGGTTAGTTGCTGTTAACCGTGCCAACGACGAACGTCTACTGATACCTTTCCCAAAAGTGTTGACCTCTTTTATCTTGTGGTGCGAGCCGTCGCCGCCGCCGCCGCTCTTCATCACGGGGGTATCGGTGAAATAAATTCCCATGATTACTACACACGTTTCAAATGTATACGCACAGTGATGACTTCGCCTTGAAAATTCACAATATCACCGTCCTGATCGTGTACAGACACTGTAACGTTACGCAAGTGTAGTACGTTAAGCGGAAAATAAATGACGCTTCTAGGCGTTTCTACTATCTTGAATCCTGGCTCAACCGTTGGATAGAACGAGTGCAGTATATGCTCGTTTCGACCCGCCTTGTACGAACCTTGTACAGTGTTACACCTTATTTCCAAAACGTTCACTTTGTTAATATTTACAGGTGCGTCCGACGTGTGTAATACATACGCTTCTAACTTTCGGTTCTTGGAAAAACACAACATGGTACCGATCGTGTGTTCCGTACATCCGAAATCGATATCGCATGAACAATAAATTTCACATTTCAACGTGCTGTTGTTGGGTCGTAGAGAAAATTTCGGGTCTGCTAGTTCTTTCTTCAGGTACGTTTCGATATCGCTGATTTCGTACACACCGGTCGGTATATTGACGAGTTCTAACGTTTTACGTGCTCCCTTTAGTACGGGAAAGACGTTGTTTCTTCCGCTTTCCACGTTCGGTATAGAGTTGTACATGGTAAAGTCCAGCAGTCCCGCGTACCATTCACCGTCCGTCAGTTCAAGCGGTGGAAAAAAATCACAAACCAATGCGCGCGGATCCATTCCTGTGACGGTGACCGTAAGTGAAGACATTTTGTCGTTTACTGATCGTTCGATGTCAAAAACTCCAAACATAAATGTCCGCAGATGACTGTGTCCGACGGCTGTTTCCGTGTGTAATTGTAATGAACGTCGGTCACGTTCAATCCAAAGTACCGTATTAGCTCGACAGGAGGGCGCAGATTGCCGAATCCATCAAAGTACCAGACACTGTCGCCTCGCTTCTTGTAGCATACCCAGTGCGTGCCCGGTCCGGTAGCGTCGTCCAGATTCACGATCGCGCTTTCGTTCTCCCACGGTGATGTACTAGGAAGTGCGTCGCGCATGTACACGCCTCTGAAATAAGGTATACGCAATAGTTTCGTGTACTCATAAAGATCTCGATCGGACAACGGACGCATGGGTATTTTGATTAGTTTTTTCGGTACGGTCGAAGGTATAGTCCTGAAGCCTTCTTACCACCGGTCCGTCTTCGTCGTCGTCGTCCTCCTCCTCTTCCTGATTATCGTGCGTTGAACCGGCTTGCGTCGTCTGGTGCGACGTCGACGTTTACGCACACCACCACCGCCGCAGCATAGCCCGCTGCCTAACGCCGATTTCGCCTTCATCGCTGCTGCTACGGCTGCCGCGTACGCTCTTTCACTGATGCCCAAATTCAAAGCTTTCACTCGTTCCCACGCATTACCGGCTAGCACGCGAACCGCTACACGCCGTCGTCGTTGTCCTTGTACTTGCTGTAAGCGATATCGTGTTCGCGACGAGCTTCGTCCAACTCGTTGATTCCTCGATCACCGCGAGCCAATCTCTCCTCTAGTTTCGTTCCGGGTCCACAGAACCTGTAGCCGGGCAGATGTAGTTCCACCGGTAATACGTCCACCGCTCGATTGATCAGTGTAGGTACTGACTTCGCAACGAATGATATCGCGCTTTTAACTTTTTTTTCCGATAAGACCACGCCCCCACTTTTTTTTAACCTCTCGACTACGTAGTTCATACATGACTACTGTTTCGGTTGCTCTCGATAAAAAGATCTCCAATCGTGCTCGTCCTTAGATTTGTCCAGATCACTAATCAACTCGTTCGTCTCCGCCTTGTTCGTAAGTAGTAAGTCTGCCTCTTCAGCACCGAGTGAAGTACGCGCTGCGCGCGTATGCAATTTATAGATATACGATACCACTTTCTCCCAACGGCGTTGGAACACTTTTGCGAGTTTGTACGTATACTTTGGTCGCAGCGTCTCTCGCACGAATCGGTTCCCTCAGAGACTGTATGCGATGGTCCCGCGCGTCGACGCCAGCTCCGTTCTTCTTGTTCGGTGCCAGCTGTGTGAAACGTAAGCACGAGTAGTCTACGTACTGCTTGTTGACGGCGTCCCCGAGATCGACGGAAGCGCCGACGTTGACGAGCTTACGACCTTTCGCGTCTATTCCTCGCGTCGTCGTCGTCGGCGGATCGTCGGCTAACAGACAGTGGTCACGCACGAAGCGCAGTGGAACGGCATCGTTACCGTCTTGCGGTTCGCCCAAGTTGTGTATTTATTTCCCCGCTACGTCGAAGTGCCCGTCCTCGGTCATCGTGATACCAATATCCTCCCGCAGACTGCGACGCGTCTCCCTTCGCGCTCTGACAGCGCTCTGGTGTCTGCCGAACTTGTCAACACTCATCTCGTGAATGATGCGCCTCGTCCGTTGTGCACGGCATTTATGCGTACTCGCGTAATAAATCGATTAGTTTTGATACGATCGTACCGTCTATGCATTTTATTCCGACAACGGAGAGTCCGTCGCTATGTTTTCCTTTTACGATCGTATTTAGAAATTCGTCGTACACGTATACGTGTGCGTCTTTGAAGAAATAAATCTTTCCGTCGATGTATCGGAACGCGCTATCGACGGCTTCTGGTAAGCCGACAAAACGATCTTTAACGTATCCGTGTTTCTTGATCGTGAACGTGCACTCGTCTATTTCGCCGTAATACATATCGTTGTACAACAGAAGGGTTCGACCCGTGTACGTGTGTATCGCAGCGTTTATTTTCGTCATCGTGGGAACACCGAGCGTTGTGATCGAACGCGGATACCCGTTCACCGGCTGCAGACTGTGTATATCGAACATGTATACGTAGTTGTCTATGAAGAGCACCACTTCTTCGGTCCGCGGTCTCTGGTACATCGCCGAAACGTTGGTGAACGTCAGCGGTGAGAACGTCAACCAATCCGTCAACAGAAGCGGCGGACCCGATCGCTTCAACTCGAGATCCAATGTCCACAAAAAGTTATCGTGTACAATATACAGGTGTCTGTTGATTATTAAAAATTGATTAACGTTCTTTAGCCGACATAAATCCGTCGTCCGAACGGTGTCGTTCGTTGTCGTTGCCGTCGTCGTTGACGTTGACGTCGTCGTCGTAGCGGGCGGCGGCGGCGGTGGCGGCTTCCCGTACAAGCGTTGAATGCCTTTTATATCGTCGTCTCTCAGGTCGAACGGTCCGTCCGAGCGCGGTACGTAGAATGGGTACATGATCGAATCCCTCTCGAGGGAATGAGACAGTCCTAACGCGTGTCCGATTTCTTGCGTTAGCACCTGAAGAAAACTGGTCTGATCGTCCGGTATTTCGGTTGCGTTCGTATAATTCCACGATTCGTAGTAGTCCATGTGTATTTCGGTAGTGTTATACGGTAAATCGGGCGGGTAGTAAGCGTGAGCGAGTATACCTCCTCGTCCGTCCAAATCGTACCCGCAGATCGTGCACCTGGAAGTCAGACACCTGTGTTTAAAATATTTCATAGCAATGACCATGTCTGCGTTTATGTTGTTGGGTCGTTATTCGAATTCCAGATTCGAATGTTTCTGCCATACAGCGAACGATTGTCGCGACGCTTCTATAGCGCTGGCGGTACCGTGGAAAAACCGCCACGACAAACGTCTCTTGGCCCACGGTGTTCGTAAGGTGTACGACACGAAATCTTCGGTACCGCATCTCCGCTCACGCATCAGATTCATCGTTTCATTGTCCAATTCTCCATTTACGGTTAAATTGTAATTCACTTGAAACGTGCGAAGGTAGGCGTCCATATCGATGGTGGCGTTGTCCGTGAGTCGTAAACTATCGTCGGGCACGTATCCGTATCGCACCAAGTAATCTATAGCGAAATCTACATCGTCAGCGTTAACGCTCGATGCGACAACGGCAATTGTGCACACGATAATAAACAGTAGCACGATATCCATGTTGTCACAATCAAACGTGGGATGTCCCCGGCGCGTGTACGACAGTATTATTTATACTTTATCGGCTTTGCTGCTGCTGCTGCTGCTGCTGTTAATGACAGTTGATGATGTATATCGCACTTGTTATACGATGATGTCGGCTTCGCGTAGTTCTTCCACTATGGAGACGATTTCGTTCGTGTGCCCGCTGTTTCCGACACGCTGTAACGCCATTAACAGTCGCAATCTGTCCACCAGTTCGTTCGGATCGTCCCAGTGCACGTAATCGATTTTGTCTTTTTTTCTCGTCAGCGTCATATACGATGAATCGACATTATTATTATGTCCATGTCCTGTACGTTTCGGCGGAAACAGTTGTGATATTATTCGTTTATACTTTACACCTTTGTTCGCGTTCACATGTGAGTTCGCTAAATAATACTGCTTGTGCGCGTTGGTGTCACGCAGTATATCTTTGTACGCTTTCAGATCCGAATCGTTGAAAACGTTTTCTTTAGGATACTTCATGAACACGAGTTCGTAGAGTCCTGGTGTACCTTTGTATCGTTTACCGTTGATAAGATTCGTATCGTCCGTTTCGATTTCGAACGCTGAATCACCGATCATCCATTTTCCGTTTTCGTGTCTTACACCGTACGTATAGTCCATCAGACGATCGCGTTCGGACGAAACGATCATACGCATGTACTTGTTCGCTAACGATTCACTGTCGTATTTGTCCTGAAAATATCTACGCGCTTCACGTCTTCCTTCCGGTGTGTCTAACATTTTTTAAATGTTGAGACTAGGATCACCCTCATCATCATCATCATCATCGTCCAATGTTTCGCCTAACACAGGCGTTTTCAGGAAACGTGGTGGCTTCGTTCGGGAACGAAATGGTGTTCCCACATCGATTTTACTAATTGCACCCGTCGGATCCTCTCCTCCTCCTCCTCCTCTTCCTCTTCCCCTTCACGTTCCATCTTTTTCACTCTTATAGGCTTTTCCTTTGTTGTTTTACGTTTTGTTTCAAGCAACTCTTGCGAAATATTTTGTAACGGTTCCAGAATCGGTTTGTAACTTTTGGATAACGTTGGTTCTTCTTCACGAATCCCATGTTTTAACGCACGGTATTTCTTCCGTATCTCATCACTGATTGTGTCGACATCACGTGCTAGTCGTTTCTTCTTGTCGTCCATCTCGATAAACGGCAGAACGACAACTAAAGTCGTTGACAACAGGACATGTGTATTTAGCTGAACGTATGACAAATTTTTTGTTTGTTTAATCGTTAGGTGCGACTACTATGAAACGGCCAAAACTGACTCTGTACCTGCCGTTTTCGATAGAAGAATCCTTGTCCACAACGAGAAAGCCGTAACGATCTTTCCACGCTTCAGCGCACATGTTCTTAAACGTGTCATATTTCATGTCCGTGTTGACGTGATCGTTGTACGCATGTTTCAAGTTGCGATCGTCCTGTTTGAACAATACTATTAGATTGGCATTGTCACGGACCAACTGTTTTGGCACTTGACTGTACGTCTGACAAAGGTAAAACGCGTCCACACCGCTGTGTCGTCCCATAGAGAAATACTTGCGTACGTTGTGTTGTCTTTCACAAGACACGTCGTCGAACACCATAATAGAATTGGGATCGACCTCGTCGGGAGGCGGTACCTCTTCGTTATCGTTGTAGGCGTGATAACCCATTCCTTCGTTGGAAAGTCGTGTCATCAGGGTCTCCAGCATCTGATATTTGGGTTGAAATAGTGATTTAGAAAACACGTATAAGTTCGCGAATCTCAATCCGTTTACATCGAACAACAGGTTGAACATGACGTTTGTCTTTCCGCACGCGGAAGGTCCGCAGGTGATCGAACGAACGGTATCGGGCAGAAGACGTCCGTGTTTACGTTTTTTCTGCCACAACCACCCCCACCACCACCATCGCCGCACAATTTCGAATAGTCCACGTGCTTTATTTTTAGTCTGTGTGCTTGTTGCAATATTTTCATGTTGTCGTTCTATGCACAGTCTATTTAATAGTCGCACTATATCGTAGCAGTCGGCAGATATGTAACTGCATACACATGTGTCCGGACCCGTTTCACAGTTTGGATCCGACCAAACACATTCTTTGTAGTGATCGAATCCGGTGCCAGTTGGTACTATTTCGTCGAGTCGGAACCTCGTCACACGATTGGTAACCCGTTGCCAGTACTCGTACACTGTCAAGATCATGCGCATGCGTTCAACGTCGCTTGCAGTCGTGTTCACGATGTACTCATCGTAACCAGGATGCGACACAATGTCTTTTACACTGTAAACAGCGCGCATGTTGTCATCGTAACGCATCGACGTATACTGGTTCTATTTCCTCGAATCGAATCGTTGTTATAGCAAGTCCTTCTTGTGTATCCACGAATCGTGTTTACCATCGAATCCTAACCACCTGACTTTCACGCGATCGCCTTTACGTTGTACGATCTTTTCTACCAAGTACACGTCACCAACGTTCGATTTACTGATTTCGTGTTCATAAAAACCGCCTTTCAACACTTCTCCTGTATGATCCTTTAGCGAATAAGTGACGGGTACGCTGCCGGTACGCACCGTGTGAACGAGGAATATCTCGTTTGTCCAATTTGGTGTGTATCCTTTGGCGAACGTAATTTTGTGTTTGCTTATACGCACACGATCGCCTACTTTGAACTTTGGTCGTTTATAATCGATGCTCCTCGCTGTGTTCTCGCGAATCCGTCGTAACACAGTACGTTCGTTGGATTCGTTCACCTGACGCGGTTTCATTCCAATCGTTCTGTGCACACTGTTGTTGTACGTGCTGACTAGTTCCGGTAACATATCCAACCAACGGTAATGACCTTGTTCGCTGAACGCGCGATACATATGCGTTTTCAACGTACGGTTGAAGCGTTCCACAATGGAAGCCTTTTTCTCACTGTACGTGGAATAGAGTGTGACACCATATCTGCTCAGCAATTTTTCTACGGTACTGTTGTAGTACTCTTTCCCGTTGTCCTTCTGCAGATAATTCATTTTATTAGCACGCAGAATCGGTTCCAGAGCTCGTGCGACCTCTACACCCGTCTTCGTTTTCAATGGAACGGCGTACGCGTACTTGCTAAACCCTTGGCAATTAATGGGCGTTAATCATCGTCATAAGGTACTTGAATCCCTTGTTCGCCTTTGCGTGCGGTATCATCTCTACCAGGTCTGCTTGGTACAAGTCGTGAAGTCCCTTCAACTCGACCGCGCGTCTCGGAAAATTCCTTCTTACCGGTCTGTGCAACTCCGTCGCGATAGTCTTGCGAACGCTCTGGTGTATATTCTTCACAACTCGTTTCATTTTCACGTCGTCGTGCGAACCGTGATTCACAATACGCTGGAATGTAGTAAACTGTCGACTCGGTGCTGAAGGTATTTCTCATAGATGCCGTTCTGGTACGACCACCTTCCATCACGTGACTGTCACGTCGCCACCGCTCCACATCCACTTATATCATCTCGACCGAACGGAAGAACAACGCGTTCTTTTGCGATTGCGCAAGTACGTTAAAACGTGAGCTAAACTGATTTTCATACGCCCATTACGCACGAGGCTGATACCGATGTAGTATCTCGTGAGCGCGTGTTGTTTCGCGTCCAACGCTCTTACAGTCTTAACAGAATTCATGTCTTTGAACATGATGCTACGTATAACGTTGTCGCGGTACTCGTGCACTTCCGCGACTATGACGTTATCGTTCTCAGGTAGCTGCTCGCACATGTGTTTAGCTTTGAATTCGGCGATTGGGCGTTGACTTCTCGACTCCGTATGCAGGTGTATCAGATACGAGTTCAACAACCAAAATTCGTCTGCCATAGCGCCCGTGCAATGCTGTCACTGTTCGTACAAACGTCGGTCTTTCACCGTGTACCCTTGTTCGTGCGAATACCGCAGACCAAAGTATTCGCAATACTTGCGGAGTGTAGGCAACGCGTCCTTCAGAAAGGCTACCGAAAATAACCCCTGCGCTTTTTTGTTCACCAACGCGAACTGTTTCCCTCTCGCTAGTGTCGGTAACGAGGACCGCGGGCAGTGCACATCAAAACTTACGTTGTAGCTAGGATCCAGTGCGCACTTTGGCGCTATCATCATCACGCTTCTGTATATTTCCATCGGTGTACGTATCGGAATAGTGCGCTCTGTAAGGACGATGCAACAAGAAGCGTGTGGTATCGAACTTCCGTAGGCGAGCATGTCCGTGTATACAGTCACGTAGTTCATCTGCCCGTGTGAATCGTGTAAGCCGTGCACGCGTTGAACGGCGTTATACAGTTCAGGAATCGGACGGAAACGCGAAAGAAAATTCCATCCGTGACGTACGGTACACTTGAACATATTCTTTTCGTAAACCACAAGTTCTATCGGTACGTTGTTTTGTTCGCACTCTACGATAAATTGAAGCCATCGTGATTTGTTGTGTATACGATCGGAGACTATCATCAACAGCACGATCGGCGGCAAATCACCGCAGCGTTTTTTTATGTGACGCCAACAACAGGCGTGATATCTGTCAACACCGAACTTGTAACGTGTACAGTAGTTGCCGCAAAATCGTCTTTTCTTCACAAAATACACGGAACATATGTTGGACCGTATCGCGCTTCGTGAAGCTTTTGTTATTGTGAAATGTTTCCCATCATCGTATCGATAGACGTCCATCGTGTCGATGATCTGCGATGTGAGTGATACGCTATTAGTCATGATCGTGATATTTATAGTGTATACGCATATTGTTTGAGGAATTTTTTAGTACTACCCAAACGGCTATGTTTGTACATGAGTTTATGTCGGCTCTGAAAAGAGCCGTTTCTGCGTGCGTCGACTTCTACAAGTGTTCACGAACGAAATCACATGCGGGCATTGACGCCTTATGGACTCGGACGGGATCATCACCCACTGCCCAATCCATAATTCGTATTTTACACTTGCAGCATCTTACAACATCACCATCGCCTTCGTAAATAAACCCGGCTTTGGCTAGGTCAAAAATTTTACGTTCGCATTCGGAAATTTATGAACGTAAAATTTAATGTTACCTCGACGAATTTAATGTTATAAAAGCTTTTTAATCGGCTTGCAAAAGAATATGTGTACAAGTCCATATCTGAAGCAAAAATGTTAGTTTGTCGCGTTGCATTTTACCTCCTCAGCGATAGCTGCGCGCGCATCCGTAGTGGGGATGGCTGTGGGGATGAAATAAAGCACAGTAGTGGGAGCAGATAGCTGCGCACGCAGTTGGTAGTGGGGATCGTTGACGGAAATAGTTCGGTATCATGGTGGTGGGAGCGGATAGCTGCGCGCGCAGCTGTCATAGATAGTATAAGTAGAGTGACGATCACTGCCAGCGTTCACCTTCGAGTCTCGCGCAGTCTAACTTTCACGTGTAGCATATAAAATAGTGCTTATTTTCTAACTTCATATCAGTCTTCTATTGTTCTTCAAGCGAGCAAGTAATTGTTATAGTTTCGTGTTTTTTTTTTGTTGTTGTTAATTTACTACGAATGCAGTCGTTTGCTGTTGATTGTAAACATTCGTTACGCGGCGCGTTGGTATCGCACGTTACACGCCTGTCACGGATGACGAAGAATGCGTCAACGATGTCATAAACTTTTTTGATGAAATGCACGATACGTTACGTACGGACATTCTAAACGAACTGACACGTTTGCTTTCTATAAAGTGGCATATAACGGTTAAAGCGAGATTTGTCAAGTACATCGTAAACGCTGACACGGACCATGACGAAGAAGTGACGACTGAAGCTTATTTTCATGGACGATGTCACACGACACTGATCGCTGACCAAGATGTATTGCCCGATCGTTTAGAAGCTTCGTACGAAAAGATCATTGAATCGATTTATAAATTCACACGCGAGGGTAGCGGTTGGGCGTTAGACCACACAATCTCCTTAGAACTCGTTCTCTCACGATACCAACCGCTAACCGCCTCCAGTTTCATTCGTACACCCCCTGAATTGTCTCGTACTAAATCCATCATTTATAGATATGCATTGGGCCGTATCTGTCATTAATTACAAGGTTCAGAGAGTGGGCATAGCACCACGTGTGAATGTGGTTTGGCAGTTCATCTTGAAGTCGAGTTGAAACACCTCTGTACTGACCGCTCATGTTTGCAGCCGCATCAAATGAGTTAGCTATGCAGTGTTTGACATCAAGTCCTGTGGTATTCAAAATTTCAAAGAAATATTTAAACAAGTTTTCCCCTGTTGAAGACTGCACACACTTCAAACCAATAATCCTTTCTTTTACTTCAGCTTCAAACACAATAACACACTGGTCGAACTCAGACACATCCGTTGTTGTGTCCATTAGCACTGAGAATAACTTGGCTTCCTTTAATTCATTAGCTACTTCTTTCTGGATCAACATTTTCATGATGTTAATTATTTTATTAACAATTGTTTTGGTGAGAAATGTTACTTGACCACCCCTTCCTCTCCATCCTTTCTTGGAACTCTCCTTTGAAGTTTCCAATGCTGATTTACTCGTGTTAATAACATTTTTCACATGGTTTTCCAGATTGATGTCATAGTTACATATCAAAAAAATTATTTCTAAAACTAAAAAATTACCATGGTTTATAGAAGGGTCGTCAAGAGTATATGCACTTTCTTCACTTGCCCTGTAAGCGAGGCCTTGTTTTCCTATCAATTTAATGACGTTGATGACAGGTACAACTTGTCTACGTTCAAGTACCTCTTTTTTCGTTTCTTAAGTTGTTTATCAAATAACAGGTTATCAACTGTTGTCCCTTCTTTGTGAGAAATGTAGGCCTACATGTTCGAAGAGTCTAGATGAGCTTTTGACTTTTCGTGTTCTCCTATACTTTGTGTCAAATGCCTATAGCGGTCAAACCCTTGACAAAAAACTGAGGATAAGCCAAACAAACGCTACAAAATAGCTTTTTGCTATTTATCTGGTAAGTTAGCCAATTGCGCTTGAATGTTTGGGCGTCCCCAGAAAGAAATGAAACACCTTGTCATCAAAAGAGAGAGGTTCAATAGCTTTTCCATGTTGAATGGAATGAAATTGAAAGAAGGAGTTAATGTCTTTTGGTCCGGGTTTTTTTAAATAGCCTGCTCGTTGGGATTCAGCAATAGATTTTCTTCGAACCGAACATCATAGTCAACAACGCTCACATCTTGAGTAATAGCTTGAGTTGGGAGACATAATTGAACGCTCTGATCACAATCGTCATCGTCAATCAGTGTCGTCAATTTTTTATGTCTGTACTTTTGTACATGATGACGCAACAGGAACTTCGCTGTCGTCCGATATACTGGTTACGGTTTCTGAAAGATGGTGTAGCTATGATAAATGCTTCGTCCTCATCCTATACAGTTTCATCTGAACTACAAGTTGTTTTTGGCGTACAAAAACTTGTGATTTTCGGGTAAGACTGGGCAGCTTTTTCCTTCTCTCTAGCCTCGTTCTCTCTTTTGAACTCGTGTCCTGATTTTCGTTTTTTCTTCAGTCTCTCTTCTATTGTGGCCTAAAATAATAATTTGCTTGATTATTTTACAAAATATAAAATCTTATTTATCATTTAGAGAAATGAAAAATTACAGTAAACAAATTTTGCAGTTACGGATATTTAATAAAAACGGAGTAGGGTATGGCAAGTTATTATTAAATATCACGTAAATGAAAAAACAGCACCTGGATAAAATGCCGTTAACATTTTGGAATGAGCCTACATGGGCAGATGGCCTGTAGCGCTCGAGGATAGAGTTTAGGTGTGAGTCATGTCATCAGTTATTGCGTAACATTTGTACAGCTCGTGATAACATAATCTGCGTGCCAAAGTAAGAATAAACACAGTTTTGATGTTTCATAAAGATACGGTAGTAAATAGTTACTATTTTCTTACCTTAATGGAAATAATCAGCCGAAATATAAATAACGTATCAAATAACTTCTGCAATCTGTCAACTCACAACCATTCCTGACATTTGCGTGACACACAGACTAAACTTATTGGAAAAACACTACTGTACTTCCACTTGCACAGCGCCTGAACGGAGGAGGTAGGAAGGGAGTTGGGGTAAGGGCGCAGTGGCGCTGCCATGTCCAGCGTCCAGGACATTGACAAAACCAAGTAAGTGGCACAGCACGGATGTGCATGTACGGCGGGCGCACACCCTCACCGCGCAGCGCTCTCTGCCAGATTTGCACTCGCACACGTCATTTTACGTTGCATACGCTTTCTCTACTGCTTCTAATACAGTTAAGCAATTCGTTTTTTAAATATATTTAAAAATAGGTTTTTTTTAATATCTCGGGAAATTTGATCCGATTACCAAAAACATACTCTCATGTAAAAGCGTGACAGCATTTTCAGAGCTGGCTGAGTGCGCAGGTCTGGTTTTATTTGCGCTGGACCGGTGGGCCGACGGGCCAGTCCGGGCCTGGTTGTTACTGCAATCTGGACACGTTTTCCTGAAAATAGTCATGTTGCAAGGTTCATAGACATTATAAACGACGGATTTGACGTTCTGAATTCAAGAATTCTCATTCACGAATTTTTTCCAAGAAATTTAAAAAGGAACGTCCGCCATTTTGTCAAATATGTATATTAAGCCCAGATACTATACTTTTCGGTTGTGTATTATATTAGCAATGTCCTAAATTTTTTTGAAGCATATATGTTTTGCTGTACAGTAACGCATAACATTTTAAGAAAATTCAAGGTTTTGGATTTTCGTCAAAATTCGCCTTTTTTATTAAATATCTCAGTAACGATGCGTTTTATCGAGAAATTGATATGAACCACAAATGCAGCTTATAAAACAACAAAAATTTTGAATTTTATTTCATTCCTTTGTAACTACAATTTGATGAGTTACAGCAGTTTAAAGGTGTATTTTTCCGACATCGTGTAAAACATTTTTGACTTCTAGGCAAAATATCTAGTGTACAGTAGGTTTTGTGACTATAGTGTATAGGAAAAAAGTTGTAGCTCTTAAAATGTCCTACAAAACGCATTTTGTTTAAAAATTATTTTTTTTAAATTTACCAAGTTATGACTATAAATGTAAACGCGCTCCAACAGTTAGATTTTGTTGCCTACGTTAAATGTTCGGGTGCGGTCCTGTGAGGGCCTATTAATTTATACTAAACTAAATTTTTTCAAATTGACAAAAAATTAAGTATCATTATTAATTGTTTAACGTCTATTGTAAACAATAGAATATCTGTTCCAAACTGTCATTGTCTGTATTGCTGGTTTTTTATACATCAATCGAATATTTAATTTAATAAAATATGTTTATGGTTCGACTTTTCTTTAATTAAATTTTATAATCATTAATGAAATATATATATATATATATATTTACTGAATTTTGAATTATGACCGCTAAAAACACGGACCCTCTAGCGGAGACCAGAAGAGGCCTGATGCGCACTGCTTACAGCTGGCACATGTTTTTTGGAGCATCAGCTGAGCGTCGGAATTGTTTGTTATTGTGCAAGGGTTGTAATATTTTGTTAAATATTATTAATGTTGTGATGTTTAAGTCAATGCAGATTAAACATCCTCCCAAAACCTGTAGGTACCCAATTTAAGGACTTCAAAATACATCCTCGCATTGTTTAATGTTTTCAACCCTTTAGGGGTGGTTTTCAACCCTTGCATCGGATGTATCCCTTGATGTCAAAATCATAATCAGCATTCCCAAAAACCTATAGGTACTCACTTTCGAGGATTTGACCGGCATTCTAGCGAAGTTTAATATCTACTTACACCCCCTGATTATAGTCTGCTTCAAGTCTTTAGAAACTACCCTTTGCATCGAATATAATTTTGGACGTCAGAATCGTAATCAGCACCACCAAAAGCCTATAAGTACCTAATTTCAGGGTTTCAAAATGCATCCTCACGTCGTTTCGTATTTTCAACGGTTTAAGGGTGAGAGCGGGCCTAAAGTGTTCTTGAACCTTTTCGGAAGCGATAACAAAAGGAATCAAAAAATTACATGGACACTGACTCAAAATCGGCAGATGGGCCCTTTGTCACGCCTCACGTAATAGACTAAATATTAACAATCACTATCACTTAATACACTAAATATTTAAATTTTACCACAAAATCACACCTGAATATAACTGATAATCACTAAATTTTAAAAATATCACTGAATCATGCAAAATGCACTAAAATATGACTTCTGTTAAAACTGAATAAGTTTCTGCAGTAATAACTGTAAAGTTAAGAATAATTCAAGTTGTCTACAAAGTCATTACTTACATATTTTGATCTGATTTTAACTATTTCAACAACTTAAGTAGTTTTTTCAATAATGATTTCATTATAGTAATCATTTTAACTTTCAGTCAGTTAGTTTTTGTAAGCATTAACTTTACCTTAGGTTTTTTGGGCATTAACTTCAACTTTAATCAGTTAAAAATGTTATTATATTTCCCAAGCCTACTCAGTATTACCAATAAAGTTTAGTTTTATAAACTGAAACTATGAGTGATGATAATAATACAGCTCAAAGAAGCAGAAAAAGGAATAGACAGCCTGAAAGGAATGTAATAAAGATTGCAAACCTTCATGGACTGGAATATATTGGGGTAAGGAGTAAAGCCTAAAAATTCATCCATTCCCCGTGCAAGTATGAATTTCTATTTATTTTATGTGATTACATAAATAATAATACAAACTTTTCCATTAAACTTTTTAAAATATTGAAAAATACAAATTACGCTGATACCCTATAAACTTATTATCAGTGGTTACTACTAATTATTGTCCTAATTAGTTTGATATTTTTAGGTGCCCTTTGAGACGTGTTTTGAGAAAATAACACAGCATTAATTTTTGATTCCCTCTACAAACAACTTGATTCCAAAAATGAACAGGACCTCCACTTGTAAAGAATGATTGAAAACCTATGACGTGAAACAAAGAAGACCAAGGAAGGGTGAACATTCTGTGTCTGCAAAAACTTTCAGTGTCACGTACAGTACTTCTTAGAGGTGAAAAAATACAAGTTTGTGAGAGGTCTTCTTTTGTTTACACGATCTTACTGATAAATAAATTCTATGAAGCAATTCATACAGTACCTCTTGGATCTTGAAAAATATGGCCCTCAAACTGTTGTTCTTCCTCTGATTCCCCGTCTTCTCGTAACCTCTTCTCCATAATCAGAACATATTGTTACGACATTACAGAACAATCTACGTGTTTGTCGAACGATCCAGTGGAATCCGGCTGTAATGACATGCATTGCGAGATTGTTCCGGGACTCACCGGTCTGCACCTGCTGTGTGTAAGGCCACAACCAATTATGTTCTGGTATTTTCTAGTTGTCTTCTTTACTTGCAGTTAGCGAATATTCTGGAACCTCAGCGGGGTATGAATACAAGTACTCAGAGACGTTCAGTTCAGTTAGTCTGGCGAAACTCTGCGAGTTTGAGTTGCGAATTATTGGAGTGCGGTTTTTAGTATTGTGGCGAACTGTTATGTGTTTTATAATTGTGCTGGACAGTTGTAATACAATTGTGTTTTATATCAGTTAACATTTCTATTGCGTGTGAACAATTTTTATTTGATTTTTTGTAAGAAACTGTCTTGATAATTACAAACTGTTTAATTGTGATAACTGGTGATTAGTGACGTAATTGGTGTCTTGTATTTTGCTTTCCACTGTACCATACGACGGTCAGTAGACCGTCGCAACAATATATTTCCAATACCAATGAAAATATACAGATGGATATATTTGGCAACCCCATAGACGTCTGTCGAAACATTACCACTGTCCATTTACATATCACAGAACACAAAATACATTTAACCTCTTCATGTAGTTTATACAGATTATGAATGAACAGTTATGTGTTTAACACCGAGTTTGGGTTACGATAAGCCCGATCGTAATGGATGGACATGCACAATTTATGTACTGACTGTTTGGTCTTATAAGAGGCTTTATCTTTATCCTAAATACAAATTTAGTTATACCATATAATATAAATATAATAATACTTATGACACTTTACTATAATAATAGTTTTCTAAGGATAAGGATATAATAATCAGTAGAATAGCAGTTGGGTTGTTACGCTTCCTTATGTAAACAGTTTAATATACAAGGAAGGTAGCATGACCAGCTTCTTTATTACCTCTATTTATAAAATTTAATTTTATTAATTAAATTTACAAATTTCAGTTAATTTATAAAACAAAATAAAATAACCCTGGTTAGTTTCAGGAGCCCATTATCTTAGGATGGCGTCCCTGGTGTTCATTTCCACAGGCAGTTGACTAGCTGAGCAGCTGAAAAACGCATTAATTTTATGTTGTGCCTGACAATCACACCCAGTGCCTACAATACAGTTTTAGATGGATTTCTGTAACCCCTCTTATTTTTTTTTTTATACTTTATAACAATTTTTTTTTTAAAGAGGGGCCGCTGGATATTTAAAACTAGGCGGAAGGCCTAGGAGAAGCATAAAATGCGCTGGGTCCAGTGAGACGGGACTTGCCATTAAACTCTCTGGTAACCAACAATAACAGCTCTTATTATCTGAAATTACATACATCACAATATCACATGCATCTATATTGTAGCGTGACAGAAAATCCACTACTTATTAATTCAATTAAAATCATAAAAATTAATTACATTACTTATACTAATATAATATCGAATGAAATTTAATGAATTCAAAGGAATAAACCACAATAAAATAAAAATCCTCATTGCATTATATAAAAACCACTGTTAAAAATCAAAGAAATATTTAAAAGCAACTCATATTATAAAATCAGGAATTTACCCAGGAAGTTAGGAGCAGTAAACAAACAAATACCACAAAATCAAGAAGAAAGAATCAGTTTAAGAGTGGTGAAACAACAAAGTACCCCAAAAACACAAGAAGAAGGAAGAGTAGAGTTTATTATCAGGAAGTAAACAATACCCTGAAACCTTTAGCGAAGAGCAAAGTCAGTATCAAGAAGGAAGGAAGACAAGAAGAAGGAAGACAAGAAGAAAGGAAGAAATAGTATGGAAGAAACACCATTATGAAACCTATTATTAACTACCATCGACCCCAACCCATAGAGACATTTAAAGAAAATATAACATCCCGAAACCCTACATAAATGTAATTATTAATAAGCTAAAAGTGTTGTATAGTATAATAAGAAGTGAACCAACTAAAGCTATTGTGTGATAAAAAACATAAACAAGTCTTAACAGTCCATGATTACTAAAGGTCTGGTCTGAGAGAATAAGACTCAAAATATCAGAACCACCAGTGAAAAGTGAACTAGTGCAAGTGTTTTTGGAAATACAATAAACTTAAAGTTGTAGTGATACTATGACTTATCAATATGCTATATAACAACTTTTTTATTCAATAATACACATCATCATAAAATAATAAAATGGAAGATTTCCAGTATTTTATTATTTTAATGTAACTTTGTTATTACAAGACATTTGTAGAAATGATAATAACTAGAGTATGGGTGGACATGTTTACTGATGAAGGGGATAATAAATAATAATGGTTTAGACCAGAAAGGACTGGAATTAATTTAAGTATTCATAGGTTTAAAATGTTTAAAAGGGCTATTTGTTCACAGCCATGAACTCAATAGGTTTGTAAGAATTTTTAGTAAATAAGATTTATATGTGTTTAAAATAAATTATGTTTGCCAAATAACAGCATACATACCATTAATAATGTTTCAGTAGGTATGCTGTGTTAATTAAAAAAGAGTTAAATGTATGTTTTCAAACCATGTCAGCAATATGTTCAATTGTACAGAATGCTAAGTAATGTTCATTATTATTTTTATATAACAGTAGTATTAATTACATGCTACACATCACAATACGTTTATAAACCATTTTATTTTTATGTCATAATAACTATGTAAAGTCAGAGGAGGAGTAAGATTAAATTTATTTGAGAAAGACAGAAATGTAAAATTCTAAACTCTAGGCCATTTGATGAATTCACAGAAGCCATATAAACCAGTTAATTCACTTATAATTTCTGTAAACTGACAAGATTTAGGTAAGGTAAATCAGTTAACCACTACCGTGAATGATCCTATGAGTTAAAATGATAATATGGAAATATACCTTAAATTATTGTAAATTTTTGAATTATATAAATTAATTATTTTTAAAGAGGAGTGTTAAATTCAGAGATTAACACAAAAAACCAGTTCAAAGGTTCAATTTATATGTAATTAAGGAAAGGAAGAGAAATATGACCATTTAAAATTTATTATAATGGTATTAATAGCATTCAAAATGGCAGAAAAATTATATGAAGGCGGAAACCAGTTTTTGAGCCTAGATTTCCAAAAAGAAAGAAATTTGGTAATTTCCACAAAAATTTCAACAGATATGGACTATAATATATCACTTTAAAGAGAATGAGAGAATTAAACCAATGATAAGGTTCATAATTCATGAAGGTGATGAATAAACTAAATAAATTCCATATATAATGTATTTTTGTATCATGTATATGAGAAATCGAAATATTTTAACAATACTTTTTCAAAGATTAACTGGGCCAGATTTTGACTAACGTGAAGGAAGTTAGTTAGTTCTTTGTTAATAATCAAACTGAACAGTTCATGTAATATAACGTTCCTTATAACCGTGTAGAAAAGAGTAATAAGGTTGTCTAGTAAATTCAGTGGAACGGGAGTTACGTTACACAAACGCTTTTACAGTAAAAACAAATTAAACTTTAACGACAATAGTGAAACATAACACCACACTACAAGATACAAGTGATTTAAAACAGTAAAACAATATATTTGTGATAATTCACGCTACAACTCATAACCGCTTTTTGAGTAGTTAACCAACAGAAGTGAACACAAATAAAATAACATAATTAACACCAGTATACACGGAACACTCTTCAAGAACACATCAAACCACATATTAGACAGATTACACAAGTTCGGGGACATTTAAAACATATATGAAGATAATTTTGCAGTGAGATTTTCTCGCGACAACATTGGCGTTTAACCTAGTCTTCCTTAGGAGCAGCCATCTTGAAAATGCGAATCAGTGCCCACCTCATCGAGTGACGTCATAGTCTACACATGGTTTGACAATTCAATTTTTTAAACATTATATAAGGATTATTCAAATATTGTTAGATAATAATTATTGAAACTACTTTATTTGTAAATGTTATACTTTCTCGTTTACCCTTCTCTGACTATTAATATAATCGCTCCAAGAACCTTTTTTATCTTACTTGTAACAATTTTTCAACTGTTTGAACAAATCGATTATTTCCTGAGACGGAGTCGACAATTGCTCACAATCGATTAAACATCGATCTTTTATTAAATTTGTTAATAAATCCATTTATTTCAATTGTTTGTATATTAGAATTGAAGGAAGACAACCAATCGTTCAAGGAAGAATTCAAGTCGACTAAAGAAGAATTGATTAATAAAATTGAAAACACCAATCAGAAAATCGATGAAACCAGGAAGAAGATAGAAAAGAACAACCGACAGTTGAAGGAAGAGTTGAAGGAAGATAACAAGAAGTTGGAAGAGAAGATGGGGGAGAAGTTGGAAGAATTGAGAGAGGATAACCAACTGCTGAGAGAAGAACTAAGGGAAGTCAACCAGGAGAATATGAACAAGTTAGACGAGAGGATCGAGTTGGCGAAGGAAGAGTTGAATAAAAAGATAACAGACACGAAGAAATCCATCGTCAAAAAATTAGAACAGGAAGTCGTGGTTGTTAACCAGCAGATCAGGGAAGTGGACGAAAGATGTCGTCAGACAGAAAACGAAGTGCTGGAAGTCCGGGAGGTGATACATAAAGAGATTACACATGTCAAGGAACAACAGGAAACGAAACTGGAAGAAAACAAGAAATTTGCCCTGGAAGAAATAAATAAAGTGCGGACACATGTCACCGAAAGATGCGACGGCGTGGAAGCCGCTATGACGAACATCACGGGACAAGTGCGTCAGAGTCAGGAGGAGATAGAATTGATAAGGAACAGACCAACTGGTTACAATCATTTCTCAATGTCCGAAAATAGAGAGTGGCTTAATTTCCGGCAGTATAAACGGAAGCCCATGGAGTTCTTGGCACGCATAGAGGAATACCTGGAAAAACACAGAGGGAACCGATGGGTCCAGAACCGGGAAATCCTAGACGAGTCGTTTCGGGAGGTGAATGACCATTGGTGGATGGCCAACCGGAGCGACATCGAAAGCTATTAGCAATTTAAGAGCCTCTTCAAGGCGAAGTATTGGTCGGAAACGACTCAAAACTTGATAAGGGATAATATATGCCACGGCCATTACAAACCACAAGTCGGTAGTTCGATGACAGCATATTTCCTCGGCAAGGTATGTATGGCCAAGCATTTAGAACCGGCCATACCTGAGGAGTGCCTAATAAATAAGCTGTCATACCATTATGACGAAGAAGTAATTCGTGCGAGGAGAGGCAGCCAAATCAAAACAATCCAGGCAATGACCAAACTCCTCGAAAACTACGAGAACGAAGAATACTACCGACAGAGCCGGAGAAGAAATGATAGGCCCGAACCAAGGACGTATCCAAACAACAACCTGGGTACGAACAACACCAACACTGGGTACCAAGGAGGCCGGGCATACCCGCAGAATAATAGTTTTAATAATAATAATAACGTGAGCAATACTAATAATAATCATAATAATAATACAGGTCCAAACCATGTGAACCCGAGTCGACCCACTAATGGTTATCAGGGTAACCGAAATCCCTACCCTCATAACCCAAATAGTCAGAGAAGTCCCAATTATGGTAATGATCGTTACCATAATAATAATAATCGTGCAAGTCCAAATAATAGTAATCCCGGTAATAATAGGTTCCCCGTCCACGAGTGAATTTCATACGAGCAGTAGATGGTCGACAGCGAAGATACAACAACAATAGAAGAAACAGCTACCGTGAATATGAAGATAGGCGGAGGAGCCTAGAACGGGACCAACCAAGGTACTATCCGGCGAGAAGGAGTACTAGTTTAGACGATGCTGAACGGAGAACCAACCACGAACGATCGGAAGACCATAGGACAGATCGACAGGGGCCCACTCTAAGCATCCCAAATGATGCTTCAACTAGTCTGACACAAAGGAACAATGATGTCGAGCCTTTAAACGGGCGCAGGCAGTAATAAATCGCCAGAACCCGTTACTGCTCCTAAATACTGGGTATAATAATGATGAGTTTAACAGAACAAATAATAATAATCGTATCACAGTCATCGGGTGTAACTACCTCAAGGACATCCGACATGAGTTATTGGAAGAGGACGACAATAATCCCACCAATAACTTTAATAACGAAATCATACATGTCAACGCCGAGGTAGAAGGCATCCCCGCTAGGCTGATGATCGATACTGGTTCAAATGTATCAATCATAAGTACGACGGAGTTGGAGAGGATACAGCGAGAGTGCGGGAGAACTTTACCAACGTTGCCGTTAAATAATATTATTTTGTTGGGTGCAACCGGCCGACAAAATAAAACAATCCGAAGGCAAGTCTCCGCCAGTGTGACGAGCTATGGTATAGCAATTGATATGGAATTCTTGGTGGCGAGCGGGCTGCCGTTTAATATACTGGTCGGGTGTGATGTGCTCAGGAGGAATTCCGCCATCATTGATTTGAGAACTGAGAAATTGTCGCTGTTTACCAACGGACATACTTGGACGGCTAACTTGGTGGGTAGTGACCAAGTCATTCCCGATAGTATCCACCAACAAATTCGCAAAATTAACTACATCCATCCAACATCTATAATTGAACAAAGGATAGACGACACCTCCAATGAAGAATTATGGTCACAAAAAATCCAGGAGATCAGGGATTTCCGGAGCGGTATAACCGGCGAAAAATTAACCTTATACCAAGCGAACAAATTAATCGACATCTATAAAAAATATAAATCAGTCTTTTCTGATGAGCCCGGTAAAGTGAAAAACTTCCAGTGTACTCTACAGTTCCGAGACACAGTGGACTTTAACCGGAAGTCTTACCCCATCGCGCAATCACGAAAGGAAGCTGTAAGAGCTGAAATAAAACAAATGATTAACCGTGACATAATAGAGAGTAGCCAATCCCCATATACAAGTCCTATCGTGGCTATTCCTAAGAAAAACGGACAAGTCCGTTTGTGCCTAGATGCGCGAGAAATAAATAAAATGATCATAAATGACAGGACTTCGCCCGGTGAGATTGAGGAGATTTTAAAACGGTTCCACGGCACCAAGTACTTTAGTACCTGGGATACGGTGTGCGGGTACTGGCAGGTGGAATTACATCCACAGAGTCGCCAGTATCTGGCCTTTATATTCGAAGGGGTTGCCCTTCGGACTGGTAAATTCAGTCGCAGTCTTTGTGCACTGCATGGACCAGATACTTGGCCAAGAAGCACTACAGTTCACCACCGTATACGTTGATGACTTGCTAGTGTCCTCAGAAACTTGGGAGGAACACTGCTACCGTGTGGAACACGTATTACAGAAGCTAGCGGCAAATAATATTACGCTAAAATTAGCAAAATCTCATTTTATCGCTAAGGAAATTCAGTTCTTGGGTTTCATCTTGAATGACCAGGGAATCTCACCGTCGGCTGAAAAGGTCGAAGCGATTCAGAACTTTCCTACACCTAAGAATCGAAGGCAGTTACAGTCGTTCCTAGGACTCTGTAATTACTACCGCAAGTTCCAGGAAAAGTACTCTGAACTGACTGCCAGATTTCAGCCGCAACTGTCATCCAAAAATAAATGGATCTGGGGTAATGAACAACACAATATATTATCATTAATTAAACAAAAATTCCTTGAACCTATCATACTTCGCCATCCGGATTTTAGCAAGCCGTTCTTTCTTAATTGCGATGCCAGTGACATCAGCCTCGGCACTACATTATATCAGGAGGATGAGGAGGGCGAACATCTCGTGATCTGCTTTGCCAGTAGAGCGAAACCTTTAGCGAAGAGCAAAGTCAGTATCAGAAAATAAATTAGATACTCCAAACCAAACGTCAGTCAAGATAACATGAAGTACCTTGGTTTACCCAAGAGTGAAGACAAGAAGAAGGAAGACCAGAAGAAAGACAAGAATGAAGACAAGAAGAAAGACAAGAGTGAAGACAAGAAGAAGGAAGACCAGAAGAAAGACAAGAATGAAGACAAGAAGAAAGACAAGAATGAAGACAAGAAGAAGGAAGACAAGAAGAAGGAAGACAAGAATAAAGGAAGAAATAGTATGGAAGAAACACCATTATGAAACCTATTATTAACTACCATCGACCCCAAACCCATAGAGACATTTAAAGAAAGTATAACATCCCGAAACCCTATATAAATGTAATTATTAATAAGCTAAAAGTGTTGTATAGTATAATAAGAAGTGAACCAACTAAAGCTATTGTGTGATAAAAAACATAAACAAGTCTTAACAGTCCATGATTACTAAAGGTCTGGTCTGAGAGAATAAGACTCAAAATATCAGAACCACCAGTGAAAAGTGAACTAGTGCAAGTGTTTTTGGAAATACAATAAACTTAAAGTTGTAGTGATACTATGACTTATCAATATGCTATATAACAACTTTTTTATTCAATAATACACATCATCATAAAATAATAAAATGGAAGATTTCCTGTATTTTATTATTTTAATGTAACTTTGTTATTACAAGACATTTGTAGAAATGATAGTAACCAGAGTATGGGTGGACATGTTTACTGATGAAGGGGATAATAAATAATAATGGTTTAGACCAGAAAGGACTGGAATTAATTTAAGTATTCATAGGTTTAAAATGTTTAAAAGGGCTATTTGTTCACAGCCATGAACTCAATAGGTTTGTAAGAATTTTTAGTAAATAAGATTTATATGTGTTTAAAATAAATTATGTTTGCCAAATAACAGCATACATACCATTAATAATGTTTCAGTAGGTATGCTGTGTTAATTAAAAAAGAGTTAAATGTATGTTTTCAAACCATGTCAGCAATATGTTCAATTGTACAGAATGCTAAGTAATGTTCATTATTATTTTTATATAACAGTAGTATTAATTACATGCTACACATCACAATACGTTTATAAACCATTTTATTTTTATGTCATAATAACTATGTAAAGTCAGAGGAGGAGTAGGATTAAATTTATTTGAGAAAGACAGAAATGTAAAATTCTAAACTCTAGGCCATTTGATGAATTCACAGAAGCCATATAAACCAGTTAATTCACTTATAATTTCTGTAAACTGACAAGATTTAGGTAAGGTAAATCAGTTAACCACTACTGTGAATGATCCTATGAGTTAAAATGATAATATGGAAATATACCTTAAATTATTGTAAATTTTTGAATTATATAAATTAATTATTTTTAAAGAGGAGTGTTAAATTCAGAGATTAACACAAAAAACCAGTTCAAAGGTTCAATTTATATGTAATTAAGGAAAGGAAGAGAAATATGACCATTTAAAATTTATTATAATGGTATTAATAGCATTTAAAATGGCAGAAAAATTATATGAAAGCGGAAACCAGTTTTTGAGCCTAGATTTCCAAAAAGAAAGAAATTTGGTAATTTCCACAAAAATTTCAACAGATATGGACTATAATATATCACTTTAAAGAGAATGAGAGAATTAAACCAATGATAAGGTTCATAATTCATGAAGGTGATGAATAAACTAAATATATTCCATATATAATGTATTTTTGTATCATGTATATGGGAAATCGAAATATTTTAACAATACTTTTTCAAAGATTAACTGGGCCAGATTTTGACTAACGTGAAGGAAGTTAGTTAGTTCTTTGTTAATGATCAAACTGAACAGTTCATGTAATATAACGTTCCTTATAACCGTGTAGAAAAGAGTAATAAGGTTGTCTAGTAAATTCAGTGGAACGGGAGTTACGTTAAACAAACGCTTTTACAGTAAAAACAAATTAAACTTTAACGACAATAGTGAAACATAACACCACACTACAAGATACAAGTGATTTAAAACAGTAAAACAATATATTTGTGATAATTCACGCTACAACTCATAACCGCTTTTTGAGTAGTTAACCAACAGAAGTGAACACAAATAAAATAACATAATTAACACCAGTATACACGGAACACTCTTCAAGAACACATCAAACCACATATTAGACAGATTACACAAGTTCGGGGACATTTAAAACATATATGAAGATAATTTTGCAGTGAGATTTTCTCGCGACAACATTGGCATTTAACCTAGTCTTCCTTAGGAGCAGCCATCTAGAAAATGCGAATCAGTGCCCACCTCATCGAGTGACGTCATAGTCTACACATGGTTTGACAATTCAATTTTTTAAACATTATATAAGGATTATTCAAATATTGTTAGATAATAATTATTGAAACTACTTTATTTGTAAATGTTATACTTTCTCGTTTACCCTTCTTTGACTATTAATATAATCGCTCCAAGAACCTTTTTTATATTACTTTTAACAATTTTTCAACTGTATGAACAAATCGATTATTTCCTGAGACGGAGTCGACAATTGCTCACAATCGATTAAACATCGATCTTTTATTAAATTTGTTAACAAATCCATTTATTTCAATTGTTTGTATCTATAAATTATTTCACATGCTAATTTAAGGTTTATTTATTAATGCAACGAGACTTCCAGAAGAAGAAAATATTTTAGAAAGTGAGATATTGGACTAGCACGAAAAATCATAAATCGATTGCTGACCGGAGTTAATCTGATTAACTCCGGACTTTGTCAAGATCTTCCAGAAGTGCTAAATAATTAATAAATACCTTATTAATTATTAAAATTTTTTACCAAAACATTAAAACAGAATTATTTCTCGATCATAGACTGGACGGTAGCGCGATGATTTTATTTTACTAGGTTGGCTAATCTGATTTATATCTCATCAACGTTCGCGTAATCGTACTTGACCAGTGCACATTCAGTAATCTCGGCGTTCGGTTCGCCGGACCTTTCCGTCAAGTTAGTGTCGACATTAGATGTAGGCCTTAGGCCTTACTATTTTCTATCATGGCCAACTAGCGCCACAATTTCATTCTTAACTAAATTTATTAATTATTGATTCAATATGCAGCATTAGCCAGCCTTCTTTCAATTTATTACAGCTGTAATGTGATCATTCAAATTATTAAAACTATTCGTATACAGTCCACTTCTCTTATTTCTTAATGTAATTTAATACATCCTACACAACATCTTCAATCATAATGGAAGACCAGCAGACAAATATTTAATGCAAGATACATAATTTTCGCCCGCTCGGGCTGAACAAATTAACTCTTCCGGTCCGCACTTGCGGGACGTTACTTTTCTTAAACTGTTTCGGCCCACTTGGGCCGGGATCAGCCATATTTTTGGTCACTCCGGACCTGGATTTCCACTTAATGTCTTTTGTATCTTTTTCTGGCCATCACGGGCGGGTTAGCACGTCAGCTAATGCGACCGTGGCGTGATTTGCGTCGCCACTTCGCTCGTCGTCTTCAGGCAACGTGATAGCAAGTTCCTGCCGGCTGCAGTGCCTCAAGGAGGTCATCTTGCCAGCTGTTCACCATCATCATCAAGGAGCCGACGCTGCGGGACGTCGCTGACCAGGTACCACCAGCAACAGTAATAAGGTGCGTAAAAGAATGTCTGAGGAAGGCCTCAAGGTGCTGACCAGAAAGAGAGGCGGATTAAAGTCCGCGATAGTGCGGATACAATCCGCGGTAAATTCATTTGACATTAATTTAACCACAAAACATTTTTTGACTGTGAGATTAGAAAGTCTTAAGAGCTTAGCCTCGAAGTACGACGAAGTACAGTCTGAGATAGAGCTTATAAGTAAAGACGTGAGCACTGCTCAGGCAGACCGAGTCGAGGTTGAGGAAATGATATACTCAACTGAGGCAAACATTTTACAACTTCTTGACAGTGTTAATACTCAGACTGTGCCTCCTGTACTATCGACGCCTGTGCATTTAAAACCGATAAGTTTGCCCTGCTTCTCAGGCAACATACTTGAGTGGCAACATTTCTATTCAATTTTTAATGATCTGGTGCATTCAAGATCAGATTTAACACCAGTACAGAAACTGCATTACTTGCATTCATCGGTGAAGTGTGAACCATTAGACTTAATTAAATCATTACCAATTTGTCAAGAGAATTATGTAATAGCGTTGAACTTGCTGTCCGATAGGTACAATAATCCATTTATATTAGCAAAATATTATGTACAGAACCTACTTCAGGTTAAGTCCACAATAAAGGACTCAGTCCAAAGCTTGGCTGAGTTTACGAATACTATAACGTCTTCTGTTAATTCGCTGGCGGCAATGAAGCTGTCTGTAAACCTATTTGAGTTTATTACTATACAATTGCTTTCCACTAAACTTGACCCTATCACTTTAAAACGTTGGAAGGAGTCTATAGACCCTGACAACTTGCCTAGTTTTCAAGACTTTACTCATTTTTTGAATTTGCGCCGACAGCTTTTAGAAAATACTATGCCAATTGAACCCGGACAGCAATTCAATAAACCTAGTGTAAAACCAAACAATAAGTTTGAGAAATGTAGTTTAAGAAATACTGCTGGCAGCAGTACCTTTAAGAGTTATCATGCTACGGCAAGGCATTATTCATGTGTGTGCTGTAAATCTGATCACCCGCTTTACATGTGTAATAATTTTCGCATATTAAGTGCCGCTGAGCGGGGGCAATTGGTGGCAAACCATAAATGTTGTATTAACTGCCTTAGAGCAGGTCATTTGATAACAAATTGTAAAAGTAAACAGGTTTGTAAAATTTGTTCAAAGGGTCACCACACCTTGCTGCACGCTAATTACGTGCCGAAATCAGCAGCTGCCAGCAGTAACTACTGCTCATTTAAATTACAGTGTAAAAACAATGTACTTTTATCCACTGCAGTTGTATATGTCATTGATCAGGCTGGCAATAGGCATAAGGCGCGCGCACTTCTTGACGCCGGGTCTCAGATCAATTTTTGTACGAAATCATTTGCGAAAAGATTGCACCTCAAACTAACCCGATCTAATATTCCGATTACAGGAATAAGCAACACAGCGTGTTGCGCTACTGACATTGTTTCTATGCGTATTATGTCTCGCTATCAGAGACATAGTTTCGAGGCCAAATTTGCCGTCTTATCTAACTTAACTCATAATCTGCCTTCAATATCGTTTGACATCAACCGGTTCCACATTCCAAATAAAATTTTTCTCGCCGACCCAGATTTTAATATATCTTCACAGATCGACATACTATTGGGGGCTCAATTTTATCTAGATTTAATATTAGCTAATAAGTACACACGCGGACCCAACTTCCCTATCATTCAGGAGACAAAACTGGGTTACATTTTGGCCGGCAATCTGCCCAAGCACTGCCACACCCAGGGTCCTGCTGTTTCGTTCTTGGCAAGGAACAATGACAGCCAAATCCTGCAATCTCTTGAGAGATTTTGGGAGGCAGAAACGATTCCCGGCGATACCCCTAATGGCGAGTCGGCTTGCGAAGAGCATTTTATGCGCTACACTCAGCGCAACCACGAGGGTAGATTTATAGTGTCGCTCCCATTTAAGTCTGATAATCCTCACTTAGGGGAATCCTACACAAGTGCCGAATCAAGGTTTTTAAACTTGGAGCGTCGATTCAGGCGCGATCCCAAGCTCGCTCGCGACTACGCAGACTTTATCGGGGAATACATGAAGCTTGGGCACATGACACCCATTGATCATGGCGCTATCAATTTAGGATCGTCAAATATTTATTACTTGCCTCACCATGCCGTGTTTAAACATTCTAGCTTGACCACAAAATTGCGCGTTGTCTTTGATGGTTCCTCCAAGACTACAAATGGCCTTTCGTTAAATGACCTATTATTGGTAGGCCCCAATGTTCAGCAAGATCTCTTCTCTATTCTGTTGCGGTTTCGCACACATAAGTATGTCCTGATTGCTAACATCGAAAAAATGTATCGTCAGATTCGCGTTGCTGAAGAGGACTGTCACTATCAGCGTATTTTGTGGCGTGACTCTCCCCTCGAACCACTTAAGCATTTCGCGCTGCGAACAGTAACTTACGGCACGGCTAGCGCCTCCTTTTTGGCCACACGGTGCCTTTTACAAATTGCTAGAGACAATCAAACTTCCTTTCCCCAAGCGGCTTTAGCCATCACTAACGATTTTTATGTAGACGATCTACTTACCGGTTCTGACACTATCCCCGATCTGACTAATCTGAAATCCGACCTAGGTGCGTTACTTGCTCAATATGGTTTCACGTTGCACAAATGGGCATCAAATGAACCCACAGCGGTCGCAAGTCATCACAACCTTTCACGACCCCTAAATAAACAGGACAATGTGCGTACCCTGGGCATTCTTTGGAACAACACTGCTGATTCATTTTTGTTTGATGTCAACCTATCTCCGGTTCTTCATAGCATATCCAAGAGGCAAATTCTTTCAATAATCGCCGGAATATATGATCCACTGGGTTTAATCGGACCAGTTGTCTTTTTGTATAAACACTTCATGCAGCGACTCTGGCTTTGTAAGCTTAGTTGGGATGAACCGCTTTCCGGTCAGTCACTGTCGGATTGGCATTCTTTGTGTAACAAATTAAGTCTGATTGGTAAAATAGTGGTCCCGCGATCTATTCGTTGCAACCATCAGGCGGTTACAGTTCAGTTGCATGGTTTTTCGGATGCTTCCGAGAGAGGGTTCGGCTGTTGTGTGTATGTCCGAGTCATTTATCAAGATGCTACTGCTTCCTGTCGTCTTTTGTGTTCAAAATCTCGCGTGGCTCCCTTGCGCCAAGTGCCATTACCTCGTATCGAGCTCTGCGCTTGTTTGTTATTATCGCGACTTGTGTCTAAAATTATTCCTGCTCTTCATTCATTCATTGAGGATGTACATTTGTATTCCGATTCTATGGTGGCTCTTTACTGGATTCATGCGCAGTCTTCGCGTTGGAAAACATACGTCGCTAATAGGGTTGCTGAAATTCAGCGTCGCACGCAAACTTGTACCTGGCATCACATTGATTCGCGACGCAATCCTGCTGATATTATTTCTAGGGGGTGTCTCCCGGACGTTTTGCGCGATTGCTCGCTTTGGTGGCACGGTCCTGGCTGTCTGTCTCAATCGTCAGAGTCTAATCCTTTTCCATCTTTCGTACCGGCCACTCCATCATCTTCGGAAGTCATCGCGGAAGAGAAAACTACACATAACCGTTCGCTAATGTCTACCCTGGCTGTTGACTTATCGTTGGACTTTTCCTCGTTACACCGGCTGACACGTGTATACGCTTACTGTTTTCGTTTCATCAGAAATATTAGGCACTCATCTGCGGACAGGCTTTCGGGCGATCTGACCCCTGCGGAAATTCATCAGTCTCTTAATTTCTTTATAAGGCAATCTCAATCGACCCACTTCCCAGGCGAAATTAGTTGTCTTCGGAACGGATCTTCTGTTTCCATCAGAAGCAAGTTAGCCTCTCTCGACCCGTTTCTTGACGACACTGGAGTGATACGCGTGGGCGGACGATTGCAGCATTCCCAGTTATCTTACGACTCGAAACATCCTATCGTACTACCCCCATCGGCGCATGTAACACGCCTTATCATCGAACGCGAACACATTCGTTTGCTTCATGCTGGTGCGCAGCTCGTGCATCATTCACTGCGTCAACGTTGGTGGATTGTTAATGCCCGGCTAGTCATCCGTTCCATTATTCGTAAGTGTCTCAAGTGCATCAGGTTTAGCGCCACACAGCAGGTTCAGAGGCTTGGCATCTTGCCATCCCCTAGAGTCACTCCTTCAAGGCCGTTTCTATTTTGCGCGGTTGATTATGGTGGTCCCTTCATGATTCGTCATGGCGGGCAGAAGTCTAGAACTCTTACTAAGGCGTACGTGTCTCTGTTTGTTTGCTTAGCAACTAGGGCTATTCACCTGGAATTGGTGTCCGACCTTATTGCCAGCGCGAGACGAGATGTGACACTATGGTTACAGCACAATGCGGCTTATTCCGCCATTGACTTATTATTTATTACGACCATTTGGTCAACATGATTGTGATGGATTGTCACAATATTTTTGTCAATTTTGCGTCATGGCACGCTTCTGAGTATCACAGTTCTGGTGATATCTTAATATTTGTATTGTATGTTAATTTTTGTGGCATACTATGTCACACTTTCATTGATCTCATGGGGTGTACTGCATGTCTTTGGGTGGTCTTATTTATTAATGTATTCGCATGTTTGCTGTCAAGTAACCATGCATTCATTTCTTTATATTGTTGCTGATAAATATGTACTATTTTGTGAATGTCTTAAATTGTTAAATTGTTTCTGTAATTTCAATATTGTATTGTTGGCTGACATTACAATTATTTATCTTGTAATTATGCAAATTATTATTGTTGTATACACATAAATTGTGTCGATGTAAACTATTGTAAGCGTCTACCGTGTGTAACTGCCTTGTCTAATTTATTTATATTGTACTTATATTTTATTCATTTTTGTACGTAAGCATGCACAATTCTTTATTTAAATTATGACATACACGTCATATCTGGGCTACATTCAGCATCTAGCTTGCTCACACGTTGGCATACATTGTAAATTCCTGAAACTTCAGGAATAGCGTATTTAGGTCGATACATGTCGCCCTCCTGAATATACAATGAAACATGCAACTGTAACATGTTCAACAACAATTTTATTCATGTAATGAACTTCTGTACAGGTCTACGGACCTTAGCTAGCATTAAGCTAACTCTATGACTTGCATATTATGTATTTTTCGTTCATGTTTTGTAATGTTACGTACTGCGCACTTGTGTCAGTAATATTGGTTAACCAGACTTAGTGGTACATGAAACAGCTGTTTGCCAAACCTTGGCCTACAGTCGCCTATCTGCATGCTTATCTCAAATTAGCGGCCGATTGCCGTTATCTAATCTCAACTCAAGGTTCAACTCAGCCTTGAAGCTGATCTAATTATTAAAACTCCACTATTTCAAATTGAATTGTAAATGTATTATAATTTATTAAAGAATGTATTAAAAAATCTTTTTGATTTTTGACGGGCAGCTTATGGACGGTAGCGCGATGATTTTATTTTACTAGGTTGGCTAATCTGATTTATATCTCATCAACGTTCGCGTAATCGTACTTGACCAGTGCACATTCAGTAATCTCGGCGTTCGGTTCGCCGGACCTTTCCGTCAAGTTAGTGTCGACATTAGATGTAGGCCTTAGGCCTTACTATTTTCTATCATGGCCAACTAGCGCCACAATTTCATTCTTAACTAAATTTATTAATTATTGATTCAATATGCAGCATTAGCCAGCCTTCTTTCAATTTATTACAGCTGTAATGTGATCATTCAAATTATTAAAACTATTCGTATACAGTCCACTTCTCTTATTTCTTAATGTAATTTAATACATCCTACACAACATCTTCAATCATAATGGAAGACCAGCAGACAAATATTTAATGCAAGATACATAACTTTCGCCCGCTCGGGCTGAACAAATTAACTCTTCCGGTCCGCACTTGCGGGACGTTACTTTTCTTAAACTGTTTCGGCCCACTTGGGCCGGGATCAGCCATAGACATATTAACAAACATAAAATTTATTTTTTTTTGAAATTTTTTTTTGAAATAAAATTTTTCCTTTATTATTTTTTTTTTTGTAAAGACCGCATACAGGGTCTCGTTACAATATATATATATCCCCACCTCAATTTAAATTGATCAGAATCATAACTCAACAAAACTTTAAGTATCCCACATATTTTTAAATCTTGACATTATAAAAAGGTACACACACACATATATATATTTATCACTCAACCCCCTTACACATAACAGCTTATAAAATCACAATTAATTCCACAAAATCACAATTACGACTCATTAACCCATCATACCCAAAAGCCCCACGGACCGCCAGTATATTATCTTTCTATCGCCCCACCATTAAATTAACCCGCCAGTATCTATTAAATTAATTGGAAACTAATGTCCTCGACTAAGACCACCCCTTATACATTTTTATAATGTCGGCAGCCAGCATAATTAACTAAGAACTGTAACAATTCCATGTTAGATTCAAACATACACTACAAATTTAGAAAACATTTGGGAAGGATCATAATTAGACAATATAACTATAAGTTAAAGTACTACTAACATTTCTTTAATCCTGATAAATGTAAAACTTCTTGATTTCTATAACATCCAGATCATTTACAAAAATCGGCCATAAGAGTGTAAAAATGTTTAAAAATTATTTATTTATTTAATTATATATCAAGTCATAGTCAATTATCTAATTATATGGCAAGTCATTATTTAATTATAAGGATTTGATAGTAACAAAAGCATAACTGCAATTAAGGCTACCTACAGCCTGCCTAACATTCACAAAATCTGACCATTAAAAAAATCTAAGAAAGACAGGTTTAGCATATAATGGCCAGAAAACACAAGTTACAAAAATATAAGTACCGCCTGTACAATTTTATTCAATGTAAAATTTTTTAAATCTGAAAATATTAAATATATAAATTTTAAATAAATAAGAAATTTTAATTTCAGCCCTGTGTGCATATATTAAAAGAGAATGTATTCGTCCGGCTGCAGGAGTGTACCAGAGCAATCCTGACTTGACAAAAATGACCCGTAGAGAACCTGCATGATATGGCACCAACAGGTGCCTACCTTGTGCATAGCAAAACAATTTATAAAATGACAACCCAGAAACAGAATTAAAAAAAACCCCAGCCCTTGTATGCAGGAAAAATAATTAAATGTAAAACCCCGGTAATAACCTGAGAATGACATCCGAACAGCCGGTTTGGATTCACGAAAACCATACCCCTATACTTAATTTAAAAAGGTCTCCCCTACAACTTTTGCACCCATTATACGGAACGAAAACTGCTCTGGTACCCTCCCACAGGTCAGTTTACAATTGTACTTGTTGAACTGTATTATAATGTTTAAGCTACATTGAAATTGTCTTGCCGACACACCCCCGATTGAACCATGTCACTGTATAAAGTTAAACTGATATTGCACATACACCTCCCATAGTATTTTCTGCGGGCCAGGATAGAATAAAAAGAATTAATATCACCTCATTAGAAACGGGCGGTTCCATGACTGTTGGCGGCAGCTGCTACTCCCTCCTCGGTCACAGAACGAAGCTTTAGTGGTTCATGGGTCGGTGAAGGTGACAGCACACCAAGCCTTGGTCAGGTCTCCGTTCTAGGCGAGAACCCTAAATATTCGGAATGATTAATGTACTGTTCACTAAAGCTTGCACACTTGTCATGTATAAGGCATGCATGCCCAACAACCGAACTAGACGCTCCCAACCAACTCAATATAATGCATAAAATTTAGGTGATACGTCCCCCATTTATATTTTAATAAATCATCATCATTCACTCATAACCTGGCACAATAATGAGGCACGCACACAGGCATGACCAGCCGTGACATATCTCGACATGCACCCTGTCCCTGGCCACGTGGCATAACGTTCGATCACCCATTTTGCAAAATAACAGATACTTTAAAGTTCCATCAGCTACAGACAATTAACACTTGCTCAGTACTTCATCTAGGGTGGTCTTAAAGTTTACAATTAAATGATTTACTTAAAGAAAATTCACACTTCCGGTCACACATGCGCGTTCATACATAATTAACCAGGTCCCCGGTTTTCACTAAATTACTTAATTCTCTTACATCTCTTTACAATGCTGAATGAACAATTAGTTAATACAATTAACAGGCGGTATTAAAATGAAACAACATTAATTAAATATCTCACAGTACTCACACACATCTGATCAACGCCACGGGCATTCTATCGGTTCGCATCTGGATTAAATAAGATTGGATTTAAAATTTTTTACAACCAAATTATTATAATATATATATACATATATATATATATATATATAAGGCACTTACCGGTAGGTCTTGAACTATTAGCTAGCCATAAAGATGAGGATAAAACACACGCAAATGCTCTGCTGAACCGAGGAAGGCTGTTGGACTAGTTTACGCAGCGGAAGCGAGGCAGAAACTGAATCTCGCCATGTGCTCAGAACCGAGACCTGAATTCGGCCCGCTAGATCGCGTTCACGGCCGGAACAGTGCCACCGATATCACGTTCACCAACTAATAACTAGATAACTAACCGAATCAATTATTGAAAAAATAGTTGAATGCATTTATTGAATGCAATTATTGAATGCATTTCCTCGAACTCCGGGTTATGCAAACACCGGCACATTTCTAATTTCCACAATTTTAGGCTTTTTTATGTTTAAGGTTCACCAACTTGATCTCCCAGTTGATGCTATCACCCATCTTCAAAGATTGACCACATCCCTTTGGTCATTTTCTCTCCTCCTAATTCAATCATTTTTACAATTTAACAGCTGTCCTCCAGTCTTTCCAATACCATCACCACCTTGTGCAACTCCGTTCCACCTTACTTTTCTTTATTCTCGTTAATTCCTTTCTTCCACACTTACATCTCCCTCTTCTTCCCTGAATGTCTCTTCATCACTCTACACTTTAGGGCCTGAATCTATGATCGTTTCAGTAACATTAAGTTCTTTTCACAGATATACCTTTCAGATTTCTGTCTGCTGGCAAATTTTGGTCCCCATACTAGCTTTCTTGTATTTTTTTTATATTCTTTGAGAATTCTAACTTTCCTTGACAAATTAAAGCTTTCTGCTTTGATTCTTTTTCCAAGCAAGTCTGCATGTGGTTCATCATCCCTGTTTCTATTTAAATCTATAGCGAGCGAAAATTTTAAAAAATTTCAAATTTTCTTCTCGACTGATTTGGTTCACATGCAGTTGTGTTAACGACTTCAAGTCAAAGCAATAAACAAGGCTTAATGTGAAGATGTAAACCGGCGTCGCTAGCAGACAATAGAAAGATGTTAGGTTCTACTCAACAGTAGATATGAAAGTTCGAGATGACAGGAGAAGCTTGGCTAAAAATTATTACCCCACAACAAGCGACACAAAGCAGACGAGGGCACTCACACGTGTACGGAGAAATAAGGCGAACGTCCGCTCGGGTTACGTCAGAATACGATGGTACTGCAAAAAAGGGACAGGATGTTACACAGGAGTTGGACATGCTGCACTTTACAGAGACAATGAAAAAAGTAAATAGCTGAAAAGACTCGAGTTAAGCTGCACAGCTGGAGGTAATGTTTACGTGACAGACACAATTTACGGTTTGAAAGTCGGGGTGGCATCACCAGCCAACGTATGTCAGAAGTATTAATAGTTACAAAAAAGGGGTGTAGGATAGAACAATACTTCAAGATGACCAGAGAAACAGATGGGAAAAGTTAGAACAACAATGCGTATCTCCCACACAAAAGAGTGATCGACAGGCGCATAATCGCCAGAAATTCTGCGAACAGGGTCAATGTTCGAACGGAAAAAGTCTGGGGATGTCTGACAACCTATCAGAGTACAAAGTCTTGCGAAGAACACCGGTGGAGAGGAGAGTTTCTATGGTAACCAAAAGTCTAAGCGAATCATTGAACAGAAACCAGAAAACCCTGGAGAAGTGGGACAAAATATTCTGAGAAAATATTGAGCTGACCTATCACAACTAAGAAAAGGCGTGGACAGGCCCCAAGACAAAACTTGAGTAGGGACAAGTTGATAAAACTAACTGTCTAACACGGGGGAAGGCAGTTTTTCCCTCAGACAGTCTTAGTCTGAGTATCAAGCTTAGTATCAGTCTGACAGTCAGTCTTACTCTCAGTCTTAACAGTTTTTAGCAGTTTTAGTCGAGGCAGTCTTATTAAAAATTTTGAACATATATTTTGACTCGGTATTACTGTGCTCAGTTTCGTACAAGTTATCAGTCATAGTGAAAACGCCATGTTATAATATTCGCACTTAGTATTTTCAAACTGTAAAATTCAAAGTGCTACTTAACGAACTTATGTAAGCATTAACATTATTAAGAATCTGAGCGAACAATTCAATCTCGCTACATACACGAAACATTACTAGTGTAATGTCCAGATTAACCAGTGTTACTGAATTACATTAAATGTAATAGAACATTTAATACTTGAACGAAATAAACAACCAAGTAATATAACCGTATATACATCAATACAAAGTAGAGTGAATTTCAGTGACGAACGGACATCAACATTAAATTTGCGAAAATGAACATACAACACTCATTTGAGAATGATCTACACAAACTGACACTGAAAGCAATAGCATATCTACACAACTCTATAAATGACGCGAGTTCTCGTGGATGTATACAAGTGATAGTGCATCCAACGTCGTTCAACAAGCTGTGTCCTTCAGCCTTCACCACAACAAAGAGATCGAACGCCGCTGGACCATAAACGGATATTCTAAATTCCAAGTAACAATTTATTAATCTATTAATTTAATAACTACTACTGTCCTGATTCTTTCAAAGAATCCCTACCCTGGGAGTTTTTATATAAATTTGATAAAATAATAAAGTTAAAGTTATAAATAATGAACGAGTAAGCGAAACTATCTGGAATTAATGAACGCATTAATTAATTATTACTTGAATTATTGTATATCAAGATTTATGTATGTATGTCTTTTTCAGCCACTATATAAGCAAGAACTTGTTTTTTAAGATATATGTATTATGTGATGTATTTACAGGTACAGCAGATTTTTTTATGTGTATGAATATAAACTGACGTAATTACTAAATAAATTAGTCATTTAAGTACATTTAAACAAATGCGTTCATTATTACAAAATCCTACATGTTAAAGTTTTAAGAACATGATTAATTTACTTAAGAGTCTCTTGTCCATTATGCTTATTGGTAAATCAATTTGCTAAGCGATTTAATTAAGTCACATAGTATTTAGCATAATAACACTGTATATTAATGGTTCTCCAATCGCGGGCTTGAGAAGGATTTAATTCACTAATCAATACTTAATTAAATTGATTAATTAATTAATTCACAAATTAACTAATTGCACATAATATCATTATAAATTAATGGCGCCCAACTGCACGGCATGATACGTAATATTAAATATAATTGATACGTACAAGTTTGGCAAAGATCAGGCAGTAGTAGAAGTAGATAGATTAGCATAAAGTAAGAAATAGAGATAAGTGTTAGTGTTAAAAACTAGCTTGAATGATTACGCGTAGGAAAGCAAAGATGGCTAGCAATTCCGATAGCGTAGAATTTGAAATTAATAACCAGTTAGGTATGGTAAACACTGAAGAAGATACCACGCCTAGCGACCCAAATAGCGCTGTAGAGAGTCAAGAGGAAAGGGCGCGAGGACAACCGTCCAAACCAGAAGAAATGAATCTACAAGTGTTAATGGATTTTATTCGACAACAGAGCAAGAAACATGAAGAAAATAATCAATTAATTAATGAAAATATTAAAATAATGAACGAAAAATTTGATAAGCAAAAAGAAGAACAGATAGTAGATTAATTAGCGAAAAGCTAGAGAAACAATAAGAAAATAGTAGATTAATTAGCGAAAAGCTCGACCAGCATAAGGAAGAGATGAAACGACAGCCAGCGGAACAGCTTACGCAGATACGGTCTGAGTTACGAGTATACCAGCATGCCTGGGAAGAGAAGATCAATGAATTACAAAAGAAACAAGAAGATACAGTAAAAGGGTTGAAAGAAGACGCGAATAAGAAATATGAAGAGATACGGGAAGCACGAGAGACCGACCGCCATGAATGGAAGGTAGCGATCCAGAGTACCCAAACAACCGTCAACAAGATTCACAACAAAATAGATGCTCACGTCAAGGACGCTGATAAAAAACATGAAGAGTTAAAGGCCGAAATACATGATACCATACGGCAGAAGCAGCAAGAACAAAGTGAAACGGACAACAACATGATGCAGAAATTGGAAGAAGTCGACGGGAGACAGCGTTCAACGGAACAAAAGTTGGACGAAACCACTAAAGAAAAGACTACGCGAATAGAAGAGTTGAGATGTCATTTAACGAAGGTAAAGGAGAACCAGGAGAGACTACAGAGACAGTTAATGGAAGGTGAGTGTGGCACGGTGAACAGAATTAATGGACCTAACCACAACGACCTCAAATACAAGGGTACCGACAGATTCCCCATGGAATTCCTTAAGGAGCTGTCAGAGGTACAGGAGCTATACTACCCCACTGATAATATTAAGTGGATAGGTAGACACTTAGAGATGGACGCCGGAATTTGGTGGAGAGTTATACGAAGCCAAATATCCAAATTTGAAGAATTTAAAGAAGCATTTTCACAAAAATACTGGGGACAAGAACGGCAAGATAGCATCCGGGATCATCTCGAGTATGGGAAGTTTGATTGGCGTGGCCCAATCAGTGCAATCCAATATATAGAGCGGATATTATTGGAATGTAGACAATTAACGCCTACGTTAACGGACCGCCAGTTGATTAGGAAGATCGCGCGTCATTTTGGACGTGAAATCCAGCTCACTGTTATCACTAGGGGAATTACAACGATTCCAAATTTTGAATCCCTAATTGTGGAATATACACAAATTCACCCGCGAAACAACAGACAGCAGAGTTACGTAGCAACGAACGTAGGGAGAAATTCCAATAAAGAGAGTGAAAGTTTCACAAACAAAGCAACTGGGTTGCAGAAGCGAAGGTGGGTTGACAAAACACCCGCACACACACAGCAACACCGCGCTGGGGAGAGGCGGCCCATGAACACAATAGAGTATACTTCGCGTCCAAAATGGCGCATACTGCCCATGAACAAAAAGGCGCGTCCACTTCGGGCAATGAACCGAAAGCGACACGACAAGAAGAAAAAAAAAATCAACTATTACAGTAAGGAAGATAGCCGAAAATTCGGATGCCTGTCAAACCAATAACGTTAATGTAATACTACCTGATTTGAGAAACGACTTATTATGCGACAATGACGAGGAGATTGTTCAGCGAATATTAAAATGCCCAGAAGTAATCATAAAATTCAACAATGGTTTACGGTGCCTGCATTAATTGACACCGGGAGCGTAATTAATGAATTATCGGAATCTTGGTTCAATCAAAATAAGTAGAACATAGCACGTTATGAAATTTTACCTATGACCAATACTTTAATAATTAGCGCGGTAGGCAATAAATCAAAATTAATAAGGAAACAGATATTATGTGACATAGATATCGATGGGATTAAGAATGAATGTGTGTTCCTCATTATACCACACCTTATAAAACCATGCATTTTAGGAATTAGTTTTCTCCAGGAATCAGGATGTCTCATTGACATGGGAAAAGGAGTCATCGAATTAAAATGAAAGGCTGACGAAGCAGCGTGCACAGTGCCAATAATGCATATGGAGATGATGGACATAGAAGGAGATGAAGAAATCATTCGAAACATCGACAAGAAGGTGGAGAGCATTGACTGCGGTGATGGGAGAATATTGATGATGTTAAGGGAAATTCTTGTAAGAAATAAAAGTTTATTCAGGGAGTGCCCCGGAAGAATCGAAGGATACGCTCACGAGTTCCGAGTAACAGACCGGACACCGTACTTCCAGAGAGGATGGCCAGTCCCATTAGCGTATAAAGGGAAGGTGGATGAGGAGATAAGTCGCATGTTACGGTATGGGGTCATCGAGCGATGCAACAGCCCCTACGTCAACCCGCTTGTCACAGTTATAAAGAAAGATGGAAAGGTCCGATTATGTCTGGATGCGAGGAAAGTGAACAGCGTGACGGTCCCGGACTACGAGGGAGTTCCTCCAATAAACAATATTTTAGCTAAGTGTAGCGAAATGAAATACTTATCCACCGTCGATCTAACAAGTAGTTTCTGGCAAGTACCACTGAAGCCAGAGTGCCGAGATTTCACCGCATTTATGTATGAAGGCAAATGCTATCGCTTCACAGTTACGCCGTTTGGGCTGAGTACCAGTTCTGCTGCACTAACCAGGATATTGGACATGGTATTGGAGGAAGAAGTTAAGAAAAACACCATCATTTACGTAGACGACTGCTTATGCTATTCCGAAAGTTTAGAAACACACTTGTCACATTTGGAATTATTATTAACTAACCTAAGAAAAGCGAACTTGACTATAAATTTAGATAAATGACAGTTTTTTAGGCAAGAAATTGCAATACCTAGCATACCGTCTAACTACACAAGGAATCCAGGCGACGGATGAGAAGATTGATGCGATTATAAAGTTTCCAACACCTCGAAACCAAAAGCAACTAAAAGGTTTCTTGGGCCTAACAAATTTTTATAACCGTTTTACGGACAAATATGCCGAAACGACCCGACCATTACTTAAATTGTTGAAGAAGGGACATAAATTCGCATGGACACCAGAACTAAATAAATGTTTCCAACAAGTGAAGGAGCTATTCATAGAGACAGTGATTTTGAAGTCTCCTCGAATAAACCAAAGATACTACATGCAATTCGACGCCAGCAACTTCGCATACGGCGGGCAGTTATATCACCTGGACGAGGAAGGTAAAATCGGCGTTATAGCATTTACTAGCTAAACATTCAAGGGTGCAGAAAGAAATTACTACACCGCTGAAAAAGAGTTATTAAGTATTGTAAGATGTCTGGAAAAATTCCGCATATACATACCAGGGCAACCTTTAACCGTTATCACGGATAATAAGACATTGACCTTTATGAACAAATGCCATCTAAATAATTCGCGAATAACACGCTGGATTTTAAGCATCCAGGAATACAAGTTTGACATAATCCATTGCAACGGCTTGAATGAGCTAAACATTCAACCAAGATACACCGCAATTAGAAACCCATGTGCAAATCTGGCTGAAAGGATTAATAGACAGCTCGGGAATTTATTCAGAATCTTCGTATGTGACCAACATACTAAGTGGTCGCGTTATGTAACGATTATCGAAAGCTGCATTAAAGAGATGTACCATGAGACCATTGAGGTGCATCTCGGCAAAAAACCGACTAGAGTATGGGAACAATATCTAGACAAAGACATTGTTGGAGTTGGAGGAGCTGATCACAACCAGATATTTGTAAGAATGAAAGAGAAAAGAGAAAAGCAAGCTAATGTAACTAGCTTTTCGCCGCGTTACAAATCCAGGGAACCCTTCGTAATTAAACTCCGTTAATTAGAAGGGCTGCCTACGTTGTAACAGAATTGATCACAAATAATTAAAATAACATATTACTTACTAGCTGTGTAATTGTTTACTTTGTGTAAGGAAACAATGGCAAGGTATACAATTGATTTAAACACTCCTCATATGTGTGTAACAAGAAGACTTCTCTTTATTCAACATTTAAGAAAAACATATACTGACTGATGCCATGACATTACTAACTCAATTATTAAATTATCGAAAGGTTTCTTTAAACTTTGGCATCAAACTAGATTCTATATAGTTATATCTCGGATCCGGGTGAACTTTCTGTATTAAAACTTTTAACTATACTCTTTTCATGATATTAGCTTGCAAGACTTTCTTTTAATTCAACATTTAAGAATGGTATTATTGCTTGAGTTATATTACTCTACATTAACATATAAACTGTTACAACGTATGAAGTTAGAATAGTTACATGAAATATTAATTAATAAGATATAATCTTATAAACATTAGATTTAATTTATAAGTCTTTACAAAGTTAATCATTTCTGAAAAGTCTCTTTCAAGATGTGTTGTGTAACAAATATTAGTAACCCTCGATAGACAGGCTATCGAGTCACCTTTTAATTGGTATGCAGAAGACTCCTCCTGGGGTATCAGTCTTGGGAAACAGGAACAGCTACGTCGTCATCTCGGTCTGGCTTTCCTCTGTAAAGGGCTCCAAAGTTAGCAGGGAGAACAATAGGTCATGTAGTTATCTACGATGATTATGTAGATTCTCGGATGTCCTGATCTGCATATTCTGTCACGTGCAGTAGAGTTTGTGGCTTCTGCTAGTTCACATCTCCGGGTATTACTTTGGAATAGTTGTTATTCGTTGAAGTACGTAGTCATCTTGTGTTACACTTTTTTGTTACGTTTCAATACTTTTTGTTTTACATAACTTTAAACTTATTGTCTATTCACATGACTACATTAATTAATACATCCAGATGCTTTAAACAAACTACATCTGGTACACTTTCTGAAGATGAAACCAAATATGATACACATATTTGAAGAGCATAGCTCTTACGTCTACACTGTACGGAGTCACCATTGCAAGAGAGAGAATTTACGCTCCCTTCGCCAGGTACTGGACAAAAGTTAGTGGGACAACTTCCGCGCGAGAATATAGTTCCTAACTATATTTAAGTTAACTTTTTTATTTATTTAAACTATCCCTAAACAAATATACATAATTCAAATCAGTTGTTTTAGCAACTATTTATGTCTTCAGATTTTATTATTATTAACATTAGTTTTTTTTTTTATCTTATTCTTACTCACACAAGACTCTGAAAGCATGTCGAGTCTGGAATCAACAGGAAAGCGCCTGCTTACAAGCAAAGGGTTAAATACGATATTAATAATGCCTTACAATTTATCTTTTTATTTGAGTATCTTATAACTCATTAATTATAACTGATTAAGTTATGACTTATAACTGAGTACATACAGGTATCTTATTTTAAAGCAGTGAGATTTAAATAGCTTAAGACCTCGCAACCTTAATTTTTAAAATTTTTTTATTTTCTAGATTATTTCTTTTATTTAAATCGTCACATACTCCACCGCTTGAAGTACACGCTACGGTTTAGCTTTTTTTTTTTTGAGTCTAACTCACTATTGGGCACTGGGACATTGAATGGGTTTAGTGTGTGTAATTTCTTTCACATACTTTCTTGTACACTTTACAACGTTCTCCACATAGTTATTTCCTATAGTTACAACACAGGACACTTTATATTCTTATGAACTACCTTTTTTTTTTTTTACATACTATTTACACTAAATATTTACACAATTAAAACACAAAACTCTTTCTTATCTCTATCACTTAATTTTACTACCGGTTTTTTGTTTGTCTTACTCTCTCTTCTGTAGAGTAACTTTCTAAATCTCTACTATTTAGAATTCTATCTTTTCTTCTGTGAGTCCTATATATATATCTCATGTAGCTAATGAGTGTTAGTACCCATCTAGTTAATGATTATTCATTAATGCATGTTCCGCAGAACTGGAACTCAGGTTGATCAGGCCTCGTTTCCAAACTCTACGTTTTACATTTCTTACGCGGATTAAGAAATATAATTTTCTTTACTACCTAGTATTCCTTTTCTTTTTTCTTTTTTTTTTTACTATACCGTCACTTCTTCTTATACAACTTTAGTTGCGAAATATGCGATCTCCGCACATATTTCTGAGTTGCAGGTTCGCACAGGGCTACTGTAACTGGAGTTAGGTACTTTTGGATTTGATAAGGGCCACACCATCTGAATGATAGTTTCGAGGTGGTCTTATCAATCGCACTACTAATGGGGTGAGTCTTGTACATTACCAAGTCACCTACTTGGTACCTGACTGAGTTGCTATGATTACCTTTCTCGTGGTATCTTCTGGATTTTTCCAAGCTTGCTCTCAAGTTAGAGCGGGCTTTGTTCCATATTCTCTTTATCTGCTTATCCGTTATTTGCGGAGGCAGTAGATCGTGTATATTCCATCTTGTGGACAAAGGGTGGTTTGGTCTATACTTGTATAGTAACTCGAACGGGGTCGACTTGTGACCTTCGTGGTAATTGGGGACGGGGAGTACGATTAGTGGCAGTGTGTGAAGTTATTTATTATTAGTGCACAGTTTGTTTTTCCTAATTTCCTTTAAATGACATTATTCATTTAAATGATCGCCTTCGTGAAATTCCCTTTTTCTTACTTCTTAAGTACTAACTTACATTTTAATCTTAATCCTAATTTCCAAACCTTAGATTGGAATGATCCCTACTTATCCGTAACTCACAACATCCCGGCCCGACTGACACCAGCTTACTCTAACTACGGAAGTTAGCTTTCAGCAATTATTAATGATCTTTGGCCCATTTCAGCCCTATCATTACCCTTGCAGTCGGCGCCGTTGTGACCTGTTACGTTACATATATAAGCACTACTTGATTATATCTCATAAACTTATTTCTTATGTGATCTAAAGAGGATCCCATACTCCACTTTAGATCACTGGTTTGAGAGAAGCGGAATCTCACGAATATGATTCTCTTTTATCTCTTTTAACAATACTTAAACAAACTATGCGGGAGAGGAGACACTTTACATAATGCATACTAGTCATACTCACTAGGGGTGGTTTTTCAATTGTTCAGGCTAGCACCGGTTTATCACAATAGGGAGGGTGCGTGGCTGTTTAGTACAATTCCGAACACGCTTTAATTTCTCTTACTTGCCACCACTGCGAAGTGTTTTCACTATGCAACGTTACTTTTTATTATTATTCTTTTCCTTTAATTACTTCTACACTTCACACAATTTTAGTATAACTTAGGATTTATTTAGCTCTAGTATTTAAATCAATTATTATTATTCACTTTATTATTTATTAAACTACTTTGGGGATTTAAGAAACGCTCCTAGAACTATCGTCTATTTAATCACTATATTTATTTAGCACACTTTATATTCACAGGTTGGTTCCGTTCCAATGGCTTACTTTTGCACTCTCTACTTATGTGCCCATATTTGCCACAATTATAACAGGTGGGTTTTCTGCGAGGTGGGTACTTGGTTTCCGCTTTATCTGGGTTTACAATTAACTTACCAGCTTTGCGCACATAGTGAGGTCTACTAGAAACTTGACTTTCATACGAGGTTGTTACATCAGGCAGTAGTGCTCGCAATTGATGTCTATTAGTTCCAGAGGTTTTCATTGCTTCTCTATTTTGATCTGAGTACCATACATTTGAAGAATGGATACTGCACTGTTCCAGATCAGCAATCGTATTGGGTCTATTTTGTTCTAACACATTAGCACGTACTTAAAATTAATACTACTATATTACACATATATTACATATAATAAATTCATAAGTAATCAATTTACACTAATTAGAAAAGAACAATTTCTCTTCTAAGGGAGAGACAGAAATCACACACATATCTTTCAATGTTAAATAGCCGATCAGCTGTTTACTGGAATGTAGGTCAGAGGGTGGCCTACATATTTAGTTAACAAAGGAGGGTGAGAGTGTGTGACAATGGGGTGTTTGCTTTTACATCTTATTGTCTACACAATGCGAGTGAATAACACCAACGATTTGAAACAGGTCGTTTTAGACTTGAGAGGGGGAGCACACTTTTGTGCAACACATTTATTATTATTTCGCTTAGACAACACTTTGGCGTCGTTCTTTCATAAACTTTTCTCAATTAAATAATTACTTATTTGGTTCACAAGTTTTAAATCACGACTTCTACTTAATTACTTTATTATTATTTACAAAGTTATTTTTATCAATTTTTTTTTTTATAACACATCCTAGTGTATGTAAGCTATGTAGTTGGACATACACTGTGCAGAATGATTCAGGAGACAACAAGTCGTAGTTTGTCGTAAACAAACCTGTTACAGATTGTTCGGTTGACCAAAATTGTTATGCTTGGTCATGATTCATGTATGCAAGTACTTACATCGAATTATTCAGGTTGTGCCGGTAGGAACCTGCATATAGCATTTAGCATTGTATGACGCTACTGACATTTTACTTCTACATACTACCATCTACGTATTAATACATATTACGTTATTTAATAGTGTATTAAATATGTTTCGAACATTACATTTATTAAAGTAACTTTCTGAGTGCATATATCAATATTAAACATTTAGTTATTAATCATACTATTTATGTTTATCCACGCATAAATAGTGAATGCAATTTGTTTGTGACACATATATACACAATTAAAACTCTTTCCTTTGTTTCCTTTATTTTTTTTTTTTTTTTTAAATGATGTAAGCAGAGTAACGCACTTTTGTTTACGTCACGATGCTTAACAACCCTTTACATAAATTAGCAGAGTGAATGCACTTTTATGACACTCTGTAAACAATTACCCTTTTATTTTTTTACAATTCAGCAATTTAGCAGAGTGGCGCACTTTTGTAACTAGCTTTTCGCCGCGTTACAAATCCAGGGAACCCTTCGTAATTAAACTCCGTTAATTAGAAGGGCTGCCTACGTTGTAACAGAATTGATCACAAATAATTAAAATAACATATTACTTACTAGCTGTGTAATTGTTTACTTTGTGTAAGGAAACAATGGCAAGGTATACAATTGATTTAAACACTCCTCATATGTGTGTAACAAGAAGACTTCTCTTTATTCAACATTTAAGAAAAACATATACTGACTGATGCCATGACATTACTAACTCAATTATTAAATTATCGAAAGGTTTCTTTAAACTTTGGCATCAAACTAGATTCTATATAGTTATACCTCGGATCCGGGTGAACTTTCTGTATTAAAACTTTTAATTATACTCTTTTCATGATATTAGCTTGCAAGACTTTCTTTTAATTCAACATTTAAGAATGGTATTATTGCTTGAGTTATATTACTCTACATTAACATATAAACTGTTACAACGTATGAAGTTAGAATGGTTACATGAAATATTAATTAATAAGATATAATCTTATAAACATTAGATTTAATTTATAAGTCTTTACAAAGTTAATCATTTCTGAAAAGTCTCTTTCAAGATGTGTTGTGTAACAAATATTAGTAACCCTCGATAGACAGGCTATCGAGTCACCTTTTAATTGGTATGCAGAAGACTCCTCCTGGGGTATCAGTCTTGGGAAACAGGAACAGCTACGTCGTCATCTCGGTCTGGCTTTCCTCTGTAAAGGGCTCCAAAGTTAGCAGGGAGAACAATAGGTCATGTAGTTATCTACGATGATTATGTAGATTCTCGGATGTCCTGATCTGCATATTCTGTCACGTGCAGTAGAGTTTGTGGCTTCTGCTAGTTCACATCTCCGGGTATTACTTTGGAATAGTTGTTATTCGTTGAAGTACGTAGTCATCTTGTGTTACACTTTTTTGTTACGTTTCAATACTTTTTGTTTTACATAACTTTAAACTTATTGTCTATTCACATGACTACATTAATTAATACATCCAGATGCTTTAAACAAACTACATCTGGTACACTTTCTGAAGATGAAACCAAATATGATACACATATTTGAAGAGCATAGCTCTTACGTCTACACTGTACGGAGTCACCATTGCAAGAGAGAGAATTTACGCTCCCTTCGCCAGGTACTGGACAAAAGTTAGTGGGACAACTTCCGCGTGAGAATATAGTTCCTAACTATATTTAAGTTAACTTTTTTATTTATTTAAACTATCCCTAAACAAATATACATAATTCAAATCAGTTGTTTTAGCAACTATTTATGTCTTCAGATTTTATTATTATTAACATTAGTTTTTTTTTTATCTTATTCTTACTCACACAAGACTCTGAAAGCATGTCGAGTCTGGAATCAACAGGAAAGCGCCTGCTTACAAGCAAAGGGTTAAATACGATATTAATAATGTCTTACAATTTATCTTTTTATTTGAGTATCTTATAACTCATTAATTATAACTGATTAAGTTTATTACTTATAACTGAGTACATACAGATATCTTATTTTAAAGCAGTGAGATTTAAATAGCTTAAGACCTCGCAACCTTAATTTTTAAAATTTTTTTATTTTCTAGATTATTTCTTTTATTTAAATCGTCACACTAAATTATGTAATGAAACCAAAACCATTACAAAATTCAAGATTGGTGAAAAGGTTTTGATAAGAACTTATTATCAGTCAGACGCGATCCAAATAAGTTTTCTCGACTGTGCCGGGCTTCGCTCGGGCGCTCGGACTGTGTCATGGCCGTAGTAATTACATAGTTCACGAGAGATAATACGCAGTTTGGAAGCTTCTGGTGTGTGAGCGTGACTATAAATACATCGGGTAGCGGCCTTAGTTTTCAGTTCAATGCGAGATATTTGATAGTGCGGTTCGAGAGTATTAGTGCGATATATTTCCAGAGCGGTTCGAGTTATCACTGTGTACGTTCAAGTAGTTATTACTGAAGTGTTGCGTTTTATAATCAGACGGTATAATTGTAATACAATTGAGTTTTAATATTTGTGGACATTTTATTGCGTGTGTACAATTTTCATTTGATTTGTTGTAGAGACTGTGTTGTTAATTACGAACTGTTTTACTGTAACAATTAAAGGTGTGAGTAGTGACTTAATTGGTGTCTTGTACTTATTTTGTTTCCACTGTACCTACGACGATCGAGTAGACCGTCGTAACAATATTGCTATTATAGGAGCGACAGGCAAACAAAACAAAACAATAAAACAGCAAGTAAGTCTGAATGTTACGAGTATGGGAGTAGGAATTCCTATGGTGTTTCTGGTGACCCAAGGGTTACCTTTTAAGGTGTTGATAGGTTGTGACACGCTAAGGCGTCACTATGCGATTATTAATTTAGCCAGTGGAAAAATGACACTAAGCTCGGAAGGTTATGAATGGACTGCTGAGATAATAGGAAGCTCAATAGCCCCTCAGTATAGGAACTCATACCACGTTAGGGAAATAATAAGGACACTCATAGGAGATAAAGAAATCGTAACAGAATCAGCATTATGGCAGGAAAAAATGCAGGAAATATTGTCGTTTCAAGGAAAGGGGTATACCGAGGCAATCAGTGTGGAACAGAAGAAAAACTTAATAGAAATATATAAAACTTATCGTAATGTATTTTCCGATTCTCCTGGAAAGGCGAAGAATTTCATATGCCGATTAAAATTTCATGACTGAAATAATACAACATGTATGTCGAATAATGTTAACCAGTTACCTGTGAATGATAGAACATTAATTGAAGTGATAAAACACCAGAAGTGAAACAGTAATGGAATAAAAATGTGAAGAGACCTCAAAGAAATCATGTAACAATCCCTTGAATATAAGTTTGTAGCGAAGGAGCTACCTTATAGGTAATAATTATATGTATTGTGTTGTGATAGTGCAACTTTTATTTTTTTCTGGACAGAGATGAAGTTCCTCTGATCTCAGATGATATATTTAGGGAAAATGGCGGAGTAATGGAAGCCAAGAGTGCCCCTCCGAATCCGAACCCATGTGTAGTATTTAATGTTAGGGAACTATGGTATTTTAGGGATGATACAAACAACGAGGTAAAGAAATAAAAATTAAATATGACCATATGACTCGAGGTGTGAAAAGTGAGAAGAAATTAAGTGTTCCAACATGAAAACAGGAATATAATTAAAGGTAACCAAATAAATGATAGAATAACCCAAAATTCTAAAATAAGTAAGAACATCTTACAGGATACTTCAGAGAAATTATTTTGAATCTATTAAGAAGAAACCCAAAATTCTAAAATAAGTAAGAACATCTTACCATATATTTCAGAGAAATTATTTTGAATTAATTAAGAAAAGAATATAACGGTTAAGAATGATAATAAGGAGATAATAATAAGTAAAGAAAATAAGTACTTAAAACAAATAAAATAAATAATGAACTTGCAGAAAAAAAGAATTGATGTTTATAAATAAATAGAGTCACAATAACTATAGTTGTAAGTGCTGAAAAGGGGTATTGAAACAGAAGGTGAAGAACATAGTGGCAAATGAATTAATTCACAACGAAAGGAAATTAAATAGAAAAGAAAAAAATATACAAAGGATATTACCAAAACTGAAAAGAAGTTACATGAAAATAAGGGGAACTGGTGGGATGCAATTTATAATAATGAGAAGAGGTAAGAAGGCAATATGATTCTGAGGGGATATTTAAAGTAACGCAAGAGTTATTATTATTTTTTTAGAGTGTAGAGAGCTAAGGCGCCACTCAAAAGTTATTATTATGGGCAGGGGCCAACGAGCACTGTACCATGCACGGAATGAATGGTCGGGTGAGGATTAGGTTAGAATAGTGCCGCTCACAGCCGATATGCATTCACCGTGTCATTTAAAGTTAGGGAGGAATTGATAAACCCAATAAAGGAATCCACAGAAACAGGAGAAATCCCAGAGAAAAGAAGAAATCAGTTGGTAATAACTTATATATAAAGAAGATGAAGAAAAATTAATATATTTCCATAGATGCACCCAAGAAAAAAGAGAAGTTGTTAACAAATGATTATATAATAACACAGCTTATGAAAACTCATCAAAATCCAATACCTGAAACCATAACGAAGAAGAGAATGAAAATAAGATTTAAAATACAATGTGAAAGAAAAGGTTTTATTAACAAACAGGCATTTGCCAAGTTCTACAAAAGAAATTGCAAGGATGATTCAGAAAACATTATTGAAAGAAGTACTTACGAGATCAATCAGCTTATTTGAGTAATCTGTTTATTACTAAAATAACCCATTTTCTGGGGGGGGCGGGTATTATGTTACATGACATTTTGCCATGCCATTTTAACATAAATTTGCTTTAATAATCTTACCCAAAAGTACCAAGAAACATAAGAGTTTCAAGAAATAAGTACAGTAATTAAAGACTTAATTAAATATTGTTTATTTTATTGTTTAGTTCATGATAAAGAAGACTGTAATAATTATGTTTATCACAGTTAAAATAATGTCAATAATGATAAGTAAGGAGGACAATGTTAAGGAACTTACTTATGAAATTTTATTTTATTTATAAAAACTGTAAATTTATAAATACAGTAAGTTAAGGGGAATTGTTATATATTACTAAGAGTTATTAGTAATTAGTTTGGGTCACATTAGTTCATATTATATGTGATAGGGTTAATAACACTAACGTTTATCTTAACAAGAAAGTACCAAAATAATAGTAATAGATTTTTGTAAAACTAGGCATATTGAGCTTAGACAGTTAAGGTATATGAATAAGAATTTCTATTAAAATGATAATGAAACAATGTCAGGTTATGGTATAGGATTACTAAATGTGTCAAATAAGTTTAATAGAGTGAAAAGTACAAAAAGAACTAATAATAAATAAGTTTGGAACAAATAAAATAAAAAGTGTAAATTGATAACTCAAGAAATATATAACAGAATATAATCAAAAGTGGAGTCAAAATAATCAGATTTCATCAGAAGATCAAAGAAAGCAATAAAGTGAAGATCAAAGCTCTTATAAAAAAGGTATATCAGTTTAAAGAAAATGAAAGATAAAATAGTAAGAGTTTGTTTATGTTAATGCTATGATATCACCAGGGTGACATAATATGTTACATTAGAAAACAATAAGAGAGCTGAGATGGGCCTTAGCAACTAAAATGTTATAATAAATGAAATAAGAATTGTATTACGGGATCTGAACGAGAAAGGTTGAATAAAACACCAGATAGTGATTAACTTAAATTATTATACATTTCATATCAGTAGACCTAAAATAAAAAGTTAAATAATCCTCCTCAACCAGACTAAATAGAAGAAGGAAGTGCTACATTACTGGAAAGAAGTAAACCAAGGAATATCTGAAGAAATACAATCAAATTATACAGGAAGAGAAGTATATTTTGATATATAATTAAACTGAACCATTCCAATATAAGCCTAGGCCATAGGTTTCAAAGACACTGATTATACTTTTATAAGAACAATTTGGAACTTTTACTGAGAACATTATCAATGAATAATCTTACCATCAGTATGAACAACTATTAGTGTAGAGTATTATAATAATATAAAGTGGACCAAGTCTAAAAAACTTTTAACTAAACATAACCTAAACACTGAACATTGTTACACTATTCATATAATCCTGTTAAGGTATTTTGTAATTATTTATAATCCCATGTATTTTGGTGCTTTTCCTATAGTAACTGTTGTTTATATCATATTCAAAAGGACCTAACGTAACACAATCTATTTGTATTTTATTTAAGAAATATAAATGTGAGCCTTGAGATATAAGACTCAATACTGCTACTGCTGCCATACTGAGCATATGTAAAGAACAGCCAGTGAGATTTTGTTAATGATTATATATGTTATTTAAAAAACAATTTAAAGAAAATAATAAAAGGATTTTGAGTATAATAAATACAGATAAAAGGTTTATTCGTTTCTTTATTTAATGAATACAAAATGGATATGATATTCTAAACAATATATTTGGGACTGTGAATTGGCTTCAGCAATTAGATTAAGTTGGCAACACTCCTCATTTGAAAGAAATGGCAGACTATTCAAATCTGCTTTGAGGAGCTTTAGTTATCACATTCATCTCTTAAAGAAAAGAATAAAAAAGATTTAATTATAGCTGATAAAGAAACCATATATTTTTATTTTATAAAAATTAATAATTAATATTTTTACAAATAAATTTTATTTGCAACCGGTGATTACAAATTGGTGCTCAACAAATATTACCCTGACCAGATACTCGTCCTATAAGCTATTAACAAGTATACACATAATAAAAATATTGGAAGAGTCGTCTTGTAACAAATTGGAGCCCGACTAGTGAGGCTAGAGATAGAATAACTTTGTATTCTTATTGTAAATTTTATAGCACTTTCTACTCTAGTGGCGACTACGGTTAAACAACAGAGATGTCAAGGAGAAGAGCAACATCACGTAAACATATGGAAGAAGAAGAAATAGAATTAAATAGGGAAGACAAGGAAGCAACAACAGTTGAAGAAGTAGAAGTAATGGTGAAAGAGACCCCAATAACAGCGACGGAAGAAGTGGAAGTAATAGTAAGGGATGCACAAGGGGACAAAATAGAACCTAACAAAACAACCGAAGGTATCAACATGATTAACCTAATGGAAATGCTACAGGAAGCGTTGAAAAAACAGAGTAAAGAAGACAAAAAAGACAATGAAACATTATTTAAACAAATGGAAGAACGAAGGAAGGAAGACAGTGAAACATTAAAGAAACAAATAAGGGAAGATGAAACATTATTAAAACAAAATAATGAGGAATTAAAGAAACAAATTAGGGAAGATATTGAAAAAATGGACAAGAAAATGGATAGTAATAATGAAACTTTAAAACTAATGAAAGAAAATAATGAAACATTGAAACAAAATAGTGAGGAATTGAATAAAAAAATCGAAAGCCATAATGAAACATTAAAACAATTGAATGAGAGTAAAGAGAAGAATAATGAAGAATTAAAGAGGCTAATCGAAAGTAATAATGAAACATTACAACAACAGTTGAAGGAGGATATTAGGCAAAGTAATGAAGAATTAAAAGGACTGTTGGAGGAAGAGAGTGAGAAAACTAAAGAGGAATTATAACTTGACAACAAACAAAAGAAGCCTCGGCTAGTTGGGTTCGCGCACTTGCGTCTGCCAGTTCTGACGCGACGGTTGGAAATCCGTAATCTGGCGACGTGGTGGGGGCACTGGAGGAGCGAGCGGAGGTTCAGCACTTTGCTACAGAATGCGAATGTTTCATACAAGCGTCCGACTAAATAAAATATAATATTTCATGCTAATTTGTATGTAATAAAAATAATATATTTTTTATAATATGTTATGTATTTGACAATATACACAGATTTTTCCTATTTTTGATAATTAATTATCTGTTCATATTGTTACTGAACGAGATTCTGCGTGTGAATTTGAGGTGTTTAATATTTTGTGTATTTAATTTAATTCGGAGCTTAAATGTCATGTGGGCTTCAAAACCTATTTGAAACATCTATTAAATATATAAACCTAAAATATTACTAAACCTAAAATTATAAAATCGTATTAAGCATAGAGTTAAATGGAACTATTTACGATTCCCAAGCTGTAAACCATATTTTAAAGAAATATACGGCTCCAATAAGCGTACACACAGAGGACATAATATGAACAAAACGAAATAATACATGCAAAACACTCGCTTATGAAGGATAAGGATTAAGTCATAAGAGGCAGTATAACATATCTGTCATTCTCGTATCTCATCTGCGATCTCACCATCGTCTTCCTGATTACTGCTGTCATCCTTGGACTCAGATTCAGATTCAGATGAGCTGACATCACTCACAGAAATAATGAAGCTATCAATGGCATCATCAATGAGGACATCTTTGGATATATATTCATCTTTTATCTTGCGTACGTGCTGGCAACACTTTTCCATTTGGACTCTGAATATTCTGAAAATGCTTGCTCGCAAAGTCTACGCTTCACTTCTAGAGAGTCTGACACAGATTCACCCACTCTACCTTTGATGTCTGCCCACACCAACTCAATAGGATTGAGGTCTGCGTGATAGGGCGGCAGACGTAAAACACTGTGACCGGCATTGGTAAACATTTTATCAATTTTGTAGGTTTTCTCACTAGGAACATTTTTTACTAACATCAGCAATTCCGCTTTGGTCAAACTTCCTTCAAATAGGATGTTGTTGTGCGTAAGCCAATCAACTATGTCCTTTTTGAGCGACGATATTGTTGGCTTCCTATTCTCTTGTACGCTGTGATAACTAGCAACAACAGTTGAAGAAGTAGAAGTAATGGTAAAAGAGACCCCAATAACAGCGGCGGAAGAAGTGGAAGTAATAGTAAGGGATGCACAAGGGGACAAAATAGAACCTAACAAAACAACCGAAGGTATCAACATGAATAACCTAATGGAAATGCTACAGGAAGCGTTGAAAAAACAGAGTAAAGAAGACAAAAAAGACAATGACACATTATTTAAACAAATGGAAGAATGAAGGAAGGAAGACAGTGAAACATTAAAGAAACAAATGAGGGAAGATGAAACATTATTAAAACAAAATAATGAGGAATTAAAGAAACAAATTAGGGAAGATATTGAAAAAATGGACAAGAAAATGGATAGTAATAATAAAACATTAAAACTAATGAAAGAAAATAATGAAACGTTGAAACAAAATAGTGAGGAATTGAATAAAAAAATTGAAAGCCGTAATGAAACATTAAAACAATTGAATGAGAGTAATGAGAAGAATAATGAAGAATTAAAGAGGCTAATCGAAAGTAATAATGAAACATTACAACAACAGTTGAAGGAGGATATTAGGCAAAGTAATGAAGAATTAAAAGGACTGTTGAAGGAAGAGAGTGAGAAAAATAAAGAGGAATTAAAACAGCAGTTAGAAGAGTGTATAAAGAAGAAATAAAGAATAGAATTACTGAAACTAACCAGAAGGTTGAGAAAACCGAGGAAAATTTAAGTCAATTTTGCGAAGAGGTGATAAACAAAATAATTGAAGTGGAGGATAAGAGTAAAACCAGTATTGTTATACTTCACAAAGGTACTCAGGAACAATTAGAGATACTACAAAATAAGGTAGGGGAACACTACAATCAGCCAGAAACCAAGATAATACAGGTACAAAATCAAGTTACCAACAACAGGGAGAAAATAGAAGAAATTCAATAGAAGGATATAATAAATCTCAAAGAAGAAATAGAGGTACTAAAACATAGACCAATAAACTAGATAATAGGAAAAGAAGCGTTAGAGTTCGCAACAGTATATGTGGATGATATTCTTATTACCTCTAAAACATGGAATGAACACTTTGACCGAATTGAAATTGTACTCAGGAAACTCCAACAAAATTCTAAAAATAAATAAGAACATCTTACTATATATTTCAGAAGAAATTATTTTGAATCAATAATCATAAAAGAAAGGAAAAAACCATCAAATTCAAAACAAAGTAAGAACATCTTGCCATATATTTCAGAAGAAATTATTTTTAACCAATAATCATAAAAGAAGGAAAATAAAAACCACGTAATTCAAAAATAAGTAAGAACATGTTACCATATATTTCAGAAGAAATTATTTTGAACCAATAATCAATTAAGAACAGAAAGACGGTTAATAACCATAATAATTATTTGAATAACCATATCAATCAGTATAATAACAATAATAAGAACAGTTAATACTAGTTACTATTTAAGAAGGGTTAGAATGAGTTAGATGAAGAAAGAATAGACAAATACAACTTACAATAATGATGAAATTCAGTACTTGACTGCACAATTAAAGGGGAATAAATAAATAAAAATGAAGATGAAGATAGAATCTAAAATATCATTGATTGACAGCACCAAGATGGAAATAATACAACATGTATGTTGAATAATGTTAACCAGTTACCTGTGAATGATAGAACATTAATTGAAGTGATAAAACACCAGAAGTGAAACAGTAATGGAATAAAAATGTGAAGAGACCTCAAAGAAATCATGTAACAATCCCTTGAATATAAGTTTGTAGCGAAGGAGCTACCTTATAGGTAATAATTATATGTATTGTGTTGTGATAGTGCAACTTTTATTTTTTTCTGGACAGAGATGAAGTTCCTCTGATCTCAGATGATATATTTAGGGAAAATGGCGGAGTAATGGAAGCCAAGAGTGCCCCTCCGAATCCGAACCCATGTGTAGTATTTAATGTTAGGGAACTATGGTATTTTAGGGATGATACAAACAACGAGGTAAAGAAATAAAAATTAAATATGACCATATGACTTGAGGTGTGAAAAGTGAGAAGAAATTAAGTGTTCCAACATGAAAACAGGAATATAATTAAAGGTAACCAAATAAATGACAGAATAACCCAAAATTCTAAAATAAGTAAGAACATCTTACAGGATACTTCAGAGAAATTATTTTGAATCTATTAAGAAGAAACCCAAAATTCTAAAATAAGTAAGAACATCTTACCATATATTTAAGAGAAATTATTTTGAATTAATTAAGAAAGAATATAACGGTTAAGAATGATAATAAGGAGATAATAATAAGTAAAGAAAATAAGTACTTAAAACAAATAAAATAAATAATGAACTTGCAGAAAAAAAGAATTGATGTTTATAAATAAATAGAGTCACAATAACTATAGTTGTAAGTGCTGAAAAGGGGTATTGAAACAGAAGGTGAAGAACATAGTGGCAAATGAATTAATTAACAACAAAAGGAAATTAAATAGAAAAGAAAAAATATACAAAGGATATTACCAAAACTGAAAAGAAGTTACATGAAAATAAGGGGAACTGGTGGAATGCAATTTATAATAATGAGAAGAGGTAAGAAGGCAATATGATTCTGAGGGGATATTTAAAGTAACGCAAGAGTTATTATTATTTTTTTAGAGTGTAGAGAGCTAAGGCGCCACTCAAAAGTTATTATTATGGGCAGGGGCCAACGAGCACTGTACCATGCACGAAATGAATGGTCGGGTGAGGATTAGGTTAGAATAGTGCCACTCACAGCCGATATGCATTCACCGTGCCATTTAAAGTTAGGGAGGAATTGATAAACCCAATTAAAGAATCCACAGGAACAGGAGAAATCCCAGAGAAAAGAAGAAATCAGTTGGTAATAACTTATATATAAAGAAGATGAAGAAAAATTAATATATTTCCATAGATTCACCCAAGAAAAAAGAGAAGTTGTTAATAAATGATTATATAATAACACAGCTTATGAAAACTCATCAAAATCCAATACCTGAAACCATAATGAAGAAGAGAATGAAAATAAGATTTAAAATACAATGTGAAAGTAAAGGTTTTATTAACAAACAGGCATTTGCCAAGTTCTACAAAAGAAATTGCAAGGATGATTCAGAAAACATTATTGAAAGAAGTACTTACGAGATCAATCAGCTTATTTGAGTAATCTGTTTATTACTAAAATAACCAATTTTCTGGGGGAGGGGTATTATGTTACATGACATTTTGCCATGCCATTTTAACATAAATTTGCTTTAATAATCTTACCCAAAAGTACCAAGAAACATAAGAGTTTCAAGAAATAAGTACAGTAATTAAAGACTTAATTAAATATTGTTTATTTTATTGTTTAGTTCATGATAACGAAGACTGTAATAATTATGTTTATCACAGTTAAAATAATGTCAATAATGATAAGTAAGGAGGACAATGTTAAGGAACTTACTTATGAAATTTTATTTTATTTATAAAAACTGTAAATTTATAAATACAGTAAGTTAAGGGGAATTGTTATATATTACTAAGAGTTATTAGTAATTAGTTTGGGTCACATTAGTTCATATTATATGTGATAGGGTTAATAACACTAACGTTTATCTTAACAAGAAAGTACCAAAATAATAGTAATAGATTTTTGTAAAACTAGGCATATTGAGCTTAGACAGTTAAGGTATATGAATAGGAATTTCTATTAAAATGATAATGAAACAATGTCAGGTTATGGTATAGGATTACTAAATGTGTCAAATAAGTTTAATAGAGTGAAAAGTACAAAAAGAACTAATAATAAATAAGTTTGGAACAAATAAAATAAAAAGTGTAAATTGATAACTCAAGAAATATATAACAGAAGATAATCAAAAGTGGTGTCAAAATAATCAGTGTTTCATCAGAAGATCAAAGAAACCAATAAAGTGAAGATCAAACCTCTTATAAAAAAGGTATATCAGTTTAAAGAAAATGAAAGATAAAATAGTAAGAGTTTGTTTATGTTAATGCTATGATATCACCAAGGTGACATAATATGTTACATTAGAAAACAATAAGAGAGCTGAGATGGGCCTTAGCAACTAAAATGTTATATTAAATGAAATAAGAATTGTATTATGGGATCTGAACGAGAAATGTTGAATAAAACACCAGATAGTGATTAACTTAAATTATTATACATTTCATATCAGTAGACCTAAAATAAAAAGTTAAATAATCCTCCTCAACCATACTAAATAGAAGAAGGAAGTGCTACATTACTAGAAAGAAGTAAACCAAGGAATATGTGAAGAAATACAATCAAATTATACAGGAAGAGAAGTATATTTTGATATATAATTAAACTGAACCATTCCATTATAAGCCTAGGCCATAGGTTTCAAAGACACTGATTATACTTTTATAAGAACAATTTGGAACTTTTACTGAGAACATTATCAATGAATAATCTTACCATCAGTATGAACAACTATTAGTGTAGAGTATTATAATAATATAAAGTGAACCAAGTCTAAAAAAATTTTAACTAAACATAACCTAAACACTGAACATTGTTACACTATTCATATAATCCTGTTAAGGTATTTTGTAATTATTTATAATCCCATGTATTTTGGTGCTTTTCCTATAGTAACTGTTGTTTATATCATATTCAAAAGGACCTAACGTAACACAATCTATTTGTATTTTATTTAAGAAATATAAATGTGAGCCTTGAGATATAAGACTCAATACTGCTACTGCTGCCATACTGAGCATATGTAAAGAACAGCCAGTGAGATTTTGTTAATGATTATATATGTTATTTAAAAAACAATTTAAAGAAAATAATAAAAGGATTTTGAGTATAATAAATACAGATAAAAGGTTTATTCGTTTCTTTATTTAATGAATACAAAATGGATATGATATTCTAAACAATATATCTGGGACTGTGAATTGGCTTCAGCAATTAGATTAAGTTGGCAAAACTCCTCATTTGAAAGAAATGGCAGACTATTCAAATCTGCTTTGAGGAGTTTTAGTTATCACATTCATCTCTTAAAGAGAAGAATAAAAAAGATTTAATTATAGCTGATAAAGAAACCATATAATTTTTTTTTTATAAAAATTAATAATTAATATTTTTACAAATAAATTTTATTTGCAACCGGTGATTACAAATTGGCGCTCAACAAATATTACCCTGACCAGATACTCGTCCTATTAGCTATTAACAAGTATACACATAATAAAAACATTGGAAGAGTCGTCTTGTAACAAATTGGAGCCCGACTAGTGAGGCTAGAGATAGAATAACTTTGTATTCTTATTGTAAATTTTATAGCAATTTCTACTCTAGTGGCAACTACGGATAAACGACAGAGATGTCAAGGAGAAGAGCGACATCACGTAAACATATGGAAGAAGAAGAAATAGAATTAAATAGGGAAGACAAGGAAGCAACAACAGTTGAAGAAGTAGAAGTAATGGTGAAAGAGACCCCAATAACAGCGACGGAAGAAGTGGAAGTAATAGTAAGGGATGCACAAGGGGACAAAATAGAACCTAACAAAACAACCGAAGGTATCAACATGAATAACCTAATGGAAATGCTACAGGAAGCGTTGAAAAAACAGAGTAAAGAAGACAAAAAAGACAATGAAACATTATTTAAACAAATGGAAGAATGAAGGAAGGAAGACAGTGAAACATTAAAGAAACAAATGAGGGAAGATGAAACATTATTAAAACAAAATAATGAGGAATTAAAGAAACAAATTAGGGAAGATATTGAAAAAATGGACAAGAAAATGGATAGTAATAATGAAACATTAAAACTAATGAAAGAAAATAATGAAACGTTGAAACAAAATAGTGAGGAATTGAATAAAAAATCGAAAGCTGTAATGAAACATTAAAACAATTGAATGAGAGTAATGAGAAGAATAATGAAGAATTAAAGAGGCTAATCGAAAGTAATAATGAATCATTACAACAACAGTTGAAGGAGGATATTAGGCAAACTAATGAAGAATTAAAAGGACTGTTGAAGGAAGAGAGTGAGAAAAATAAAGAGGAATTAAAACAGCAGTTAGAAGAGTGTATAAAGAAGAAGTAAGGAATAGAATTACTGAAACTAACCAGAAGGTTGAGAAATATGAGGAAAATTTAAGTCAATTACGGTAAGAGGTGATAAACAAAATAATTGAAGTGGAGGATAAGAGTAAAACCAGTATTGTTATACTTCACAAAGATACTCAGGAACAATTAGAGATACTACAAAATAAGGTAGGGGAACAATACAATCAGGCAGAAACCAAGATAATACAGGTACAAAATCAAGTTACCAACAACAGGGAGAAAATAGAAGAAATTCAACAGAAGGACATAATAAATCTCATGGAAGAAATAGAGGTACTAAAACATAGACCAATAAACTATGTACCTACACTAGTCGGAGAAAATAAAGAAGTGACAAATTTTAAAGAATATCGTCAGAACCCTCTAGAATTTTTGAAGAGGTTAGAAGAAGGTTTGAATAGAACCAAAGAAAATCGGTGGCAAATAATAAAGAATCTTCTCGATGATAGTTTTAAAAATATTACTGATAACTGGTGGAAAGCAGTAAGAAACGAAATTACCAATTATATTGAATTGAAACAAATTTTTAAAGTAAAGTATTGGTATGAGTCCATCCAAAATATAGTTAGGGACAATCTGAGCACTGGCCGATATGATGCTGGAAGAGGACAGACACAGACTTCTTATTTTTTGGGTGAAGTCTGGGTAGCCCGACATTTACAACCAAAAATCCCTGAAGAGAGTCTCATAGCCAAATTGTCATATCATTTTGGTGAAGACATTGTATGGGCTCGTCGATGTGGACAAATAAAAACTATTGGAGAGATGGAGGCTCTCTTAGAAGGTTTTGAGAGGGAAAATTATTATTACAGGAGTCGAAGAAGAACCAAGGATTCGAATGATAGGAACAAGGAACAACCACACGACAATCGACAGCCAATAAAAAATGTACGGACGGATGGATATAATAGAAATCCGAATAACAGGCGATTTCAAGGAAGATGTCAGAATTTTAAAAATGAAAGAAATTATGATAGACGATATGGAAGAGATAATGACAACAGGAGACAATGGAATGATAATGGAGAAGTCTATCAGAGATCAAGAAGCTGGGATAGAAGAAGGGAAACGCCCTCTGGAAACCAAAACCCCAATGAACCAGTTCACCCAATCAACAGTGATGTAAATAGGGAAAACGAGAGGCCGCAGTGAGAACACTAAACGGCCCATCACTGCGGGCGGACCCAGGGCTGAGGAGAGATATAAACCCTAATAATAATAACAAAGAACCAATAACCGTGATAGGAAACTTTTATTAAAAAATATACAGAAAGATTTGTTGGAAGAGATTACCATGGAAGAAGATAAACTGAATGAGGACATTGTATACATCAAGGTAGAATTACATGGGGTGCTAACTGAAGTTATGATTGATACAGGAGCAAACATTTCTTTAATAGATAGATTAGAGCTGAACAGAATACAGGAGTTAAGTATGGAAAAAATATCCACATTGCCTATTAATAATATTGCTATTATAGGAGCGACAGGCAAATAAAACAAAACAATAAAACAGCAAGTAAGTCTGAATGTTACGAGTATGGGAGTAGGAATTCCTATGGTGTTTCTGGTGGCCCAAGGGTTACCTTCTAAGGTGTTGATAGGTTGTGACACGCTAAGGCGTCACTATGCGATTATTAATTTAGCCAGTGGAAAAATGACACTGAGCTCAGAAGGTTATGAATGGACTGCTGAGATAATAGGAAGCTCAATAGCCCCTCAGTACAGGAACTCATACCACGTTAGGGAAATAATAAGGACACCCATAGGAGATAAAGAAATCGTAACAGAATCAGCATTATGGCAGGAAAAAATGCAAGAAATATTGTCGTTTCAAGGAAAGGGGTATACCGAGGCAATCAGTGTGGAACAGAAGAAAAAATTAATAGAAATATATAAAACTTATCGTAATGTATTTTCCGATTCTCCTGGAAAGGCGAAGAATTTCATATGCCGATTAAAATTTCATGACTCTGTTAATTTCAATAAGAAATCGTATCCTATTGCACAATCGTTAAAAGAGGCAGTTAGAAAAGAAATAGCAAGGATGATTCAAGAAGATATTATAGAGCGAAGTAGTTCCCCATATACCAGTCCCATTGCGGCGATACCTAAGAAAGATGGACAAGTACGGTTGTGCCTTGATGCACGGGAAATCAATAAAATTATAATTACTGATCGCACATCTCCAATAGAGATAGAAGAAACTATGAAGAAATTCCATGGTTGTAAGTTTATGAGTAGTTGGGATGCTGTTTGCGGATACTGGCAAATAGAGTTACACCCAGACAGTCGCCAGTATGTTGCCTTCATCTTCGAGGGAAGAAACTACCAATTTAAATGGTTACCTTTCGGGTTGGTTAATTCTGTCGCCATTTTTATCTAGTGCATGGACCAGATATTAGGAAAAGAAGTGTTAGAGTTCGCAACAGTATATGTGGATGATATTCTTATTACCTCTAAAACATGGAATGAACACTGTGACCGAATTGAAATTGTACTCAGGAAACTCCAACAAAATTCTAAAAATAAGTAAGAACATCTTACTATATATTTCAGAAGAAATTATTTTGAATCAATAATCATAAAAGAAAGGAAAAACCACCAAATTCAAAAATAAGTAAGAACATCTTGCCATATATTTCAGAAGAAATTATTTTTAACCAATAATCATAAAAGAAGGAAAATAAAAACCACGTAATTCAAAAATAAGTAAGAACATCTTACCATATATTTCAGAAGAAATTATTTTGAACCAATAATCAATTAAGAAGAGAAAGACGGTTAATAACCATAATAATTATTTGAATAACCATGTCAATCAGTATAATAACAATAATAAGAACAGTTAATACTAGTTACTATTTAAGAAGGGTTAGAATGAGTTAGATGAAGAAAGAATAGACAATACAACTTACGATAATGATGAAATTCAGTACTTGACTGCACAATTAAAGGGGAATAAATAAATAAAAATGAAGATGAAGATAGACTCTAAAATATCATTGATTGACAGCACCAAGATGGAAATAATACAACATGTATGTCGAATAATGTTAACCAGTTACCTGTGAATGATAGAACATTAATTGAAGTGATAAAACACCAGAAGTGAAACAGTAATGGAATAAAAATGTGAAGAGACCTCAAAGAAATCATGTAACAATCCCTTGAATATAAGTTTGTAGCGAAGGAGTTACCTTATAGGTAATAATTATATGTATTGTGTTGTGATAGTGCAACTTTTATTTTTTTCTGGACAGAGATGAAGTTCCTCTGATCTCAGATGATATATTTAGGGAAAATGGCGGAGTAATGGAAGCCAAGAGTGCCCCTCCGAATCCGAACCCATGTGTAGTATTTAATGTTAGGGAACTATGGTATTTTAGGTATGATACAAACAACGAGGTAAAGAAATAAAAATTAAATATGACCATATGACTAGAGGTGTGAAAAGTGAGAAGAAATTAAGTGTTCCAACATGAAAACAGGAATATAATTAAAGGTAACCAAATAAATGATAGAATAACCCAAAATTCTAAAATAAGTAAGAACATCTTACAGGATACTTCAGAGAAATTATTTTGAATCTATTAAGAAGAAACCCAAAATTCTAAAATAAGTAAGAACATCTTACCATATATTTCAGAGAAATTATTTTGAATTAATTAAGAAGAGAATATAACGGTTAAGAATGATAATAAGGAGATAATAATAAGTAAAGAAAATAAGTACTTAAAACAAATAAAATAAATAATGAACTTGCAGCAAAAAAGAATTGATGTTTATAAATAAATAGAGTCACAATAACTATAGTTGTAAGTGCTGAAAAGGGGTATTGAAACAGAAGGTGAAGAACATAGTGGCAAATGAATTAATTCACAACGAAAGGAAATTAAATAGAAAAGAAAAAAATATACAAAGGATATTACCAAAACTGAAAAGAAGTTACATGAAAATAAGGGGAACTGGTGGGATGCAATTTATAATAATGAGAAGAGGTAAGAAGGCAATATGATTCTGAGGGGATATTTAAAGTAACGCAAGAGTTATTATTATTTTTTTAGAGTGTAGAGAGCTAAGGCGCCACTCAAAAGTTATTATTATGGGCAGGGGCCAACGAGCACTGTACCATGCACGGAATGAATGGTCGGGTGAGGATTAGGTTAGAATAGTGCCGCTCACAGCCGATATGCATTCACCGTGTCATTTAAAGTTAGGGAGGAATTGATAAACCCAATAAAGGAATCCACAGGAACAGGAGAAATCCCAGAGAAAAGAAGAAATCAGTTGGTAATAACTTATATATAAAGAAGATGAAGAAAAATTAATATATTTCCATAGATTCACCTAAGAAAAAAGATAAGTTGTTAATAAATGATTATATAATAACACAGCTTATGAAAACTCATCAAAATCCAATACCTGAAACCATAACGAAGAAGAGAATGAAAATAAGATTTAAAATACAATGTGAAAGAAAACGTTTTATTAACAAACAGGCATTTGCCAAGTTCTACAAAAGAAATTGCAAGGATGATTCAGAAAACATTATTGAAAGAAGTACTTACGAGATCAATCAGCGTATTTGAGTAATCTGTTTATTAATAAAATAACCCATTTTCTGGGGGGGCGGGTATTATGTTACATGACATTTTGCCATGCATTTTTACATAAATTTGCTTTAATAATCTTACCCAAAAGTACCAAGAAACATAAGAGTTTCAAGAAATAAGTACAGTAATTAAAGACTTAATTAAATATTGTTTATTTTATTGTTTAGTTCATGATAATGAAGACTGTAATAATTATGTTTATCACAGGTAAAATAATGTCAATAATGATAAGTAAGGAGGACAATGTTAAGGAACTTACTTATGAAATTTTATTTTATTTATAAAAACTGTAAATTTATAAATACAGTAAGTTAAGGGGAATTGTTATATATTAATAAGAGTTATTAGTAATTAGTTTGGGTCACATTAATTCATATTATATGTGATAGGGTTAATAACACTAATGTTTATCGTAACAAGAAAGTACCAAAATAATAGTAATAGATTTTTGTAAAACTAGGCATATTGAGCTTAGACAGTTAAGGTATATGAATAAGAATTTCTATTAAAATGATAATGAAACAATGTCAGGTTATGGTATAGGTTTACTAAATGTGTCAAATAAGTTTAATAGAGTGAAAAGTACAAAAAGAGCTAATAATAAATAAGTTTGGAACAAATAAAATAAAAAGTGTAAATTGATAACTCAAGAAATATATAACAGAAGATAATCAAAAGTGGTGTCAAAATAATCAGTGTTTCATCAGAAGATCAAAGAAACCAATAAAGTAAAGATCAAAGCTCTTATAAAAAAGGTATATCAGTTTAAAGAAAATGAAAGATAAAATAGTAAGAGTTTGTTTATGTTAATGCTATGATATCACCAGGGTGACATAATATGTTACATTAGAAAACAATAAGAGAGCTGAGATGGGCCTTAGCAACTAAAATGTTATAATAAATGAAATAAGAATTGTATTATGGGATCTGAACAAGAAAGGTTGAATAAAACACCAGATAGTGATTAACTTAAATTATTATACATTTCATATCAGTAGACCTAAAATAAAAAGTTAAATAATCCTCCTCAACCAGACTAAATAGAAGAAGGAAGTGCTACATTACTAGAAAGAAGTAAACCAAGGAATATCTGAAGAAATACAATCAAATTACACAGGAAGAGAAGTAGTATATTTTGATATATAATTAAACTGAACCATTCCATTATAAGCCTAGGCCATAGGTTTCAAAGACACTGATTATACTTTTATAAGAACAATTTGGAACTTTTACTGAGAACATTATCAATGAATAATCTTACCATCAGTTTGAACAACTATTAGTGTAGAGTATTATAATAATATAAAGTGAACCAAGTCTAAAAAACTTTTAGCTAAACATAACCTAAACACTGAACATTGTTACACTATTCATATAATCCTGTTAAGGTATTTTGTAATTATTTATAATCCCATGTATTTTGGTACTTTTCCTATAGTAACTGTTGTTTATATCATATTCAAAAGGACCTAACGTAACACAATCTATTTATATTTTATTTAAGAAATATAAATGTGAGACTTGACATATAAGACTCAATACTGCTACTGCTGCCATACTGAGCATATGTAAAGAACAGCCAGTGAGATTTTGTTAATGATTATATATGTTATTTAAAAAACAATTTAAAGAAAATAATAAAAGGATTTTGAGTATAATAAATACAGATAAAAGGTTTATTCGTTTCTTTATTTAATGAATACAAAATGGATATGATATTCTAAACAATATATCTGGGACTGTGAATTGGCTTCAGCAATTAGATTAAGTTGGCAACACTCCTCATTTGAAAGAAATGGCAGACTATTCAAATCTGCTTTGAGGAGCTTTAGTTATCACATTCATCTCTTAAAGAAAAGAATAAAAAAGATTTAATTATAGCTGATAAAGAAACCATATAATTTTATTTTATAAAAATTAATAATTAATATTTTTACAAATAAATTTTATTTGCAACCGGTGATTACAAATTGGTGCTCAACAAATATTACCCTGACCAGATACTCGTCCTATAAGCTATTAACAAGTATACACATAATAAAAATATTGGAAGAGTCGTCTTGTAACAAATTGGAGCCCAACTAGTGAGGCTAGAGATAGAATAACTTTGTATTCTTATTGTAAATTTTATAGCAATTTTTACTCTAGTGGCGACTACGGTTAAACAACAGAGATGTCAAGGAGAAGAGCGACATCACGTAAACATATGGAAGAAGAAGAAATAGAATTAAATAGGGAAGACAAGGAAGCAACAACCGTTGAAGAAGTAGAAGTAATGGTGAAAGAGACCCCAATAACAGCGACGGAAGAAGTGGAAGTAATAGTAAGGGATGCACAAGGGGACAAAATAGAACCTAACAAAACAACCGAAGGTATCAACATGAATAACCTAATGGAAATGCTACAGGAAGCGTTGAAAAAACAGAGTAAAGAAGACAGAAAAGACAATGAAACGTTATTTAAACAAATGGAAGAACGAAGGAAGGAAGACAGTGAAACATTAAAGAAACAAATGAGGGAAGATAATGAAACATTATTAAAACAAAATAATGAGGAATTAAAGAAACAAATTAGGGAAGATATTGAAAAAATGGACAAGAAAATAGATAGTAATAATGAAACATTAAAACTAATGAAAGAAAATAATGAAATGTTGAAACAAAATAGTGAGGAATTGAATAAAAAAATCGTAAGCAGTAATGAAACATTAAAACAAATGAAAGACAGTAATGAGAAGAATAATGAAGAATTAAAGAGGCAATTCGAAAGTAATAATGAAACATTACAACAACAGTTGAAGGAGGATATTAGGCAAAGTAATGAAGAATTAAAAGGACTGTTGGAGGAAGAGAGTGAGAAAAATAAAGAGGAATTATAACTTGACAACAAACAAAAGAAGCCTCGGCTAGTTGGGTTCGCGCACTTGCGTCTGCCAGTTCTGATGCGACGGTTGGAAATCCGTAATCTGGCGACGTGGTGAGGGCACTGGAGGAGCGAGCGGAGGTTAGCACTTCGCTACAGAATGCGAATGTTTCATACAAGCGTCTGACTAAATAAAATATAATATTTCATGCTGATTTGTATGTAATAAAATTAATATATTTTTATAATATATTATGTATTTGACAATGTACACAGATTTTTCCTATTTTTGATAATTAATTATCTGTTCATATTGTTACTGAACGAGATTCTGCGTGTGAATATGAGGTGTTTAATATTTCGTGTATTTAATTTAATTCGGAGCTTAAATGTCATGTGGGCTTCAAAACCTATTTGAAACATCTATTAAATATATAAACCTAAAATATTATTAAACCTAAAATTATAAAATAGTATTAAGCATAGAGTTAAATGGAACTATTTACGATTCCCAAGCTGTAAACCATATTTTAAAGAAATATACGGCTCCAATAAGCGTACACACAGAGGACATAATATGAACAAAACGAAATAATACATGCAAAACACTCGCTTATGAAGGATAAGGATTAAGTCATAAGAGGCAGTATAACATATCTGTCATTCTCGTATCTCATCTGCGATCTCACCATCGTCTTCCTGATTACTGCTGTCATCCTTGGACTCAGATTCAGATTCAGATGAGCTGACATCACTCACAGAAATAATGAAGCTATCAATGGCATCATCAATGAGGACATCTTTGGATATATATTCATCTTTTATCTTGCGTACGTGCTGGTAACATTTTTCCATTTGGACTCTGAATATTCCGAAAATGCTTGCTCGCAAAGTCTATGCTTCACTTCTAGAGAGTCTGACACAGATTCACCCACTCTACTTTTCATGTCTGCCCACACCAACTCAATAGGATTGAGGTCTGCGTGATAGGGCGGCAGACGTAAAACACTGTGACCGGCATTGGTAAACATTTTATCAATTTTGTAGGTTTTCTCACTAGGAACATTTTTTACTAACATCAGCAATTCCGCTTTGGTCAAACTTCCTTCAAATAGGATGTTGTTGTGCGTAAGCCAATCAACTATGTCCTTTTTGAGTGACGATATTGTTGGCTTCCTATTCTCTTGTACGCTGTGATAACTAGCAACAACAGTTGAAGAAGTAGAAGTAATGGTAAAAGAGACCCCAATAACAGCGACGGAAGAAGTGGAAGTAATAGGAAGGGATGCACAAGGGGACAAAATAGAACCTAACAAAACAACCGAAGGTATCAACATGAATAACCTAATGGAAATGCTACAGGAAGCGTTGAAAAAACAGAGTAAAGAAGACAAAATAGACAATGAAACATTATTTAAACAAATGGAAGAACAAAGGAAGGAAGACAGTGAAACATTAAAGAAACAAATGAGGGAAGATGAAACATTATTAAAACAAAATAATGAGGAATTAAAAAACAAATTAGGGAAGATATTGAAAAAATGGACAAGAAAATGGATAGTAATAATGAAACATTAAAACTAATGAAAGAAAATAATGAAACGTTGAAACAAAATAGTGAGGAATTGAATAAAAAAATCGAAAGCTGTAATCAAACATTAAAACAATTGAATGAGAGTAATGAGAAGAATAATGAAGAATTAAAGAGGCTAATCAAAAGTAATAATGAAACATTACAACAACAGTTGAAGGAGGATATTAGGCAAAGTAATGAAGAATTAAAAGGACTGTTGAAGGAAGAGAGTGAGAAAAATAAAGAGGAATTAAAACAGCAGTTAGAAGAGTGTATAAAGAAGAAATAAGGAATAGAATTACTGAAACTAACCAGAAGGTTGAGAAAACCGAGGAAAATTTAAGTCAATTACGCGAAGAGGTGATAAACAAAATAATTGAAGTGGAGGATAAGAGTAAAACCAGTATTGTTATACTTCACAAAGGTACTCAGGAACAATTAGAGATACTACAAAATAAGGTAGGGGAACAATACAATCAGGCAGAAACCAAGATAATACAGGTACAAAATCAAGTTACCAACAACAGGGAGAAAATAGAAGAAATTCAACAGAAGGATATAATAAATCTCAAAGAAAAAATAGAGGTACTAAAACATAGACCAATAAACTAGATAATAGGAAAAGAAGCGTTAGAGTTCGCAACAGTATATGTGGATGATATTCTTATTACCTCTAAAACATGGAATGAACACTGTGACCGAATTGAAATTGTAGTCAGGAAACTCCAACAAAATTCTAAAAATAAGTAAGAACATCTTACTATATATTTCAGAAGAAATTATTTTGAATCAATAATCATAAAAGAAAGGAAAACACCACCAAATTCAAAAATAAGTAAGAACATCTTGCCATATATTTCAGAAGAAATTATTTTGAACCAATAATCAATTAAGAAGAGAAAGACGGTTAATAACCATAATAATTATTTGAATAACCATATCAATCAGTATAATAACAATAATAAGAACAGTTAATACTAGTTACTATTTAAGAAGGGTTAGAATGAGTTAGATGAAGAAAGAATAGACAATACAACTTACGATAATGATGAAATTCAGTACTTGACTGCACAATTAAAGGGGAATAAATAAATAAAAATGAAGATGAAGATAGACTCTAAAATATCATTGATTGACAGCACCAAGATGGAAATAATACAACATGTATGTCGAATAATGTTAACCAGTTACCTGTGAATGATAGAACATTAATTGAAGTGATAAAACACCAGAAGTAAAACAGTAATGGAATAAAAATGTGAAGAGACCTCAAAGAAATCATGTAACAATCCCTTGAATATAAGTTTGTAGCGAAGGAGTTACCTTATAGGTAATAATTATATGTATTGTGTTGTGATAGTGCAACTTTTATTTTTTTCTGGACAGAGATGAAGTTCCTCTGATCTCAGATGATATATTTAGGGAAAATGGCGGAGTAATGGAAGCCAAGAGTGCCCCTCCGAATCCGAACCCATGTGTAGTATTTAATGTTAGGGAACTATGGTATTTTAGGGATGATACAAACAACGAGGTAAAGAAATAAAAATTAAATATGACCATATGACTCGAGGTGTGAAAAGTGAGAAGAAATTAAGTGTTCCAACATGAAAACAGGAATATAATTAAAGGTAACCAAATAAATGATAGAATAACCCAAAATTCTAAAATAAGTAAGAACATCTTACAGGATACTTCAGAGAAATTATTTTGAATCTATTAAGAAGAAACCCAAAATTCTAAAATAAGTAAGAACATCTTACCATATATTTCAGAGAAATTATTTTGAATTAATTAAGAAAAGAATATAACGGTTAAGAATGATAATAAGGAGATAATAATAAGTAAAGAAAATAAGTACTTAAAACAAATAAAATAAATAATGAACTTGCAGGAAAAAAGAATTGATGTTTATAAATAAATAGAGTCACAATAACTATAGTTGTAAATGCTGAAAAGGGGTATTGAAACAGAAGGTGAAGAACATAGTGGCAAATGAATTAATTAACAACGAAAGGAAATTAAATAGAAAAGAAAAAAATATACAAAGGATATTACCAAAACTGAAAAGAAGTTACATGAAAATAAGGGGAACTGCTGGGATGCAATTTATAATAATGAGAAGAGGTAAGAAGGCAATATGATTCTGGGGGGATATTTAAAGTAACGCAAGAGTTATTATTATTTTTTTAGAGTGTAGAGAGCTAAGGCGCCACTCAAAAGTTATTATTATGGGCAGGGGCCAACAAGCACTGTACCATGCACGGAATGAATGGTCGGGTGAGGATTAGGTTAGAATAGTGCCGCTCACAGCCGATATGCATTCACCGTGTCATTTAAAGTTAGGGAGGAATTGATAAACCCAATAAAGGAATCCACAGGAACAGGAGAAATCCCAGAGAAAAGAAGAAATCAGTTGGTAATAACTTATATATAAAGAAGATGAAGAAAAATTAATATATTTCCATAGATTCACCTAAGAAAAAAGATAAGTTGTTAATAAATGATTATATAATAACACAGCTTATGAAAACTCATCAAAATCCAATACCTGAAACCATAACGAAGAAGAGAATGAAAATAAGATTTAAAATACAATGTGAAAGAAAACGTTTTATTAACAAACAGGCATTTGCCAAGTTCTACAAAAGAAATTGCAAGGATGATTCAGAAAACATTATTGAAAGAAGTACTTACGAGATCAATCAGCGTATTTGAGTAATCTGTTTATTAATAAAATAACCCATTTTCTGGGGGGGCGGGTATTATGTTACATGATATTTTGCCATGCATTTTTACATAAATTTGCTTTAATAATCTTACCCAAAAGTACCAAGAAACATAAGAGTTTCAAGAAATAAGTACAGTAATTAAAGACTTAATTAATATTGTTTATTTTATTGTTTAGTTCATGATAATGAAGACTGTAATAATTATGTTTATCACAGTTAAAATAATGTCAATAATGATAAGTAAGGAGGACAATGTTAAGGAACTTACTTATGAAATTTTATTTTATTTATAAAAACTGTAAATTTATAAATACAGTAAGTTAAGGGGAATTGTTATATATTAATAAGAGTTATTAGTAATTAGTTTGGGTCACATTAATTCATATTATATGTGATAGGGTTAATAACACTAACGTTTATCTTAACAAGAAAGTACCAAAATAATAGTAATAGATTTTTGTAAAACTAGGCATATTGAGCTTAGACAGTTAAGGTATATGAATAAGAATTTCTATTAAAATGATAATGAAACAATGTCAGGTTATGGTATAGGTTTACTAAATGTGTCAAATAAGTTTAATAGAGTGAAAAGTACAAAAAGAGCTAATAATAAATAAGTTTGGAACAAATAAAATAAAAAGTGTAAATTGATAACTCAAGAAATATATAACAGAAGATAATCAAAAGTGGTGTCAAAATAATCAGTGTTTCATCAGAAGATCAAAGAAACCAATAAAGTAAAGATCAAAGCTCTTATAAAAAAGGTATATCAGTTTAAAGAAAATGAAAGATAAAATAGTAAGAGTTTGTTTATGTTAATGCTATGATATCACCAGGGTGACATAATATGTTACATTAGAAAAAAATAAGAGAGCTGAGATGGGCCTTAGCAACTAAAATGTTATAATAAATGAAATAAGAATTGTATTATGGGATCTGAACAAGAAAGGTTGAATAAAACACCAGATAGTGATTAACTTAAATTATTATACATTTCATATCAGTAGACCTAAAATAAAAAGTTAAATAATCCTCCTCAACCAGACTAAATAGAAGAAGGAAGTGCTACATTACTAGAAAGAAGTAAACCAAGGAATATCTGAAGAAATACAATCAAATTACACAGGAAGAGAAGTAGTATATTTTGATATATAATTAAACTGAACCATTCCATTATAAGCCTAGGCCATAGGTTTCAAAGACACTGATTATACTTTTATAAGAACAATTTGGAACTTTTACTGAGAACATTATCAATGAATAATCTTACCATCAGTTTGAACAACTATTAGTGTAGAGTATTATAATAATATAAAGTGAACCAAGTCTAAAAAACTTTTAGCTAAACATAACCTAAACACTGAACATTGTTACACTATTCATATAATCCTGTTAAGGTATTTTGTAATTATTTATAATCCCATGTATTTTGGTACTTTTCCTATAGTAACTGTTGTTTATATCATATTCAAAAGGACCTAACGTAACACAATCTATTTATATTTTATTTAAGAAATATAAATGTGATCCTTGACATATAAGACTCAATACTGCTACTGCTGCCATACTGAGCATATGTAAAGAACAGCCAGTGAGATTTTGTTAATGATTATATATGTTATTTAAAAAACAATTTAAAGAAAATAATAAAAGGATTTTGAGTATAATAAATACAGATAAAAGGTTTATTCGTTTCTTTATTTAATGAATACAAAATGGATATGATATTCTAAACAATATATCTGGGACTGTGAATTGGCTTCAGCAATTAGATTAAGTTGGCAACACTCCTCATTTGAAAGAAATGGCAGACTATTCAAATCTGCTTTGAGGAGCTTTAGTTATCACATTCATCTCTTAAAGAAAAGAATAAAAAAGATTTAATTATAGCTGATAAAGAAACCATATAATTTTATTTTATAAAAATTAATAATTAATATTTTTACAAATAAATTTTATTTGCAACCGGTGATTACAAATTGGTGCTCAACAAATATTACCCTGACCAGATACTCGTCCTATAAGCTATTAACAAGTATACACATAATAAAAATATTGGAAGAGTCGTCTTGTAACAAATTGGAGCCCAACTAGTGAGGCTAGAGATAGAATAACTTTGTATTCTTATTGTAAATTTTATAGCAATTTTTACTCTAGTGGCGACTACGTTTAAACAACAGAGATGTCAAGGAGAAGAGCGACATCACGTAAACATATGGAAGAAGAAGAAATAGAATTAAATAGGGAAGACAAGGAAGCAACAACCGTTGAAGAAGTAGAAGTAATGGTGAAAGAGACCCCAATAACAGCGACGGAAGAAGTGGAAGTAATAGTAAGGGATGCACAAGGGGACAAAATAGAACCTAACAAAACAACCGAAGGTATCAACATGAATAACCTAATGGAAATGCTACAGGAAGCGTTGAAAAAACAGAGTAAAGAAGACAGAAAAGACAATGAAACGTTATTTAAACAAATGGAAGAACGAAGGAAGGAAGACAGTGAAACATTAAAGAAACAAATGAGGGAAGATAATGAAACATTATTAAAACAAAATAATGAGGAATTAAAGAAACAAATTAGGGAAGATATTGAAAAAATGGACAAGAAAATAGATAGTAATAATGAAACATTAAAACTAATGAAAGAAAATAATGAAATGTTGAAACAAAATAGTGAGGAATTGAATAAAAAAATCGTAAGCAGTAATGAAACATTAAAACAAATGAAAGACAGTAATGAGAAGAATAATGAAGAATTAAAGAGGCAATTCGAAAGTAATAATGAAACATTACAACAACAGTTGAAGGAGGATATTAGGCAAAGTAATGAAGAATTAAAAGGACTGTTGGAGGAAGAGAGTGAGAAAAATAAAGAGGAATTATAACTTGACAACAAACAAAAGAAGCCTCGGCTAGTTGGGTTCGCGCACTTGCGTCTGCCAGTTCTGATGCGACGGTTGGAAATCCGTAATCTGGCGACGTGGTGAGGGCACTGGAGGAGCGAGCGGAGGTTAGCACTTCGCTACAGAATGCGAATGTTTCATACAAGCGTCTGACTAAATAAAATATAATATTTCATGCTGATTTGTATGTAATAAAATTAATATATTTTTATAATATATTATGTATTTGACAATGTACACAGATTTTTCCTATTTTTGATAATTAATTATCTGTTCATATTGTTACTGAACGAGATTCTGCGTGTGAATATGAGGTGTTTAATATTTCGTGTATTTAATTTAATTCGGAGCTTAAATGTCATGTGGGCTTCAAAACCTATTTGAAACATCTATTAAATATATAAACCTAAAATATTATTAAACCTAAAATTATAAAATAGTATTAAGCATAGAGTTAAATGGAACTATTTACGATTCCCAAGCTGTAAACCATATTTTAAAGAAATATACGGCTCCAATAAGCGTACACACAGAGGACATAATATGAACAAAACGAAATAATACATGCAAAACACTCGCTTATGAAGGATAAGGATTAAGTCATAAGAGGCAGTATAACATATCTGTCATTCTCGTATCTCATCTGCGATCTCACCATCGTCTTCCTGATTACTGCTGTCATCCTTGGACTCAGATTCAGATTCAGATGAGCTGACATCACTCACAGAAATAATGAAGCTATCAATGGCATCATCAATGAGGACATCTTTGGATATATATTCATCTTTTATCTTGCGTACGTGCTGGTAACATTTTTCCATTTGGACTCTGAATATTCCGAAAATGCTTGCTCGCAAAGTCTATGCTTCACTTCTAGAGAGTCTGACACAGATTCACCCACTCTACTTTTCATGTCTGCCCACACCAACTCAATAGGATTGAGGTCTGCGTGATAGGGCGGCAGACGTAAAACACTGTGACCGGCATTGGTAAACATTTTATCAATTTTGTAGGTTTTCTCACTAGGAACATTTTTTACTAACATCAGCAATTCCGCTTTGGTCAAACTTCCTTCAAATAGGATGTTGTTGTGCGTAAGCCAATCAACTATGTCCTTTTTGAGTGACGATATTGTTGGCTTCCTATTCTCTTGTACGCTGTGATAACTAGCAACAACAGTTGAAGAAGTAGAAGTAATGGTAAAGAGACCCCAATAACAGCGACGGAAGAAGTGGAAGTAATAGGAAGGGATGCACAAGGGGACAAAATAGAACCTAACAAAACAACCGAAGGTATCAACATGAATAACCTAATGGAAATGCTACAGGAAGCGTTGAAAAAACAGAGTAAAGAAGACAAAATAGACAATGAAACATTATTTAAACAAATGGAAGAACAAAGGAAGGAAGACAGTGAAACATTAAAGAAACAAATGAGGGAAGATGAAACATTATTAAAACAAAATAATGAGGAATTAAAAAACAAATTAGGGAAGATATTGAAAAAATGGACAAGAAAATGGATAGTAATAATGAAACATTAAAACTAATGAAAGAAAATAATGAAACGTTGAAACAAAATAGTGAGGAATTGAATAAAAAAATCGAAAGCTGTAATGAAACATTAAAACAATTGAATGAGAGTAATGAGAAGAATAATGAAGAATTAAAGAGGCTAATCGAAAGTAATAATGAAACATTACAACAACAGTTGAAGGAGGATATTAGGCAAAGTAATGAAGAATTAAAAGGACTGTTGAAGGAAGAGAGTGAGAAAAATAAAGAGGAATTAAAACAGCAGTTAGAAGAGTGTATAAAGAAGAAATAAGGAATAGAATTACTGAAACTAACCAGAAGGTTGAGAAAACCGAGGAAAATTTAAGTCAATTACGCGAAGAGGTGATAAACAAAATAATTGAAGTGGAGGATAAGAGTAAAACCAGTATTGTTATACTTCACAAAGGTACTCAGGAACAATTAGAGATACTACAAAATAAGGTAGGGGAACAATACAATCAGGCAGAAACCAAGATAATACAGGTACAAAATCAAGTTACCAACAACAGGGAGAAAATAGAAGAAATTCAACAGAAGGATATAATAAATCTCAAAGAAAAAATAGAGGTACTAAAACATAGACCAATAAACTAGATAATAGGAAAAGAAGCGTTAGAGTTCGCAACAGTATATGTGGATGATATTCTTATTACCTCTAAAACATGGAATGAACACTGTGACCGAATTGAAATTGTACTCAGGAAACTCCAACAAAATTCTAAAAATAAGTAAGAACATCTTACTATATATTTCAGAAGAAATTATTTTGAATCAATAATCATAAAAGAAAGGAAAACACCACCAAATTCAAAAATAAGTAAGAACATCTTGCCATATATTTCAGAAGAAATTATTTTGAACCAATAATCAATTAAGAAGAGAAAGACGGTTAATAACCATAATAATTATTTGAATAACCATATCAATCAGTATAATAACAATAATAAGAACAGTTAATACTAGTTACTATTTAAGAAGGGTTAGAATGAGTTAGATGAAGAAAGAATAGACAATACAACTTACGATAATGATGAAATTCAGTACTTGACTGCACAATTAAAGGGGAATAAATAAATAAAAATGAAGATGAAGATAGACTCTAAAATATCATTGATTGACAGCACCAAGATGGAAATAATACAACATGTATGTCGAATAATGTTAACCAGTTACCTGTGAATGATAGAACATTAATTGAAGTGATAAAACACCAGAAGTGAAACAGTAATGAAATAAAAATGTGAAGAGACCTCAAAGAAATCATGTAACAATCCCTTGAATATAAGTTTGTAGCGAAGGAGTTACCTTATAGGTAATAATTATATGTATTGTGTTGTGATAGTGCAACTTTTATTTTTTTCTGGACAGAGATGAAGTTCCTCTGATCTCAGATGATATATTTAGGGAAAATGGCGGAGTAATGGAAGCCAAGAGTGCCCCTCCGAATCCGAACCCATGTGTAGTATTTAATGTTAGGGAACTATGGTATTTTAGGGATGATACAAACAACGAGGTAAAGAAATAAAAATTAAATATGACCATATGACTCGAGGTGTGAAAAGTGAGAAGAAATTAAGTGTTCCAACATGAAAACAGGAATATAATTAAAGGTAACCAAATAAATGATAGAATAACCCAAAATTCTAAAATAAGTAAGAACATCTTACAGGATACTTCAGAGAAATTATTTTGAATCTATTAAGAAGAAACCCAAAATTCTAAAATAAGTAAGAACATCTTACCATATATTTCAGAGAAATTATTTTGAATTAATTAAGAAAAGAATATAACGGTTAAGAATGATAATAAGGAGATAATAATAAGTAAAGAAAATAAGTACTTAAAACAAATAAAATAAATAATGAACTTGCAGAAAAAAAGAATTGATGTTTATAAATAAATAGAGTCACAATAACTATAGTTGTAAGTGCTGAAAAGGGGTATTGAAACAGAAGGTGAAGAACATAGTGGCAAATGAATTAATTAACAACGAAAGGAAATTAAATAGAAAAGAAAAAAATATACAAAGGATATTACCAAAACTGAAAAGAAGTTACATGAAAATAAGGGGAACTGCTGGGATGCAATTTATAATAATGAGAAGAGGTAAGAAGGCAATATGATTCTGAGGGGATATTTAAAGTAACGCAAGAGTTATTATTATTATTTTAGAGTGTAGAGAGCTAAGGCGCCACTCAAAAGTTATTATTATGGGCAGGGGCCAACAAGCACTGTACCATGCACGGAATGAATGGTCGGGTGAGGATTAGGTTAGAATAGTGCCGCTCACAGCCGATATGCATTCACCGTGTCATTTAAAGTTAGGGAGGAATTGATAAACCCAATAAAGGAATCCACAGGAACAGGAGAAATCCCAGAGAAAAGAAGAAATCAGTTGGTAATAACTTATATATAAAGAAGATGAAGAAAAATTAATATATTTCCATAGATTCACCTAAGAAAAAAGATAAGTTGTTAATAAATGATTATATAATAACACAGCTTATGAAAACTCATCAAAATCCAATACCTGAAACCATAACGAAGAAGAGAATGAAAATAAGATTTAAAATACAATGTGAAAGAAAAGGTTTTATTAACAAACAGGCATTTGCCAAGTTCTACAAAAGAAATTGCAAGGATGATTCAGAAAACATTATTGAAAGAAGTACTTACGAGATCAATCAGCGTATTTGAGTAATCTGTTTATTAATAAAATAACCCATTTTCTGGGGGGGCGGGTATTATGTTACATGATATTTTGCCATGCATTTTTACATAAATTTGCTTTAATAATCTTACCCAAAAGTACCAAGAAACATAAGAGTTTCAAGAAATAAGTACAGTAATTAAAGACTTAATTAATATTGTTTATTTTATTGTTTAGTTCATGATAATGAAGACTGTAATAATTATGTTTATCACAGTTAAAATAATGTCAATAATGATAAGTAAGGAGGACAATGTTAAGGAACTTACTTATGAAATTTTATTTTATTTATAAAAACTGTAAATTTATAAATACAGTAAGTTAAGGGGAATTGTTATATATTAATAAGAGTTATTAGTAATTAGTTTGGGTCACATTAATTCATATTATATGTGATAGGGTTAATAACACTAACGTTTATCTTAACAAGAAAGTACCAAAATAATAGTAATAGATTTTTGTAAAACTAGGCATATTGAGCTTAGACAGTTAAGGTATATGAATAAGAATTTCTATTAAAATGATAATGAAACAATGTCAGGTTATGGTATAGGTTTACTAAATGTGTCAAATAAGTTTAATAGAGTGAAAAGTACAAAAAGAGCTAATAATAAATAAGTTTGGAACAAATAAAATAAAAAGTGTAAATTGATAACTCAAGAAATATATAACAGAAGATAATCAAAAGTGGTGTCAAAATAATCAGTGTTTCATCAGAAGATCAAAGAAACCAATAAAGTAAAGATCAAAGCTCTTATAAAAAAGGTATATCAGTTTAAAGAAAATGAAAGATAAAATAGTAAGAGTTTGTTTATGTTAATGCTATGATATCACCAGGGTGACATAATATGTTACATTAGAAAACAATAAGAGAGCTGAGATGGGCCTTAGCAACTAAAATGTTATAATAAATGAAATAAGAATTGTATTATGGGATCTGAACAAGAAAGGTTGAATAAAACACCAGATAGTGATTAACTTAAATTATTATACATTTCATATCAGTAGACCTAAAATAAAAAGTTAAATAATCCTCCTCAACCAGACTAAATAGAAGAAGGAAGTGCTACATTACTAGAAAGAAGTAAACCAAGGAATATCTGAAGAAATACAATCAAATTACACAGGAAGAGAAGTAGTATATTTTGATATATAATTAAACTGAACCATTCCATTATAAGCCTAGGCCATAGGTTTCAAAGACACTGATTATACTTTTATAAGAACAATTTGGAACTTTTACTGAGAACATTATCAATGAATAATCTTACCATCAGTTTGAACAACTATTAGTGTAGAGTATTATAATAATATAAAGTGAACCAAGTCTAAAAAACTTTTAGCTAAACATAACCTAAACACTGAACATTGTTACACTATTCATATAATCCTGTTAAGGTATTTTGTAATTATTTATAATCCCATGTATTTTGGTACTTTTCCTATAGTAACTGTTGTTTATATCATATTCAAAAGGACCTAACGTAACACAATCTATTTATATTTTATTTAAGAAATATAAATGTGAGCCTTGACATATAAGACTCAATACTGCTACTGCTGCCATACTGAGCATATGTAAAGAACAGCCAGTGAGATTTTGTTAATGATTATATATGTTATTTAAAAAACAATTTAAAGAAAATAATAAAAGGATTTTGAGTATAATAAATACAGATAAAAGGTTTATTCGTTTCTTTATTTAATGAATACAAAATGGATATGATATTCTAAACAATATATCTGGGACTGTGAATTGGCTTCAGCAATTAGATTAAGTTGGCAACACTCCTCATTTGAAAGAAATGGCAGACTATTCAAATCTGCTTTGAGGAGCTTTAGTTATCACATTCATCTCTTAAAGAAAAGAATAAAAAAGATTTAATTATAGCTGATAAAGAAACCATATAATTTTATTTTATAAAAATTAATAATTAATATTTTTACAAATAAATTTTATTTGCAACCGGTGATTACAAATTGGTGCTCAACAAATATTACCCTGACCAGATACTCGTCCTATAAGCTATTAACAAGTATACACATAATAAAAATATTGGAAGAGTCGTCTTGTAACAAATTGGAGCCCAACTAGTGAGGCTAGAGATAGAATAACTTTGTATTCTTATTGTAAATTTTATAGCAATTTTTACTCTAGTGGCGACTACGGTTAAACAACAGAGATGTCAAGGAGAAGAGCGACATCACGTAAACATATGGAAGAAGAAGAAATAGAATTAAATAGGGAAGACAAGGAAGCAACAACCGTTGAAGAAGTAGAAGTAATGGTGAAAGAGACCCCAATAACAGCGACGGAAGAAGTGGAAGTAATAGTAAGGGATGCACAAGGGGACAAAATAGAACCTAACAAAACAACCGAAGGTATCAACATGAATAACCTAATGGAAATGCTACAGAAAGCGTTGAAAAAACAGAGTAAAGAAGACAGAAAAGACAATGAAACATTATTTAAACAAATGGAAGAACGAAGGAAGGAAGACAGTGAAACATTAAAGAAACAAATGAGGGAAGATAATGAAACATTATTAAAACAAAATAATGAGGAATTAAAGAAACAAATTAGGGGAGATATTGAAAAAATGGACAAGAAAATAGATAGTAATAATGAAACATTAAAACTAATGAAAGAAAATAATGAAACATTGAAACAAAATAGTGAGGAATTGAATAAAAAAATCGAAAGCAGTAATGAAACATTAAAACAAATGAAAGACAGTAATGAGAAGAATAATGAAGAATTAAAGAGGCAATTCGAAAGTAATAATGAAACATTACAACAACAGTTGAAGGAGGATATTAGGCAAAGTAATGAAGAATTAAAAGGACTGTTGGAGGAAGAGAGTGAGAAAAATAAAGAGGAATTATAACTTGACAACAAACCAAAGAAGCCTCGGCTAGTTGGGTTCGCGCACATGCGTCTGCCAGTTCTGACGCGACGGTTGGAAATCCGTAATCTGGCGACGTGGTGGGGGCACTGGAGGAGCGAGCGGAGGTTCAGCACTTCGCTACAGAATGCGAATGTTTCATACAAGCGTCTGACTAAATAAAATATAATATTTCATGCTAATTTGTATGTAATAAAAATAATATATTTTTATAATATATTATGTATTTGACAATGTACACAGATTTTTCCTATTTTTGATAATTAATTATCTGTTCATATTGTTACTGAACGAGATTCTACGTGTGAATATGAGGTGTTTAATATTTCGTGTATTTAATTTAATTCGGAGCTTAAATGTCATGTGGGCTTCAAAACCTATTTGAAACATCTATTATATATATAAACCTAAAATATTACTAAACCTAAAATTATAAAATAGTATTAAGCATAGAGTTAAATGGAACTATTTACGATTCCCAAGCTGTAAACCATATTTTAAAGAAATATACGGCTCCAATAAGCGTACACACAGAGGACATAATATGAACAAAACAAAATAATACATGCAAAACACTCGCTTATGAAGGATAAGGATTAAGTCATAAGAGGCAGTATAACATATCTGCCATTCTCGTATCTCATCTGCGATCTCACCATCGTCTTCCTGATTACTGCTGTCATCCTTGGACTCAGATTCAGATTCAGATGAGCTGACATCACTCACAGAAATAATGAAGCTATCAATGGCATCATCAATGAGAACATCTTTGGATATATTTTCATCTTTTATCTTGCGTACGTGCTGGCAACATTTTTCCATTTGGACTCTGAATATTCCGAAAATGCTTGCTCGCAAAGTCTACGCTTCACTTCTAGAGAGTCTGACACAGATTCACCCACTCTACCTTTCATGTCTGCCCACACCAACTCAATAGGATTGAGGTCTGCGTGATAGGGCGGCAGACGTAAAACACTGTGACCGGCATTGGTAAACATTTCATCAATTTTGTAAGTTTTCTCACTAGGAACATTTTTTACTAACATCAGCAATTCCACTTTGGTCAAACTTTCTTCAAATTGGATGTTGTTGTGCGTAAGCCAATCAACTATGTCCTTTTTGAGCGACGATATTGTTGGCTTCCTATTCTCTTGTATGCTGTGATAACTAGCAACAACAGTTGAAGAAGGAGAAGTAATGGTAAAAGAGACCCCAATAACAGCGACGGAAGAAGTGGCAGTAATAGTAAGGGATGCACAAGGGGACAAAATAGAACCTAACAAAACAACCGAAGGTATCAACATGAATAACCTAATAGAAATGCTACAGGAAGCGCTGAAAAAACAGAGTAAAGAAGACAAAAAGGCAATGAAACATTATTTAAACAAATGGAAGAATGAAGGAAGGAAGACAGTGAAACATTAAAGAAACAAATGAGGGAAGATGAAACATTATTAAAACAAAATAATGAGTAATTAAAGAAACAAATTAGGGAAGATATTGAAAAAATGGACAAAAAAATGGATAGTAATAATGAAACATTAAAACTAATGAAAGAAAATAATGAAACGTTGAAACAAAATAGTGAGGAATTGAATAAAAAAATCGAAAGCCGTAATGAAACATTAAAACAATTGAATGAGAGTAATGAGAAGAATAATGAAGAATTAAAGAGGCTAATCGAAAGTAATAATGAAACATTACAACAACAGTTGAAGGAGGATATTAGGCAAAGTAATGAAGAATTAAAAGGACTGTTGAAGGAAGAGAGTGAGAAAAATAAAGAGGAATTAAAACAGCAGTTAGAAGAGTGTATAAAGAAGAAATAAGGAATAGAATTACTGAAACTAACCAGAAGGTTGAGAAAACCGAGGAAAATTTAAGTCAATTACGCGAAGAGGTGATAAACAAAATAATTGAAGTGGAGGATATGAGTAAAACCAGTATTGTTATACTACACAAAGGTACTCAGGAACAATTAGAGATACTAAAAAATAAGGTAGGGGAACAATACAATCAGGCAGAAACCAAGATAATACAGGTACAAAATCAAGTTACCAACAACAGGGAGAAAATAGAAGAAATTCAACAGAAGGATATAATAAATCTCAAAGAAAAAATAGAGGTACTAAAACATAGACCAATAAACTAGATAATAGGAAAAGAAGCGTTAGAGTTCGCAACAGTATATGTGGATGATATTCTTATTACCTCTAAAACATGGAATGAACACTGTGACCGAATTGAAATTGTACTCAGGAAACTCCAACAAAATTCTAAAAATAAGTAAGAACATCTTACTATATATTTCAGAAGAAATTATTTTGAATCAATAATCATAAAAGAAAGGAAAACACCACCAAATTCAAAAATAAGTAAGAACATCTTGCCATATATTTCAGAAGAAATTATTTTTAACCAATAATCAATTAAGAAGAGAAAGACGGTTAATAACCATAATAATTATTTGAATAACCATATCAATCAGTATAATAACAATAATAAGAACAGTTAATACTAGTTACTATTTAAGAAGGGTTAGAATGAGTTAGATGAAGAAAGAATAGACAAATACAACTTACAATAATGATGAAATTCAGTACTTGACTGCACAATTAAAGGGGAATAAATAAATAAAAATGAAGATGAAGATAGAATCTAAAATATCATTGATTGACAGCACCAAGATGGAAATAATACAACATGTATGTCGAATAATGTTAACCAGTTACCTGTGAATGATAGAACATTAATTGAAGTGATAAAACACCAGAAGTGAAACAGTAATGGAATAAAAATGTGAAGAGACCTCAAAGAAATCATGTAACAATCCCTTGAATATAAGTTTGTAGTGAAGGAGCTACCTTATAGGTAATAATTATATGTATTGTGTTGTGATAGTGCAACTTTTATTTTTTTCTGGACAGAGATGAAGTTCCTCTGATCTCAGATGATATATTTAGGGAAAATGGCGGAGTAATGGAAGCCAAGAGTGCCCCTCCGAATCCGAACCCATGTGTAGTATTTAATGTTAGGGAACTATGGTATTTTAGGGATGATACAAACAACGAGGTAAAGAAATAAAAATTAAATATGACCATATGACTTGAGGTGTGAAAAGTGAGAAGAAATTAAGTGTTCCAACATGAAAACAGGAATATAATTAAAGGTAACCAAATAAATGACAGAATAACCCAAAATTCTAAAATAAGTAAGAACATCTTACAGGATACTTCAGAGAAATTATTTTGAATCTATTAAGAAGAAACCCAAAATTCTAAAATAAGTAAGAACATCTTACCATATATTTCAGAAGAAATTATTTTGAACCAATAATCAATTAAGAAGAGAAAGACGGTTAATAACCATAATAATTATTTGAATAACCATATCAATCAGTATAATAACAATAATAAGAACAGTTAATACTAGTTACTATTTAAGAAGGGTTAGAATGAGTTAGATGAAGAAAGAATAGACAAATACAACTTACAATAATGATGAAATTCAGTACTTGACTGCACAATTAAAGGGGAATAAATAAATAAAAATGAAGATGAAGATAGACTCTAAAATATCATTGATTGACAGCACCAAGATGGAAATAATACAACATGTATGTCGAATAATGTTAACCAGTTACCTGTGAATGATAGAACATTAATTGAAGTGATAAAACACCAGAAGTGAAACAGTAATGGAATAAAAATGTGAAGAGACCTCAAAGAAATCATGTAACAATCCCTTGAATATAAGTTTGTAGCGAAGGAGCTACCTTATAGGTAATAATTATATGTATTGTGTTGTGATAGTGCAACTTTTATTTTTTTCTGGACAGAGATGAAGTTCCTCTGATCTCAGATGATATATTTAGGGAAAATGGCGGAGTAATGGAAGCCAAGAGTGCCCCTCCGAATCCGAACCCATGTGTAGTATTTAATGTTAGGGAACTATGGTATTTTAGGGATGATACAAACAACGAGGTAAAGAAATAAAAATTAAATATGACCATATGACTTGAGGTGTGAAAAGTGAGAAGAAATTAAGTGTTCCAACATGAAAACAGGAATATAATTAAAGGTAACCAAATAAATGACAGAAAAACCCAAAATTCTAAAATAAGTAAGAACATCTTACAGGATACTTCAGAGAAATTATTTTGAATCTATTAAGAAGAAACCCAAAATTCTAAAATAAGTAAGAACATCTTACCATATATTTCAGAGAAATTATTTTGAATTAATTAAGAAAGAATATAACGGTTAAGAATGATAATAAGGAGATAATAATAAGTAAAGAAAATAAGTACTTAAAACAAATAAAATAAATAATGAACTTGCAGAAAAAAAGAATTTATGTTTATAAATAAATAGAGTCACAATAACTATAGTTGTAAGTGCTGAAAAGGGGTATTGAAACAGAAGGTGAAGAACATAGTGGCAAATGAATTAATTAACAACAAAAGGAAATTAAATAGAAAAGAAAAAATATACAAAGGATATTACCAAAACTGAAAAGAAGTTACATGAAAATAAGGGGAACTGGTGGAATGCAATTTATAATAATGAGAAGAGGTAAGAAGGCAATATGATTCTGAAGGGATATTTAAAGTAACGCAAGAGTTATTATTATTTTTTTAGAGTGTAGAGAGCTAAGGCGCCACTCAAAAGTTATTATTATGGGCAGGGGCCAACGAGCACTGTACCATGCACGAAATGAATGGTCGGGTGAGGATTAGGTTAGAATAGTGCCACTCACAGCCGATATGCATTCACCGTGCCATTTAAAGTTAGGGGGGAATTGATAAACCCAATTAAAGAATCCACAGGAACAGGAGAAATCCCAGAGAAAAGAAGAAATCAGTTGGTAATAACTTATATATAAAGAAGATGAAGAAAAATTAATATATTTCCATAGATTCACCCAAGAAAAAAGAGAAGTTGTTAATAAATGATTATATAATAACACAGCTTATGAAAACTCATCAAAATCCAATACCTGAAACCATAATGAAGAAGAGAATGAAAATAAGATTTAAAATACAATGTGAAAGTAAAGGTTTTATTAACAAACAGGCATTTGCCAAGTTCTACAAAAGAAATTGCAAGGATGATTCAGAAAACATTATTGAAAGAAGTACTTACGAGATCAATCAGCTTATTTGAGTAATCTGTTTATTACTAAAATAACCAATTTTCTGGGGGAGGGGTATTATGTTACATGACATTTTGCCATGCCATTTTAACATAAATTTGCTTTAATAATCTTACCCAAAAGTACCAAGAAACATAAGAGTTTCAAGAAATAAGTACAGTAATTAAAGACTTAATTAAATATTGTTTATTTTATTGTTTAGTTCATGATAACGAAGACTTTAATAATTATGTTTATCACAGTTAAAATAATGTCAATAATGATAAGTAAGGAGGACAATGTTAAGGAACTTACTTATAAAATTTTATTTTATTTATAAAAACTGTAAATTTATAAATACAGTAAGTTAAGGGGAATTGTTATATATTACTAAGAGTTATTAGTAATTAGTATGGGTCACATTAGTTCATATTATATGTGATAGGGTTAATAACACTAACGTTTATCTTAACAAGAAAGTACCAAAATAATAGTAATAGATTTTTGTAAAACTAGGCATATTGAGCTTAGACAGTTAAGGTATATGAATAAGAATTTCTATTAAAATGATAATGAAACAATGTCAGGTTATGGTATAGGATTACTAAATGTGTCAAATAAGTTTAATAGAGTGAAAAGTACAAAAAGAACTAATAATAAATAAGTTTGGAACAAATAAAATAAAAAGTGTAAATTGATAACTCAAGAAATATATAACAGAAGATAATCAAAAGTGGTGTCAAAATAATCAGTGTTTCATCAGAAGATCAAAGAAACCAATAAAGTGAAGATCAAACCTCTTATAAAAAAGGTATATCAGTTTAAAGAAAATGAAAGATAAAATAGTAAGAGTTTGTTTATGTTAATGCTATGATATCACCAAGGTGACATAATATGTTACATTAGAAAACAATAAGAGAGCTGAGATGGGCCTTAGCAACTAAAATGTTATATTAAATGAAATAAGAATTGTATTATGGGATCTGAACGAGAAAGGTTGAATAAAACACCAGATAGTGATTAACTTAAATTATTATACATTTCATATCAGTAGACCTAAAATAAAAAGTTAAATAATCCTCCTCAACCATACTAAATAGAAGAAGGAAGTGCTACATTACTAGAAAGAAGTAAACCAAGGAATATGTGAAGAAATACAATCAAATTATACAGGAAGAGAAGTATATTTTGATATATAATTAAACTGAACCATTCCATTATAAGCCTAGGCCATAGGTTTCAAAGACACTGATTATACTTTTATAAGAACAATTTGGAACTTTTACTGAGAACATTATCAATGAATAATCTTACCATCAGTATGAACAACTATTAGTGTAGAGTATTATAATAATATAAAGTGAACCAAGTCTAAAAAAATTTTAACTAAACATAACCTAAACACTGAACATTGTTACACTATTCATATAATCCTGTTAAGGTATTTTGTAATTATTTATAATCCCATGTATTTTGGTGCTTTTCCTATAGTAACTGTTGTTTATATCATATTCAAAAGGACCTAACGTAACACAATCTATTTGTATTTTATTTAAGAAATATAAATGTGAGCCTTGAGATATAAGACTCAATACTGCTACTGCTGCCATACTGAGCATATGTAAAGAACAGCCAGTGAGATTTTGTTAATGATTATATATGTTATTTAAAAAACAATTTAAAGAAAATAATAAAAGGATTTTGAGTATAATAAATACAGATAAAAGGTTTATTCGTTTCTTTATTTAATGAATACAAAATGGATATGATATTCTAAACAATATATCTGGGACTGTGAATTGGCTTCAGCAATTAGATTAAGTTGGCAAAACTCCTCATTTGAAAGAAATGGCAGACTATTCAAATCTGCTTTGAGGAGTTTTAGTTATCACATTCATCTCTTAAAGAGAAGAATAAAAAAGATTTAATTATAGCTGATAAAGAAACCATATAATTTTTTTTTTATAAAAATTAATAATTAATATTTTTACAAATAAATTTTATTTGCAACCGGTGATTACAAATTGGCGCTCAACAAATATTACCCTGACCAGATACTCGTCCTATTAGCTATTAACAAGTATACACATAATAAAAACATTGGAAGAGTCGTCTTGTAACAAATTGGAGCCCGACTAGTGAGGCTAGAGATAGAATAACTTTGTATTCTTATTGTAAATTTTATAGCAATTTCTACTCTAGTGGCAACTACGGATAAACGACAGAGATGTCAAGGAGAAGAGCGACATCACGTAAACATATGGAAGAAGAAGAAATAGAATTAAATAGGGAAGACAAGGAAGCAACAACAGTTGAAGAAGTAGAAGTAATGGTGAAAGAGACCCCAATAACAGCGACGGAAGAAGTGGAAGTAATAGTAAGGGATGCACAAGGGGACAAAATAGAACCTAACAAAACAACCGAAGGTATCAACATGAATAACCTAATGGAAATGCTACAGGAAGCGTTGAAAAAACAGAGTAAAGAAGACAAAAAAGACAATGAAACATTATTTAAACAAATGGAAGAATGAAGGAAGGAAGACAGTGAAACATTAAAGAAACAAATGAGGGAAGATGAAACATTATTAAAACAAAATAATGAGGAATTAAAGAAACAAATTAGGGAAGATATTGAAAAAATGGACAAGAAAATGGATAGTAATAATGAAACATTAAAACTAATGAAAGAAAATAATGAAACGTTGAAACAAAATAGTGAGGAATTGAATAAAAAAATCGAAAGCTGTAATGAAACATTAAAACAATTGAATGAGAGTAATGAGAAGAATAATGAAGAATTAAAGAGGCTAATCGAAAGTAATAATGAATCATTACAACAACAGTTGAAGGAGGATATTAGGCAAACTAATGAAGAATTAAAAGGACTGTTGAAGGAAGAGAGTGAGAAAAATAAAGAGGAATTAAAACAGCAGTTAGAAGAGTGTATAAAGAAGAAGTAAGGAATAGAATTACTGAAACTAACCAGAAGGTTGAGAAATATGAGGAAAATTTAAGTCAATTACGGTAAGAGGTGATAAACAAAATAATTGAAGTGGAGGATAAGAGTAAAACCAGTATTGTTATACTTCACAAAGATACTCAGGAACAATTAGAGATACTACAAAATAAGGTAGGGGAACAATACAATCAGGCAGAAACCAAGATAATACAGGTACAAAATCAAGTTACCAACAACAGGGAGAAAATAGAAGAAATTCAACAGAAGGACATAATAAATCTCATGGAAGAAATGAGGTACTAAAACATAGACCAATAAACTATGAACCTACACTAGTCGGAGAAAATAAAGAAGTGACAAATTTTAAAGAATATCGTCAGAACCCTCTAGAATTTTTGAAGAGGTTAGAAGAAGGTTTGAATAGAACCAAAGAAAATCGGTGGCAAATAATAAAGAATCTTCTCGATGATAGTTTTAAAAATATTACTGATAACTGGTGGAAAGCAGTAAGAAACGAAATTACCAATTATATTGAATTGAAACAAATTTTTAAATTAAAGTATTGGTATGAGTCCATCCAAAATATAGTTAGGGACAATCTGAGCACTGGCCGATATGATGCTGGAAGAGGACAGACACTGACTTCTTATTTTTTGGGTGAAGTCTGGGTAGCCCGACATTTACAACCAAAAATCCCTGAAGAGAGTCTCATAGCCAAATTGTCATATCATTTTGGTGAAGACATTGTATGGGCTCGTCGATGTGGACTAATAAAAACTATTGGAGAGATGGAGGCTCTCTTAGAAGGTTTTGAGAGGGAAAATTATTATTACAGGAGTCGAAGAAGAACCAAGGATTCGAATGATAGGAACAAGGAACAACCACACGACAATCGACAGCCAATAAAAAATGTACGGACGGATGGATATAATAGAAATCTGAATAACAGGCGATTTCAAGGAAGATGTCAGAATTTTAAAAATGAAAGAAATTATGATAGACGATATGGAAGAGATAATGACAACAGGAGACAATGGAATGATAATGGAGAAGTCTATCAGAGATCAAGAAGCTGGGATAGAAGAAGGGAAACGCCCTCTGGAAACCAAAACCCCAATGAACCAGTTCACCCAATCAACAGTGATGTAAATAGGGAAAACGAGAGGCCGCAGTGAGAACACTGAACGGCCCATCACTGCGGGCGGACCCAGGGCTGAGGAGAGATATAAACCCTAATAATAATAACAAAGAACCAATAACCGTGATAAGAAACTTTTATTAAAAAATATACAGAAAGATTTGTTGGAAGAGATTACCATGGAAGAAGATAAACTGAATGAGGACATTGTATACATCAAGGTAGAATTACATGGGGTGCTAACTGAAGTTATGATTGATACAGGAGCAAACATTTCTTTAATAGATAGATTAGAGCTGAACAGAATACAGGAGTTAAGTATGGAAAAAATATCCACATTGCCTATTAATAATATTGCTATTATAGGAGCGACAGGCAAATAAAACAAAACAATAAAACAGCAAGTAAGTCTGAATGTTACGAGTATGGGAGTAGGAATTCCTATGGTGTTTCTGGTGGCCCAAGGGTTACCTTCTAAGGTGTTGATAGGTTGTGACACGCTAAGGCGTCACTATGCGATTATTAATTTAGCCAGTGGAAAAATGACACTGAGCTCAGAAGGTTATGAATGGACTGCTGAGATAATAGGAAGCTCAATAGCCCCTCAGTACAGGAACTCATACCACGTTAGGGAAATAATAAGGACACCCATAGGAGATAAAGAAATCGTAACAGAATCAGCATTATGGCAGGAAAAAATGCAAGAAATATTGTCGTTTCAAGGAAAGGGGTATACCGAGGCAATCAGTGTGGAACAGAAGAAAAAATTAATAGAAATATATAAAACTTATCGTAATGTATTTTCCGATTCTCCTGGAAAGGCGAAGAATTTCATATGCCGATTAAAATTTCATGACTCTGTTAATTTCAATAAGAAATCGTATCCTATTGCACAATCGTTAAAAGAGGCAGTTAGAAAAGAAATAGCAAGGATGATTCAAGAAGATATTATAGAGCGAAGTAGTTCCCCATATACCAGTCCCATTGCGGCGATACCTAAGAAAGATGGACAAGTACGGTTGTGCCTTGATGCACGGGAAATCAATAAAATTATAATTACTGATCGCACATCTCCAATAGAGATAGAAGAAACTATGAAGAAATTCCATGGTTGTAAGTTTATGAGTAGTTGGGATGCTGTTTGCGGATACTGGCAAATAGAGTTACACCCAGACAGTCGCCAGTATGTTGCCTTCATCTTCGAGGGAAGAAAATACCAATTTAAATGGTTACCTTTCGGGTTGGTTAATTCTGTCGCCATTTTTATCTAGTGCATGGACCAGATATTAGGAAAAGAAGTGTTAGAGTTCGCAACAGTATATGTGGATGATATTCTTATTACCTCTAAAACATGGAATGAACACTGTGACCGAATTGAAATTGTACTCAGGAAACTCCAACAAAATTCTAAAAATAAGTAAGAACATCTTACTATATATTTGAGAAGAAATTATTTTGAATCAATAATCATAAAAGAAAGGAAAAACCACCAAATTCAAAAATAAGTAAGAACACCTTGCCATATATTTCAGAAGAAATTATTTTTAACCAATAATCATAAAAGAAGGAAAATAAAAACCACGTAATTCAAAAATAAGTAAGAACATCTTACCATATATTTCAGAAGAAATTATTTTGAACCAATAATCAATTAAGAAGAGAAAGACGGTTAATAACCATAATAATTATTTGAATAACCATGTCAATCAGTATAATAACAATAATAAGAACAGTTAATACTAGTTACTATTTAAGAAGGGTTAGAATGAGTTAGATGAAGAAAGAATAGACAATACAACTTACGATAATGATGAAATTCAGTACTTGACTGCACAATTAAAGGGGAATAAATAAATAAAAATGAAGATGAAGATAGACTCTAAAATATCATTGATTGACAGCACCAAGATGGAAATAATACAACATGTATGTCGAATAATGTTAACCAGTTACCTGTGAATGATAGAACATTAATTGAAGTGATAAAACACCAGAAGTGAAACAGTAATGGAATAAAAATGTGAAGAGACCTCAAAGAAATCATGTAACAATCCCTTGAATATAAGTTTGTAGCGAAGGAGTTACCTTATAGGTAATAATTATATGTATTGTGTTGTGATAGTGCAACTTTTATTTTTTTCTGGACAGAGATGAAGTTCCTCTGATCTCAGATGATATATTTAGGGAAAATGGCGGAGTAATGGAAGCCAAGAGTGCCCCTCCGAATCCGAACCCATGTGTAGTATTTAATGTTAGGGAACTATGGTATTTTAGGGATGATACAAACAACGAGGTAAAGAAATAAAAATTAAATATGACCATATGACTCGAGGTGTGAAAAGTGAGAAGAAATTAAGTGTTCCAACATGAAAACAGCAATATAATTAAAGGTAACCAAATAAATGATAGAATAACCCAAAATTCTAAAATAAGTAAGAACATCTTACAGGATACTTCAGAGAAAATATTTTGAATCTATTAAGAAGAAACCCAAAATTCTAAAATAAGTAAGAACATCTTACCATATATTTCAGAGAAATTATTTTGAATTAATTAAGAAGAGAATATAACGGTTAAGAATGATAATAAGGAAATAATAATAAGTAAAGAAAATAAGTACTTAAAACAAATAAAATAAATAATGAACTTGCAGAAAAAAAGAATTGATGTTTATAAATAAATAGAGTCACAATAACTATAGTTGTAAGTGCTGAAAAGGGGTATTGAAACAGAAGGTGAAGAACATAGTGGCAAATGAATTAATTCACAACGAAAGGAAATTAAATAGAAAAGAAAAAAATATACAAAGGATATTACCAAAACTGAAAAGAAGTTACATGAAAATAAGGGGAACTGGTGGGATGCAATTTATAATAATGAGAAGAGGTAAGAAGGCAATATGATTCTGAGGGGATATTTAAAGTAACGCAAGAGTTATTATTATTTTTTTAGAGTGTAGAGAGCTAAGGCGCCACTCAAAAGTTATTATTATGGGCAGGGGCCAACGAGCACTGTACCATGCACGGAATGAATGGTCGGGTGAGGATTAGGTTAGAATAGTGCCGCTCACAGCCGATATGCATTCACCGTGTCATTTAAAGTTAGGGAGGAATTGATAAACCCAATAAAGGAATCCACAGGAACAGGAGAAATCCCAGAGAAAAGAAGAAATCAGTTGGTAATAATTTATATATAAAGAAGATGAAGAAAAATTAATATATTTCCATAGATTCACCTAAGAAAAAAGATAAGTTGTTAATAAATGATTATATAATAACACAGCTTATGAAAACTCATCAAAATCCAATACCTGAAACCATAATGAAGAAGAGAATGAAAATAAGATTTAAAATACAATGTGAAAGAAAACGTTTTATTAACAAACAGGCATTTGCCAAGTTCTACAAAAGAAATTGCAAGGATGATTCAGAAAACATTATTGAAAGAAGTACTTACGAGATCAATCAGCGTATTTGAGTAATCTGTTTATTAATAAAATAACCCATTTTCTGGGGGGGCGGGTATTATGTTACATGACATTTTGCCATGCATTTTTACATAAATTTGCTTTAATAATCTTACCCAAAAGTACCAAGAAACATAAGAGTTTCAAGAAATAAGTACAGTAATTAAAGACTTAATTAAATATTGTTTATTTTCTTGTTTAGTTCATGATAATGAATACTGTAATAATTATGTTTATCACAGTTAAAATAATGTCAATAATGATAAGTAAGGAAGACAATGTTAAGGAACTTACTTATGAAATTTTATTTTATTTATAAAAACTGTAAATTTATAAATACAGTAAGTTAAGGGGAATTGTTATATATTACTAAGAGTTATTAGTAATTAGTTTGGGTCACATTAATTCATATTATATGTGATAGGGTTAATAACACTAATGTTTATCGTAACAAGAAAGTACCAAAATAATAGTAATAGATTTTTGTAAAACTAGGCATATTGAGCTTAGACAGTTAAGGTATATGAATAAGAATTTCTATTAAAATGATAATGAAACAATGTCAGGTTATGGTATAGGTTTACTAAATGTGTCAAATAAGTTTAATAGAGTGAAAAGTACAAAAAGAGCTAATAATAAATAAGTTTGGAACAAATAAAATAAAAAGTGTAAATTGATAACTCAAGAAATATATAACAGAAGATAATCAAAAGTGGTGTCAAAATAATCAGTGTTTCATCAGAAGATCAAAGAAACCAATAAAGTAAAGATCAAAGCTCTTATAAAAAAGGTATATCAGTTTAAAGAAAATGAAAGATAAAATAGTAAGAGTTTGTTTATGTTAATGCTATGATATCACCAGGGTGACATAATATGTTACATTAAAAAACAATAAGAGAGCTGAGATGGGCCTTAGCAACTAAAATGTTATAATAAATGAAATAAGAATTGTATTATGGGATCTGAACAAGAAAGGTTGAATAAAACACCAGATAGTGATTAACTTAAATTATTATACATTTCATATCAGTAGACCTAAAATAAAAAGTTAAATAATCCTCCTCAACCAGACTAAATAGAAGAAGGAAGTGCTACATTACTAGAAAGAAGTAAACCAAGGAATATCTGAAGAAATACAATCAAATTACACAGGAAGAGAAGTAGTATATTTTGATATATAATTAAACTGAACCATTCCATTATAAGCCTAGGCCATAGGTTTCAAAGACACTGATTATACTTTTATAAGAACAATTTGGAACTTTTACTGAGAACATTATCAATGAATAATCTTACCATCAGTATGAACAACTATTAGTGTAGAGTATTATAATAATATAAAGTGAACCAAGTCTAAAAAACTTTTAGCTAAACATAACCTAAACACTGAACATTGTTACACTATTCATATAATCCTGTTAAGGTATTTTGTAATTAATTATAATCCCATGTATTTTGGTACTTTTCCTATAGTAACTGTTGTTTATATCATATTCAAAAGGACCTAACGTAACACAATCTATTTATATTTTATTTAAGAAATATAAATGTGAGACTTGACATATAAGACTCAATACTGCTACTGCTGCCATACTGAGCATATGTAAAGAACAGCCAGTGAGATTTTGTTAATGATTATATATGTTATTTAAAAAACAATTTAAAGAAAATAATAAAAGGATTTTGAGTATAATAAATACAGATAAAAGGTTTATTCGTTTCTTTATTTAATGAATACAAAATGGATAAGATATTCTAAACAATATATCTGGGACTGTGAATTGGCTTCAGCAATTAGATTAAGTTGGCAACACTCCTCATTTGAAAGAAATGGCAGACTATTCAAATCTGCTTTGAGGAGCTTTAGTTATCACATTCATCTCTTAAAGAAAAGAATAAAAAAGATTTAATTATAGCTGATAAAGAAACCATATATTTTTATTTTATAAAAATTAATAATTAATATTTTTACAAATAAATTTTATTTGCAACCGGTGATTACAAATTGGTGCTCAACAAATATTACCCTGACCAGATACTCGTCCTATAAGCTATTAACAAGTATACACATAATAAAAATATTGGAAGAGTCGTCTTGTAACAAATTGGAGCCCAACTAGTGAGGCTAGAGATAGAATAACTTTGTATTCTTATTGTAAATTTTATAGCAATTTTTACTCTAGTGGCGACTACGGTTAAACAACAGAGATGTCAAGGAGAAGAGCGACATCACGTAAACATATGGAAGAAGAAGAAATAGAATTAAACAGGGAAGACAAGGAAGCAACAACCATTGAAGAAGTAGAAGTAATGGTGAAAGAGACCCCAATAACAGCGACGGAAGAAGTGGAAGTAATAGTAAGGGATGCACAAGGGGACAAAATAGAACCTAACAAAACAACCGAAGGTATCAACATGAATAACCTAATGGAAATGCTACAGGAAGCGTTGAAAAAACAGAGTAAAGAAGACTGAAAAGACAATGAAACATTATTTAAACAAATGGAAGAACGAAGGAAGGAAGACAGTGAAACATTAAAGAAACAAATGAGGGAAGATAATGAAACATTATTAAAACAAAATAATGAGGAATTAAAGAAACAAATTAGGGGAGATATTGAAAAAATGGACAAGAAAATAGATAGTAATAATGAAACATTAAAACTAATGAAAGAAAATAATGAAATGTTGAAACAAAATAGTGAGGAATTGAATAAAAAAATCGAAAGCCGTAATGAAACATTAAAACAATTGAATGAGAGTAATGAGAAGAATAATGAAGAATTAAAGAGGCTAATCTAAAGTAATAAGGAAACATTACAACAACAGTTGAAGGAGGATATTAGGCAAAGTAATGAAGAATTAAAAGGACTGTTGAAGGAAGAGAGTGAGAAAAATAAAGAGTAATTAAAACAGCAGTTAGAAGAGTGTATAAAGAAGAAATAAGGAATAGAATTACTGAAACTAACCAGAAGGTTGAGAAAACCGAGGAAAATTTAAGTCAATTACGCGAAGAGGTGATAAACAAAATAATTGAAGTGGAGGATAAGAGTAAAACCAGTATTGTTATACTTCACAAAGGTACTCAGGAACAATTAGAGATACTACAAAATAAGGTAGGGGAACAATACAATCAGGCAGAAACCAAGATAATACAGTTACAAAATCAAGTTACCAACAACAGGGAGAAAATAGAAGAAATTCAACAGAAGGATATAATAAATCTCAAAGAAAAAATAGAGGTACTAAAACATAGACCAATAAACTAGATAATAGGAAAAGAAGCGTTAGAGTTCGCAACAGTATATGTGGATGATATTCTTATTACGTCTAAAACATGGAATGAACACTGTGACCGAATTGAAATTGTACTCAGGAAACTCCAACAAAATTCTAAAAATAAGTAAGAACATCTTACTATATATTTCAGAAGAAATTATTTTGAATCAATAATCATAAAAGAAAGGAAAACACCACCAAATTCAAAAATAAGTAAGAACATCTTGCCATATATTTCAGAAGAAATTATTTTTAACCAATAATCATAAAAGAAGGAAAATAAAAACCACGTAATTCAAAAATAAGTAAGAACATCTTACCATATATTTCAGAAGAAATTATTTTGAACCAATAATCAATTAAGAAGAGAAAGACGGTTAATAACCATAATAATTATTTGAATAACCATATCAATCAGTATAATAACAATAATAAGAACAGTTAATACTAGTTACTATTTAAGAAGGGTTAGAATGAGTTAGATGAAGAAAGAATAGACAATACAACTTACGATAATGATGAAATTCAGTACTTGACTGCACAATTAAAGGGGAATAAATAAATAAAAATGAAGATGAAGATAGAATCTAAAATATCATTGATTGACAGCACCAAGATGGAAATAATACAACATGTATGTCGAATAATGTTAACCAGTTACCTGTGAATGATAGAACATTAATTGAAGTGATAAAACACCAGAAGTGAAACAGTAATGGAATAAAAATGTGAAGAGACCTCAAAGAAATCATGTAACAATCCCTTGAATATAAGTTTGTAGCGAAGGAGCTACCTTATAGGTAATAATTATATGTATTGTGTTGTGATAGTGCAACTTTTATTTTTTTCTGGACAGAGATGAAGTTCCTCTGATCTCAGATGATATATTTAGGGAAAATGGCGGAGTAATGGAAGCCAAGAGTGCCCCTCCGAATCCGAACCCATGTGTAGTATTTAATGTTAGGGAACTATGGTATTTTAGGGATGATACAAACAACGAGGTAAAGAAATAAAAATTAAATATGACCATATGACTCGAGGTGTGAAAAGTGAGAAGAAATTAAGTGTTCCAACATGAAAACAGGAATATAATTAAAGGTAACCAAATAAATGATAGAATAACCCAAAATTCTAAAATAAGTAAGAACATCTTACAGGATACTTCAGAGAAATTATTTTGAATCTATTAAGAAGAAACCCAAAATTCTAAAATAAGTAAGAACATCTTACCATATATTTCAGAGAAATTATTTTGAATTAATTAAGAAAAGAATATAACGGTTAAGAATGATAATAAGGAGATAATAATAAGTAAAGAAAATAAGTACTTAAAACAAATAAAATAAATAATGAACTTGCAGAAAAAAAGAATTGATGTTTATAAATAAATAGAGTCACAATAACTATAGTTGTAAATGCTGAAAAGGGGTATTGAAACAGAAGGTGAAGAACATAGTGGCAAATGAATTAATTAACAACGAAAGGAAATTAAATAGAAAAGAAAAAAATATACAAAGGATATTACCAAAACTGAAAAGAAGTTACATGAAAATAAGGGGAACTGCTGGGATGCAATTTATAATAATGAGAAGAGGTAAGAAGGCAATATGATTCTGAGGGGATATTTAAAGTAACGCAAGAGTTGTTATTATTTTTTTAGAGTGTAGAGAGCTAAGGCGCCACTCAAAAGTTATTATTATGGGCAGGGGCCAACGAGCACTGTACCATGCACGGAATGAATGGTCGGGTGAGGATTAGGTTAGAATAGTGCCGCTCACAGCCGATATGCATTCACCGTGTCATTTAAAGTTAGGGAGGAATTGATAAACCCAATAAAGGAATCCACAGGAACAGGAGAAATCCCAGAGAAAAGAAGAAATCAGTTGGTAATAACTTATATATAAAGAAGATGAAGAAAAATTAATATATTTCCATAGATTCACCCAAGAAAAAAGAGAAGTTGTTAATAAATGATTATATAATAACACAGCTTATGAAAACTCATCAAAATCCAATACCTGAAACCATAATGAAGAAGAGAAAGAAAATAAGATTTAAAATACAATGTGAAAGAAAAGGTTTTATTAACAAACAGGCATTTGCCAAGTTCTACAAAAGAAATTGCAAGGATGATTCAGAAAACATTATTGAAAGAAGTACTTACGAGATCAATCAGCTTATTTGAGTAATCTGTTTATTACTAAAATAACCCATTTTCTGGGGGACGGGTATTATGTTACATGACATTTTGCCATGCCATTTTAACATAAATTTGCTTTAATAATCTTACCCAAAAGTACCAAGAAACATAAGAGTTTCAAGAAATAAGTACAGTAATTAAAGACTTAATTAAATATTGTTTATTTTATTGTTTAGTTCATGATAACGAAGACTGTAATAATTATGTTTATCACAGTTAAAATAATGTCAATAATGATAAGTAAGGAGGACAATGTTAAGGAACTTACTTATGAAATTTTATTTTATTTATAAAAACTGTAAATTTATAAATACAGTAAGTTAAGGGGAATTGTTATATATTACTAAGAGTTATTAGTAATTAGTTTGGGTCACATTAATTCATATTATATGTGATAGGGTTAATAACACTAATGTTTATCTTAACAAGAAAGTACCAAAATAATAGTAATAGATTTTTGTAAAACTAGGCATATTGAGCTTAGACAGTTCAGGTATATGAATAAGAATTTCTATTAAAATGATAATGAAAAAATGTCAGGTTATGGTATATGATTACTAAATGTGTCAACTAAGTTTAATAGAGTGAAAAGTACAAAAAGAACTAATAATAAATAAGTTTGGAACAAATAAAATAAAATGTGTAAATTGATAACTCAAGAAATATATAACAGAAGATAATCAAAAGTGGTGTCAAAATAATCAGTGTTTCATCAGAAGATCAAAGAAACCAATAAAGTGAAGATCAAAGCTCTTATAAAAAAGATATATCAGTTTAAAGAAAATGAAAGATAAAATAGTAAGAGTTTGTTTATGTTAATGCTATGATATCACCAGGGTGACATAATATGTTACATTAGAAAACAATAAGAGAGCTGAGATGGGCCTTAGCAACTAAAATGTTATAATAAATGAAATAAGAATTGTATTATGGGATCTGAACGAGAAAGGTTGAATAAAACACCAGATAGTGATTAACTTAAATTATTATACATTTCATATCAGTAGACCTAAAATAAAAAGTTAAATAATCCTCCTCAACCAGACTAAATAGAAGAAGGAAGTGCTACATTACTAGAAAGAAGTAAACCAAGGAATATCTGAAGAAATACAATCAAATTACACAGGAAGAGAAGTAGTATATTTTGATATATAATTAAACTGTACCATTCCATTATAAGCCTAGGCCATAGGTTTCAAAGACACTGATTATACTTTTATAAAACAATTTGGAACTTTTACTGAGAACTTTATCAATGCATAATCTTACCATCAGTATGAACAACTATTAGTGTAGAGTATTATAATAATATAAAGTGAACCAAGTCTAAAAAACTTTTAACTAAACATAACCTAAACACTGAACATTGTTACACTATTCATATAATCCTGTTAAGGTATTTTGTAATTATTTATAATCCCATGTATTTTGGTACTTTTCCTATAGTAACTGTTGTTTATATCATATTCAAAAGGACCTAACGTAACACAATCTATTTATATTTTATTTAAGAAATATAAATGAGAGCATTGACATATAAGACTCAATACTGCTACTGCTACCATACAGAGCATATGTAAAGAACAGCCAGTGAGATTTTGTTAATGATTATATATGTTATTTAAAAAACAATTTAAAGAAAATAATAAAAGGATTTTGAGTATAATAAATACAGATAAAAGGTTTATTCGTTTCTTTATTTAATGAATACAAAATGGATAAGATATTCTAAACAATATATCTGGGACTGTGAATTGGCTTCAGCAATTAGATTAAGTTGGCAACACTCCTCATTTGAAAGAAATGGCAGACTATTCAAATCTGCTTTGAGGAGCTTTAGTTATCACATTCATCTCTTAAAGAAAAGAATAAAAAAGATTTAATTATAGCTGATAAAGAAACCATATATTTTTATTTTATAAAAATTAATAATTAATATTTTTACAAATAAATTTTATTTGCAACCGGTGATTACAAATTGGTGCTCAACAAATATTACCCTGACCAGATACTCGTCCTATAAGCTATTAACAAGTATACACATAATAAAAATATTGGAAGAGTCGTCTTGTAACAAATTGGAACCCAACTAGTGAGGCTAGAGATAGAATAACATTGTATTCTTATTGTAAATTTTATAGCAATTTTTACTCTAGTGGCGACTACGGTTAAACAACAGAGATGTCAAGGAGAAGAGCGACATCACGTAAACATATGGAAGAAGAACAAAATGGAATTAAATAGGGAAGACAAGGAAGCAACAACCGTTGAAGAAGTAGAAGTAATGGTGAAAGAGACCCCAATAACAGCGACGGAAGAAGTGGAAGTAATAGTAAGGGATGCACAAGGGGACAAAATAGAACCTAACAAAACAACCGAAGGTATCAACATGAATAACCTAATGGAAATGCTACAGAAAGCGTTGAAAAAACAGAGTAAAGAAGACAGAAAAGACAATGAAACATTATTTAAACAAATGGAAGAACGAAGGAAGGAAGACAGTGAAACATTAAAGAAACAAATGAGGGAAGATAATGAAACATTATTAAAACAAAATAATGAGGAATTAAAGAAACAAATTAGGGGAGATATTGAAAAAATGGACAAGAAAATAGATAGTAATAATGAAACATTAAAACTAATGAAAGAAAATAATGAAACGTTGAAACAAAATAGTGAGGAATTGAATAAAAAAATCGAAAGCAGTAATGAAACATTAAAACAAATGAAAGACAGTAATGAGAAGAATAATGAAGAATTAAAGAGGCAATTCGAAAGTAATAATGAAACATTACAACAACAGTTGAAGGAGGATATTAGGCAAAGTAATGAAGAATTAAAAGGACTGTTGGAGGAAGAGAGTGAGAAAAATAAAGAGGAATTATAACTTGACAACAAACCAAAGAAGCCTCGGCTAGTTGGGTTCGCGCACATGCGTCTGCCAGTTCTGACGCGACGGTTGGAAATCCATAATCTGGCGACGTGGTGGGGGCACTGGAGGAGCGAGCGGAGGTTCAGCACTTCGCTACAGAATGCGAATGTTTCATACAAGCGTCTGACTAAATAAAATATTATATTTCATGCTAATTTGTATGTAATAAAAATAATATATTTTTATAATATATTATGTATTTGACAATGTACACAGATTTTTCCTATTTTTGATAATTAATTATCTGTTCATATTGTTACTGAACGAGTTTCTCCGTGTGAATATGAGGTGTTTAATATTTCGTGTATTTAATTTAATTAGGAGCTTAAATGTCATGTGGGCTTCAAAACCTATTTGAAACATCTATTATATATATAAACCTAAAATATTACTAAACCTAAAATTATAAAATAGTATTAAGCATAGAGTTAAATGGAACTATTTACGATTCCCAAGCTGTAAACCATATTTTAAAGAAATATACGGCTCCAATAAGCGTACACACAGAGGACATAATATGAACAAAACGAAATAATACATGCAAAACACTCGCTTATGAAGGATAAGGATTAATTCATAAGAGGCAGTATAACATATCTGTCATTCTCTTATCTCATCTGCGATCTCACCATCGTCTTCCTGATTACTGCTGTCAACCTTGGACTCAGATTCAGATTCAGATGAGCTGACATCACTCACAGAAATAATGAAGCTATCAATGGCATCATCAATGAGAACATCTTTGGATATATTTTCATCTTTTATCTTGCGTACGTGCTGGCAACATTTTTCCATTTGGACTCTGAATATTCCGAAAATGCTTGCTCGCAAAGTCTACGCTTCACTTCTAGAGAGTCTGACACAGATTCACCCACTCTACCTTTCATGTCTGCCCACACCAACTCAATAGGATTGAGGTCTGCGTGATAGGGCGGCAGACATTAAACACTGTGACCGGCATTGGTAAACATTTTATCAATTTTGTAAGTTTTCTCACTAGGAACATTTTTTACTAACATCAGCAATTCCACTTTGGTCAAACTTCCTTCAAATTGGATGTTGTTGTGCGTAAGCCAATCAACTATGTCCTTTTTGAGCGACGATATTGTTGGCTTCCTATTCTCTTGTATGCTGTGATAACTAGCAACAACAGTTGAAGAAGGAGAAGTAATGGTAAAAGAGACCCCAATAACAGCGACGGAAGAAGTGGCAGTAAAAGTAAGGGATGCACAAGGGGACAAAATAGAACCTAACAAAACAACCGAAGGTATCAACATGAATAACCTAATAGAAATGCTACAGGAAGCGCTGAAAAAACAGAGTAAAGAAGACAAAAAGGCAATGAAACATTATTTAAACAAATGGAAGAATGAAGGAAGGAAGACAGTGAAACATTAAAGAAACAAATGAGGGAAGATGAAACATTATTAAAACAAAATAATGAGTAATTAAAGAAACAAATTAGGGAAGATATTGAAAAAATGGACAAAAAAATGGATAGTAATAATGAAACATTAAAAATAATGAAAGAAAATAATGAAACATTGAAACAAAATAGTGAGGAATTGAATAAAAAAATCGAAAGCCGTAATGAAACATTAAAACAATTGAATGAGAGTAATGAGAAGAATAATGAAGAATTAAAGAGGCTAATCGAAAGTAATAATGAAACATTACAACAACAGTTGAAGGAGGATATTAGGCAAAGTAATGAAGAATTAAAAGGACTGTTGAAGGAAGAGAGTGAGAAAAATAAAGAGGAATTAAAACAGCAGTTCGAAGAGTGTATAAAGAAGAAATAAGTAATAGAATTACTGAAACTAACCAGAAGGTTGAGAAAACCGAGGAAAATTTAAGTCAATTACGCGAAGAGGTGATAAACAAAATAATTGAAGTGGAGGATAAGAGTAAAACCAGTATTGTTATACATCACTAAGGTACTCAGGAACAATTAGAGATACTACAAAATAAGGTAGGGGAACAATACAATCAGTCAGAAACCAAGATAATACAGTTACAAAATCAAGTTACCAACAACAGGGAGAAAATAGAAGAAATTCAACAGAAGGATATAATAAATTTCAAAGAAAAAATAGAGGTACTAAAACATAGACCAATAAACTAGATAATAGGAAAAGAAGCGTTAGAGTTCGCAACAGTATATGTGGATGATATTCTTATTACCTCTAAAACATGGAATGAACACTGTGACCGAATTGAAATTGTACTCAGGAAACTCCAACAAAATTCTAAAAATAAGTAAGAACATCTTACTATATATTTCAGAAGAAATTATTTTGAATCAATAATCATAAAAGAAAGGAAAACACCACCAAATTCAAAAATAAGTAAGAACATCTTGCCATATATTTCAGAAGAAATTATTTTTAACCATTAATCATAAAAGAAGGAAAATAAAAACCACGTAATTCAAAAATAAGTAAGAACATCTTACCATATATTTCAGAAGAAATTATTTTGAACCAATAATCAATTAAGAAGAGAAAGACGGTTAATAACCATAATAATTATTTGAATAACCATATCAATCAGTATAATAACAATAATAAGAACAGTTAATACTAGTTACTATTTAAGAAGGGTTAGAATGAGTTAGATGAAGAAAGAATAGACAATACAACTTACGATAATGATGAAATTCAGTACTTGACTGCACAATTAAAGGGGAATAAATAAATAAAAATGAAGATGAAGATAGAATCTAAAATATCATTGATTGACAGCACCAAGATGGAAATAATACAACATGTATGTCGAATAATGTTAACCAGTTACCTGTGAATGATAGAACATTAATTGAAGTGATAAAACACCAGAAGTGAAACAGTAATGGAATAAAAATGTGAAGAGACCTCAAAGAAATCATGTAACAATCCCTTGAATATAAGTTTGTAGCGAAGGAGCTACCTTATAGGTAATAATTATATGTATTGTGTTGTGATAGTGCAACTTTTATTTTTTTCTGGACAGAGATGAAGTTCCTCTGATCTCAGATGATATATTTAGGGAAAATGGCGGAGTAATGGAAGCCAAGAGTGCCCCTCCGAATCCGAACCCATGTGTAGTATTTAATGTTAGGGAACTATGGTATTTTAGGGATGATACAAACAACGAGGTAAAGAAATAAAAATTAAATATGACCATATGACTCGAGGTGTGAAAAGTGAGAAGAAATTAAGTGTTCCAACATGAAAACAGGAATATAATTAAAGGTAACCAAATAAATGATAGAATAACCCAAAATTCTAAAATAAGTAAGAACATCTTACAGGATACTTCAGAGAAATTATTTTGAATCTATTAAGAAGAAACCCAAAATTCTAAAATAAGTAAGAACATCTTACCATATATTTCAGAGAAATTATTTTGAATTAATTAAGAAAAGAATATAACGGTTAAGAATGATAATAAGGAGATAATAATAAGTAAAGAAAATAAGTACTTAAAACAAATAAAATAAATAATGAACTTGCAGAAAAAAAGAATTGATGTTTATAAATAAATAGAGTCACAATAACTATAGTTGTAAATGCTGAAAAGGGGTATTGAAACAGAAGGTGAAGAACATAGTGGCAAATGAATTAATTAACAATGAAAGGAAATTAAATAGAAAAGAAAAAAATATACAAAGGATATTACCAAAACTGAAAAGAAGTTACATGAAAATAAGGGGAACTGCTGGGATGCAATTTATAATAATGAGAAGAGGTAAGAAGGCAATATGATTCTGAGGGGATATTTAAAGTAACGCAAGAGTTATTATTATTTTTTTAGAGTGTAGAGAGCTAAGGCGCCACTCAAAAGTTATTATTATGGGCAGGGGCCAACGAGCACTGTACCATGCACGGAATGAATGGTCGGGTGAGGATTAGGTTAGAATAGTGCCGCTCACAGCCGATATGCATTCACCGTGTCATTTAAAGTTAGGGAGGAATTGATAAACCCAATAAAGGAATCCACAGGAACAGGAGAAATCCCAGAGAAAAGAAGAAATCAGTTGGTAATAACTTATATATAAAGAAGATGAAGAAAAATTAATATATTTCCATAGATTCACCTAAGAAAAAAGATAAGTTGTTAATAAATGATTATATAATAACACAGCTTATGAAAACTCATCAAAATCCAATACCTGAAACCATAACGAAGAAGAGAATGAAAATAAGATTTAAAATACAATGTGAAAGAAAAGGTTTTATTAACAAACAGGCATTTGCCAAGTTCTACAAAAGAAATTGCAAGGATGATTCAGAAAACATTATTGAAAGAAGTACTTACGAGATCAATCAGCTTATCTGAGTAATCTGTTTATTAATAAAATAACCCATTTTCTGGGGGGGCGGGTATTATGTTACATGACATTTTGCCATGCATTTTTACATAAATTTGCTTTAATAATCTTACCCAAAAGTACCAAGAAACATAAGAGTTTCAAGAAATAAGTACAGTAATTAAAGACTTAATTAAATATTGTTTATTTTATTGTTTAGTTCATGATAACGAAGACTGTAATAATTATGTTTATCACAGTTAAAATAATGTCAATAATGATAAGTAAGGAGGACAATGTTAAGGAACTTACTTATGAAATTTTATTTTATTTATAAAAACTGTAAATTTATAAATACAGTAAGTTAAGGGGAATTGTTATATATTACTAAGAGTTATTAGTAATTAGTTTGGGTCACATTAATTCATATTATATGTGATAGGGTTAATAACACTAATGTTTATCTTAATAAGAAAGTACCAAAATAATAGTAATAGACTTTTGTAAAACTAGGCATATTGAGCTTAGACAGTTAAGGTATATGAATAAGAATTTCTATTAAAATGATAATGAAACAATGTCAAGTTATGGTATAGGATTACTAAATGTGTCAAATAAGTTTAATAGAGTGAAAAGTACAAAAAGAACTAATAATAAATAAGTTTGGAACAAATAAAATAAATATCGGTATGGAGAACCATACATGACTTCCATGTTCTAAGATTTATATTTAAAATCATATTCGAAATGAAATATTTCCATAGAAACTACGTCTTTCTACTTATTGCTTCAGCATTAACCACAGTACTGTGGTCACTAACGTATACCACCTCAAGTTTTCGCACTCGATTTTCACCGATGATGGCAGTCGATGGCACTGCCGAAAAGTCTGGTTTGGCAGAAAACATTGGACTACGGCTAAAGAGCCCAGGAAGCAATTTTAACAAAAAACTACTTCTTTGTTGCCGATAACGTAGTACACGTATAAAAAATTCTCCCCTCCACCTTCAACTATAATTTTTAATAATAGAAAATAACCCCCACCCCGTTCACCTAACCTCTTCATTTATAGATATTTCATCTACGTTTCTACAGTGGATTACTATGAGCTTCTTATCAGGATACTTTATTTATAAAAATTAAGTACTTTACTCTTGTTAAATCATAAAATATTTCAGGTAAACTACCCATTTCTCTTAACCGTTCTTCTCCAAAGTCAATAGACCTTCCGTCCTCTACAATTCAGGGAAGCATGCAAAAAAATATTTGATTCTGTTTGAATGTGCGGCAGTTATCGTTCGTCATGGAAACATTTCTCTTGTTACAACATAAAATGTTGCAGTTAAACTAGCCCTTTCCCTTAACCGATCTTTACCAAAATCAATAAACCTTGAGCACTCTGCAACTCAGGAAAGGGTGCAAAAAAGTATTTGATTCTCATTAAATTTTCGGCAGTTATCGTTCGTCATAAAAAAATTACCCTTTTTAAAACATAAAATGTTGCTGATAAACTACCCCTTCCCTTAACGGATCTTCAACAAAATCAACAGACCTTGAGTTCTCTTTAGTTCAAAAAGGTATGCAAAACCCTAGTTGATTCTGTATGAATTTATGGCAGTTATCGTTCGTCATATAAAAAATTACCCTTGTTAACACATAAAATGTTGCAGGTAAACTACCCCTTTCCCTTAACCGATCTTCACCAAAACCAACAGGTCTTGAGAACTCTACAATTCAGGGCTGTATGCAAAAGAGTAGTTGATTCTGTTTGAATTTGTGGCTGTTATCGTTTGCCATAGAAAAAAAATCTAAGACAGACAGACACACAGATAGACAGACAGACACACACAGACACTTTTCGAAAAATGACTTTTTTTCATGTTTTGAGTGTAGTACAATCAGAATCTGCAATAATCTCGAACACGATTTTTTTTGCCATCACCATACTTCCATTTCCTTAAGGAACATGGAAGTAAAATTACCCACGATAAAAAAACGTTGCAGGTAAACTACCCCTTCCCCTTAACCGATCTTCACCAAAACCAATAGGTCTTGAGAACTCTATAATTCGGGGCAGTGTGCAAAAGAGTAGTTGATTCTGTTTGAATTTGAGGCTGTTATCGTTTGACATAGAAAAAAATTACACTTGTTTAAAAAAAACCGTTGCAGGTAAACTACCCCTTTCCCTGAACCGATCTTCACCAAAATCAATAGGTCATGAGTACTCTACAAATCAGGGCTACATGCAACAAATTATTTGATTCTGTTTGAATTTGCGACTCTTATCGTTTCCCATAAAAAATACCCTTTTAAAACATAAAACGTTGCACGTAAACTACCCCTTACCCTTAACCGATCTTCACCTAAAACAATAGGTCTTGAGTACTCTACAGATCAGGGCTGTATGCAAAAAATTATTTCATTCTGTTTGAATTTGCGGCTCTTATCGTTTGCCATAGAAAATACCCTTATAAAACATAAAACGTAGCTGGTAAACTACCCCTTTCCCTTAACCGATCTTCACCTAAATCAATATGTCTTGAGAACTCCACAATTTAGGGCTGTATGCAAATAACCATTTGATTATGTTTAAATTTGCGGCTGTTATCGTTTGCCATATAAAATACCCTTGTTAAAACATAAAACGTTGCAGGTAAACTACCCCTTTCCCTTAACCGATCTTCACCAAAAACAATAGGTCTTGGAAACTCTACAATTCAGGGCTGTATGCAAAAGAGTAGTTGATTCTGTTTGAATTTAAGGCTGTTATCGTTTGCCAAACAATCAAAATTACCCTTGATAAAAAAAAACCGTTGCAGGTAAACTACCCCTTTCCCTCAACCGATCTTCACCAAAAACAATAGGTCTTGAGTACTCAACAAATCAGGACTGTATGCAAAAAATTATTTGATTCTGTTTGAATTTGCGGCTGTTATCGTTTGCCATAGAAAAAAATCTACAGATAGACATACAGACAGACAGACACACACACACAGACACTTTTCGAAAAACGACATTTTCATGTTTTGAGTGTAGTACAATCAGAATCTGCAATAATCTCGAACACGATTTTTTTTGCCATCACCATACTTCCATTTCCATAAGGAACATGGAAGTAAAAAGTGTAAATTGATAACTCAAGAAATATATAACAGAAGATAATCAAAAGTGGTGTCAAAATAATCAGTGTCTCATCAGAAGATCAAAGACACCAATAAAGTGAAGATCAAAGTTCTTATAAAAAAGGTATATCAGTTTAAAGAAAATGAAAGATAAAATAGTAAGAGTTTGTTTATGTTAATGCTATGATATCACCAGGGTGACATAATATGTTACATTGGAAAACAATAAGAGAGCTGAGATGGGCCTTAGCAACTAAAATGTTATAATAAATGAAATAAGAATTGTATTATGGGATCTGAACGAGAAAGGTTGAATAAAACACCAGATAGTGATTAACTTAAATTATTATACATTTCATATCAGTAGACCTAAAATAAAAAGTTAAATAATCCTCCTCAACCAGACTAAATAGAAGAAGGAAGTGCTACATTACTAGAAAGAAGTAAACCAAGGAATATCTGAAGAAATACAATCAAATTACACAGGAAGAGAAGTAGTATATTTTGATATATAATTAAACTGAACCATTCCATTATAAGCCTAGGCCATAGGTTTCAAAGACACTGATTATACTTTTATAAGAACAATTTGGAACTTTTACTGAGAACATTATCAATGAATAATCTTACCATCAGTATGAACAACTATTAGTGTAGAGTATTATAATAATATAAAGTGAACCAAGTCTAAAAAACATTTAACTAAACATAACCTAAACACTGAACATTGTTACACTATTCGTATAATCCTGTTAAGGTATTTTGTAATTATTTATAATCCCATGTATTTTGGTACTTTTCCTATAGTAACTGTTGTTTATATCATATTCAAAAGGACCTAACGTAACACAATCTATTTATATTTTATTTAAGAAATATAAATGAGAGCCTTGACATATAAGACTCAAAACTGCTACTGCTGCCATACTGAGCATATGTAAAGAACAGCCAGTGAGATTTTGTTAATGATTATATATGTTATTTAAAAAACAATTTAAAGAAAATAATAAAAGGATTTTGAGTATAATAAATACAGATAAAAGGTTTATTCGTTTCTTTATTTAATGAATACAAAATGGATAAGATATTCTAAACAATATATCTGGGACTGTGAATTGGCTTCAGCAATTAGATTAAGTTGGCAACACTCCTCATTTGAAAGAAATGGCAGACTATTCAAATCTGCTTTGAGGAGCTTTAGTTATCACATTCATCTCTTAAAGAAAAGAATAAAAAAGATTTAATTATAGCTGATAAAGAAACCATATATTTTTATTTTATAAAAATTAATAATTAATATTTTTACAAATAAATTTTATTTGCAACCGGTGATTACAAATTGGTGCTCAACAAATATTACCCTGACCAGATACTCGTCCTATAAGCTATTAACAAGTATACACATAATAAAAATATTGGAAGAGTCGTCTTGTAACAAATTGGAGCCCAACTAGTGAGGCTAGAGATAGAATAACTTTGTATTCTTATTGTAAATTTTATAGCAATTTTTACTCTAGTGGCGACTACGGTTAAACAACAGAGATGTCAAGGAGAAGAGCGACATCACGCAAACATATGGAAGAAGAAGAAATAGAATTAAATAGGGAAGACAAGGAAGCAACAACCATTGAAGAAGTAGAAGTAATGGTGAAAGAGACCCCAATAACAGCGACGGAAGAAGTGGAAGTAATAGTAAGGGATGCACAAGGGGACAAAATAGAACCTAACAAAACAACCGAAGGTATCAACATGAATAACCTAATGGAAATGCTACAGGAAGCGTTGAAAAAACAGAGTAAAGAAGACAGAAAAGACAATGAAACATTATTTAAACAAATGGAAGAACGAAGGAAGGAAGACAGTGAAACATTAAAGAAACAAATGAGGGAAGATAATGAAACATTATTAAAACAAAATAATGAGGAATTAAAGAAACAAATTAGGGGAGATATTGAAAAAATGGACAAGAAAGTAGATAGTAATAATGAAACATTAAAACTAATGAAAGAAAATAATGAAATGTTGAAACAAAATAGTGAGGAATTGAATAAAAAAATCGAAAGCCGTAATGAAACATTAAAACAATTGAATGAGAGTAATGAGAAGAATAATGAAGAATTAAAGAGGCTAATCTAAAGTAATAATGAAACATTACAACAACAGTTGAAGGAGGATATTAGGCAAAGTAATGAAGAATTAAAAGGACTGTTGAAGGAAGAGAGTGAGAAAAATAAAGAGTAATTAAAACAGCAGTTAGAAGAGTGTATAAAGAAGAAATAAGGAATAGAATTACTGAAACTAACCAGAAGGTTGAGAAAACCGAGGAAAATTTAAGTCAATTACGCGAAGAGGTGATAAACAAAATAATTGAAGTGGAGGATAAGAGTAAAACCAGTATTGTTATACTTCACAAAGGTACTCAGGAACAATTAGAGATACTACAAAATAAGGTAGGGGAACAATACAATCAGGCAGAAACCAAGATAATACAGGTACAAAATCAAGTTACCAACAACAGGGAGAAAATAGAAGAAATTCAACAGAAGGATATAATAAATCTCAAAGAAAAAATAGAGGTACTAAAACATAGACCAATAAACTAGATAATAGGAAAAGAAGCGTTAGAGTTCGCTACAGTATATGTGGATGATATTCTTATTACCTCTAAAACATGGAATGAACACTGTGACCGAATTGAAATTGTACTCAGGAAACTCCAACAAAATTCTAAAAATAAGTAAGAACATCTTACTATATATTTCAGAAGAAATTATTTTGAATCAATAATCATAAAAGAAAGGAAAACACCACCAAATTCAAAAATAAGTAAGAACATCTTGCCATATATTTCAGAAGAAATTATTTTTAACCAATAATCATAAAAGAAGGAAAATAAAAATCACGTAATTCAAAAATAAGTAAGAACATCTTACCATATATTTCAGAAGAAATTATTTTGAACCAATAATCAATTAAGAAGAGAAAGACGGTTAATAACCATAATAATTATTTGAATAACCATATCAATCAGTATAATAACAATAATAAGAACAGTTAATACTAGTTACTATTTAAGAAGGGTTAGAATGAGTTAGATGAAGAAAGAATAGACAATACAACTTACGATAATGATGAAATTCAGTACTTGACTGCACAATTAAAGGGGAATAAATAAATAAAAATGAAGATGAAGATAGAATCTAAAATATCATTGATTGACAGCACCAAGATGGAAATAATACAACATGTATGTCGAATAATGTTAACCAGTTACCTGTGAATGATAGAACATTAATTGAAGTGATAAAACACCAGAAGTGAAACAGTAATGGAATAAAAATGTGAAGAGACCTCAAAGAAATCATGTAACAATCCCTTGAAGATAAGTTTGTAGCGAAGGAGCTACCTTATAGGTAATAATTATATGTATTGTGTTGTGATAGTGCAACTTTTATTTTTTTCTGGACAGAGATGAAGTTCCTCTGATCTCAGATGATATATTTAGGGAAAATGGCGGAGTAATGGAAGCCAAGAGTGCCCCTCCGAATCCGAACCCATGTGTAGTATTTAATGTTAGGGAACTATGGTATTTTAGGGATGATACAAACAACGAGGTAAAGAAATAAAAATTAAATATGACCATATGACTCGAGGTGTGAAAAGTGAGAAGAAATTAAGTGTTCCAACATGAAAACAGGAATATAATTAAAGGTAACCAAATAAATGATAGAATAACCCAAAATTCTAAAATAAGTAAGAACATCTTACAGGATACTTCAGAGAAATTATTTTGAATCTATTAAGAAGAAACCCAAAATTCTAAAATAAGTAAGAACATCTTACCATATATTTCAGAGAAATTATTTTGAATTAATTAAGAAAAGAATATAACGGTTAAGAATGATAATAAGGAGATAATAATAAGTAAAGAAAATAAGTACTTAAAACAAATAAAATAAATAATGAACTTGCAGAAAAAAAGAATTGATGTTTATAAATAAATAGAGTCACAATAACTATAGATGTAAATGCTGAAAAGGGGTATTGAAACAGAAGGTGAAGAACATAGTGGCAAATGAATTAATTAACAACGAAAGGAAATTAAATAGAAAAGAAAAAAATATACAAAGGATATTACCAAAACTGAAAAGAAGTTACATGAAAATAAGGGGAACTGTTGGGATGCAATTTATAATAATGAGAAGAGGTAAGAAGGCAATATGATTCTGAGGGGATATTTAAAGTAACGCAAGAGTTATTATTATTTTTTTAGAGTGTAGAGAGCTAAGGCGCCACTCAAAAGTTATTATTATGGGCAGGGGCCAACGAGCACTGTACCATGCACGGAATGAATGGTCGGGTGAGGATTAGGTTAGAATAGTGCCGCTCACAGCCGATATGCATTCACCGTGTCATTTAAAGTTAGGGAGGAATTGATAAACCCAATAAAGGAATCCACAGGAACAGGAGAAATCCCAGAGAAAAGAAGAAATCAGTTGGTAATAACTTATATATAAAGAAGATGAAGAAAAATTAATATATTTCCATAGATTCACCCAAGAAAAAAGAGAAGTTGTTAATAAATGATTATATAATAACACAGCTTATGAAAACTCATCAAAATCCAATACCTGAAACCATAATGAAGAAGAGAATGAAAATAAGATTTAAAATACAATGTGAAAGAAAAGGTTTTATTAACAAACAGGCATTTGCCAAGTTCTACAAAAGAAATTGCAAGGATGATTCAGAAAACATTATTGAAAGAAGTACTTACGAGATCAATCAGCTTATTTGAGTAATCTGTTTATTACTAAAATAACCCATTTTCTGGGGGACGGGTATTATGTTACATGACATTTTGCCATGCCATTTTAACATAAATTTGCTTTAATAATCTTACCCAAAAGTACCAAGAAACATAAGAGTTTCAAGAAATAAGTACAGTAATTAAAGACTTAATTAAATATTGTTTATTTTATTGTTTAGTTCATGATAACGAAGACTGTAATAATTATGTTTATCACAGTTAAAATAACGTCAATAATGATAAGTAAGGAGGACAATGTTAAGGAACTTACTTATGAAATTTTATTTTATTTATAAAAACTGTAAATTTATAAATACAGTAAGTTAAGGGGAATTGTTATATATTACTAAGAGTTATTAGTAATTAGTTTGGGTCACATTAATTCATATTATATGTGATAGGGTTAATAACACTAATGTTTATCTTAACAAGAAAGTACCAAAATAATAGTAATAGATTTTTGTAAAACTAGGCATATTGAGCTTAGACAGTTAAGGTATATGAATAAGAATTTCTATTAAAATGATAATGAAAAAATGTCAGGTTATGGTATATGATTACTAAATGTGTCAACTAAGTTTAATAGAGTGAAAAGTACAAAAAGAACTAATAATAAATAAGTTTGGAACAAATAAAATAAAATGTGTAAATTGATAACTCAAGAAATATATAACAGAAGATAATCAAAAGTGGTGTCAAAATAATCAGTGTTTCATCAGAAGATCAAAGAAACCAATAAAGTGAAGATCAAAGCTCTTATAAAAAAGATATATCAGTTTAAAGAAAATGAAAGATAAAATAGTAAGAGTTTGTTTATGTTAATGCTATGATATCACCAGGGTGACATAATATGTTACATTAGAAAACAATAAGAGAGCTGAGATGGGCCTTAGCAACTAAAATGTTATAATAAATGAAATAAGAATTGTATTATGGGATCTGAACGAGAAAGGTTGAATAAAACACCAGATAGTGATTAACTTAAATTATTATACATTTCATATCAGTAGACCTAAAATAAAAAGTTAAATAATCCTCCTCAACCAGACTAAATAGAAGAAGGAAGTGCTACATTACTAGAAAGAAGTAAACCAAGGAATATCTGAAGAAATACAATCAAATTACACAGGAAGAGAAGTAGTATATTTTGATATATAATTAAACTGTACCATTCCATTATAAGCCTAGGCCATAGGTTTCAAAGACACTGATTATACTTTTATAAAACAATTTGGAACTTTTACTGAGAACTTTATCAATGCATAATCTTACCATCAGTATGAACAACTATTAGTGTAGAGTATTATAATAATATAAAGTGAACCAAGTCTAAAAAAATTTTAACTAAACATAACCTAAACACTGAACATTGTTACACTATTCATATAATCCTGTTAAGGTATTTTGTAATTATTTATAATCCCATGTATTTTGGTACTTTTCCTATAGTAACTGTTGTTTATATCATATTCAAAAGGACCTAACGTAACACAATCTATTTATATTTTATTTAAGAAATATAAATGAGAGCATTGACATATAAGACTCAATACTGCTACTGCTGCCATACAGAGCATATGTAAAGAACAGCCAGTGAGATTTTGTTAATGATTATATCAATGATTTTGTTAATGTTATTTAAAAAACAATTTAAAGAAAATAATAAAAGGATTTTGAGTATAATAAATACAGATAAAAGGTTTATTCGTTTCTTTATTTAATGAATACAAAATGGATAAGATATTCTAAACAATATATCTGGGACTGTGAATTGGCTTCAGCAATTAGATTAAGTTGGCAACACTCCTCATTTGAAAGAAATGGCAGACTATTCAAATCTGCTTTGAGGAGCTTTAGTTATCACATTCATCTCTTAAAGAAAAGAATAAAAAAGATTTAATTATAGCTGATAAAGAAACCATATATTTTTATTTTATAAAAATTAATAATTAATATTTTTACAAATAAATTTTATTTGCAACCGGTGATTACAAATTGGTGCTCAACAAATATTACCCTGACCAGATACTCGTCCTATAAGCTATTAACAAGTATACACATAATAAAAATATTGGAAGAGTCGTCTTGTAACAAATTGGAACCCAACTAGTGAGGCTAGAGATAGAATAACTTTGTATTCTTATTGTAAATTTTATAGCAATTTTTACTCTAGTGGCGACTACGGTTAAACAACAGAGATGTCAAGGAGAAGAGCGACATCACGTAAACATATGGAAGAAGAACAAAATGGAATTAAATAGGGAAGACAAGGAAGCAACAACCGTTGAAGAAGTAGAAGTAATGGTGAAAGAGACCCCAATAACAGCGACGGAAGAAGTGGAAGTAATAGTAAGGGATGCACAAGGGGACAAAATAGAACCTAACAAAACAACCGAAGGTATCAACATGAATAACCTAATGGAAATGCTACAGGAAGCGTTGAAAAAACAGAGTAAAGAAGACAGAAAAGACAATGAAACATTATTTAAACAAATGGAAGAACGAAGGAAGGAAGACAGTGAAACATTAAAGAAACAAATGAGGGAAGATAATGAAACATTATTAAAACAAAATAATGAGGAATTAAAGAAACAAATTAGGGGAGATATTGAAAAAATGGACAAGAAAATAGATAGTAATAATGAAACATTAAAACTAATGAAAGAAAATAATGAAACGTTGAAACAAAATAGTGAGGAATTGAATAAAAAAATCGAAAGCAGTAATGAAACATTAAAACAAATGAAAGACAGTAATGAGAAGAATAATGAAGAATTAAAGAGGCATTTCGAAAGTAATAATGAAACATTACAACAACAGTTGAAGGAGGATATTAGGCAAAGTAATGAAGAATTAAAAGGACTGTTGGAGGAAGAGAGTGAGAAAAATAAAGAGGAATTATAACTTGACAACAAACCAAAGAAGCCTCGGCTAGTTGGGTTCGCGCACATGCGTCTGCCAGTTGTGACGCGACGGTTGGAAATCCGTAATCTGGCGATGTGGTGGGGGCACTGGAGGAGCGAGCGGAGGTTCAGCACTTCGCTACAGAATGCGAATGTTTCATACAAGCGTCTGACTAAATAAAATATAATATTTCATGCTAATTTGTATGTAATAAAAATAATATATTTTTATAATATATTATGTATTTGACAATGTACACAGATTTTTCCTATTTTTGATAATTAATTATCTGTTCATATTGTTACTGAACGAGATTCTCCGTGTGAATATGAGGTGTTTAATATTTCGTGTATTTAATTTAATTAGGAGCATAAATGTCATGTGGGCTTCAAAACCTATTTGAAACATCTATTATATATATAAACCTAAAATATTACTAAACCTAAAATTATAAAATAGTATTAAGCATAGAGTTAAATGGAACTATTTACGATTCCCAAGCTGTAAACCATATTTTAAAGAAATATACGGCTCCAATAAGCGTACACACATAGGACATAATATGAACAAAACGAAATAATACATGCAAAACACTCGCTTATGAAGGATAAGGATTAAGTCATAAGAGGCAGTATAACTTACCTGTCATTCTCGTATCTCATCTGTGATCTCACCATCTTCTTCCTGAATACTGCTGTCATCCTTGGACTCAGATTCAGATTCAGATGAGCTGACATCACTCACAGAAATAATGAAGCTATCAATGGCATCATCAATGAGAACATCTTTGGATATATATTCATCTTTTATCTTGCGTACGTGCTGGCAACATTTTTCCATTTGGACTCTGAATTTTCCGAAAATGCTTGCTCGCAAAGTCTACGCTTCACTTCTAGAGAATCTGACACAGATTCACCCACTCTACCTTTGATGTCTGCCCACACCAACTCAATAGGATTGAGGTCTGCGTGATAGGGCGGCAGACGTAAAACACTGTGACCGGCATTGGTAAACATTTTATCAATTTTGTAGGTTTTCTCACTAGGAACATTTTTTACTAACATCAGCAATTCCGCTTTGGTCAAACTTCCTTCAAATAGGATGTTGTTGTGCGTAAGCCAATCAACTATGTCCTTTTTGAGCGACGATATTGTTGGCTTCCTATTCTCTTGTACGCTGTGATAACTAGCAACAACAGTTGAAGAAGTAGAAGTAATGGTAAAAGAGACCCCAATAACAGCGACGGAAGAAGTGGAAGAAATAGTAAGGGATGCACAAGGGGACAAAATAGAACCTAACAAAACAACCGAAGGTATCAACATGAATAACCAAATGGAAATGCTACAGGAAGCGTTGAAAAAACAGAGTAAAGAAGACAAAAAAGACAATGATACATTATTTAAACAAATGGAAGAATGAAGGAAGGAAGACAGTGAAACATTAAAGAAACAAATGAGGGAAGATGAAACATTATTAAAACAAAATAATGAGGAATTAAAGAATCAAATTAGGGAAGATATTGAAAAAATGGACAAGAAAATGGATAGTAATAATGAAACATTAAAACTAATGAAAGAAAATAATGAAACGTTGAAACAAAATAGTGAGGAATTGAATAAAAAAATCGAAAGGCGTAATGAAACATTAAAACAATTGAATGAGAGTAATGAGAAGAATAATGAGAATTAAAGAGGCTAATCGAAAGTAATAATGAAACATTACAACAACAGTTGAAGGAGGATATTAGGCAAAGTAATGAAGAATTAAAAGGACTGTTGAAGGAAGAGAGTGAGAAAAATAAAGAGGAATTAAAACAGCAGTTAGAAGAGTGTATAAAGAAGAAATAAGGAATAGAATTACTGAAACTAACCAGAAGGTTGAGAAAACCGAGGAAAATTTAAGTCAATTACGGTAAGAGGTGATAAACAAAATAATTGAAGTGGAGGATAAGAGTAAAACCAGTATTGTTATACTTCACAAAGATACTCAGGAACAATTAGAGATACTACAAAATAAGGTAGGGGAACAATACAATCAGGCAGAAACCAAGATAATACAGGTACAAAATCAAGTTACCAACAACAGGGAGAAAATAGAAGAAATTCAACAGAAGGATATAATAAATCTCAAGGAAGAAATAGAGGTACTAAAACATAGACCAATAAACTATGTACCTACACTAATCGGAGAAAATAAAGAAGTGACAAATTTTAAAGAATATCGTCAGAACCCTCTAGAATTTTTGGAGAGGTTAGAAGAAGGTTTGAATAGAACCAAAGAAAATCGGTGGCAAATAATAAAGAATCTTCTTGATGATAGTTTTAAAAATATTACTGATAACTGGTGGAAAGCAGTAAGAAATGAAATTACCAATTATATTGAATTGAAACAAATTTTTAAAGTAAAGTATTGGTCTGAGTCCATCCAAAATATAGTTAGGGACAATCTGAGCACTGGCCGATATGATGCTGGAAGAGGACAGACACTGACTTCTTATTTTTTGGGTGAAGTCTGGGTAGCCCGACATTTACAACCAAAAATCCCTGAAGAGAGTCTCATAGCCAAAGTGACATATCATTTTGGAGAAGACATTGTATGGGCTCGTCGATGTGGACAAATAAAAACTATTGGAGAGATGGAGGCTCTCTTAGAAGGTTTTGAGAGGGAAAATTATTATTACAGGAGTCGAAGAAGAACCGAGGATTGGAATGATAGGAACAAGGAACAACCACACGACAATCGACAGCCAATAAACCATGTACGGACGGATGGATATAATAGAAATCCGAATAACAGGCGATTTCAAGGAAGATGTCAGAATTTTAACAATGAAAGAAATTATGATAGACAATATGGAAGAGATAATGACAACAGGAGACAATGGAATAATAACGGAGAAGTCTATCAGAGATCAAGAAGCTGGGATAGAAGAAGGGAAACGCCCTCTGGAAACCAAAACCCCAATGAACCAGTTCACCCAATCAACAGTGATGTAAATAGGGAAAACGAGAGGCCGCAGTGAGAACACTGAACGGCCCATCACTGCGAGCGGACCCAGGGCTGAGGAGAGATATAAACCCTAATAATAATAACAAAGAACCAATAACCGTGATAAGAAACTTTTATTTAAAAAATATACAGAAAGATTTGTTGGAAGAGATTACCATGGAAGAAGATAAACTGAATGAGGACATTGTATACATCAAGGTAGAATTACATGGGGTGTTAACTGAAGTTATGATTGATACAGGAGCAAACATTTCTTTAATAGATAGATTAGAGCTGAACAGAAAACAGAATACAGGAGTTAAGTATGGAAAAAATATCCACATTGCCTATTAATAATATTGCTATTATAGGAGCGACAGGCAAATAAAACAAAACAATAAAACAGCAAGTAAGTCTGAATGTTACGAGTATGGGAGTAGAAATTCCTATGGTGTTTCTGGTGGCCCAAGGGTTACCTTCTAAGGTGTTGATAGGTTGTGACACACTAAGGCGTCACTATGTGATTATTAATTTAGCCAGTGGAAAAATGACACTGAGTTCAGAAGGTTATGAATGGACTGCTGAGATAATAGGAAGCTCAATAGCCCCTCAGTACAGGAACTCATACCACGTTAAGGAAATAATAAGGACAGTCATAGGAGATAAAGAAATCGTAACAGAATCAGCATTATGGCAGGAAAAAATGCAGGAAATATTGTCGTTTCAAGGAAAGGGGTATACCGAGGCAATCAGTGTGGGACAGAAGAAAAAATTAATAGAAATATATAAAACTTATCGTAATGTGTTTTCCGATTCTCCTGGAAAGGCGAAGAATTTCATATGCGGATTAAAATTTCATGACTCTGTTAATTTCAATAAGAAATCTAATCCTATTGCACAATTGTTAAAAGAGGCAGTTAGAAAAGAAATAGCAAGGATGATTCAAGAAGATATTATAGAGCGAAGTAGTTCCCCATATACCAGTCCCATTGTGGCGATACCTAAGAAAAATGGACAAGTACGGTTGTGCCTTGATGCACGGGAAATCAATAAAATTATAATTACTGATCGCACATCTCCAATAGAGATAGAAGAAACTATGAAGAAATTCCATGGTTGTAAGTTTATGAGTAGTTGGGATGCTGTTTGCGGATACTGGCAAATAGAGTTACACCCAGACAGTCGCCAGTATGTTGCCTTCATCTTTGAGGGAAGAAACTACCAATTTAAACGATTACCTTTCGGGTTGGTTAATTCTGTCGCCATTTTTATCCAGTGCATGGACCAGATATTAGGAAAAGAAGCGTTAGAGTTCGCAACAGTATATGTGGATTATATTCTTATTACCTCTAAAACATGGAATGAACACTGTGACCGAATTGAAATTGTACTCAGGAAACTCCAACAAAATTCTAAAAATAAGTAAGAACATCTTACTATATATTTCAGAAGAAATTATTTTGAATCGATAATCATAAAAGAAAGGAAAAAACCACCAAATTCAAAAATAAGTAAGAACATCTTGCCATATATTTCAGAAGAAATTATTTTTAACCAATAATCATAAAAGAAGGAAAATAAAAACCACCTAATTAAAAAATAAGTAAGAACATCTTACCATATATTTCAGAAGAAATTATTTTGAACCAATAATCAATTAAGAAGAGAAAGACAGATAATAACCATAATAATTATTTGAATAACCATATCAATCAGTATAATAACAATAATAAGAACAGTTAATACTAGTTACTATTTAAGAAGGGTTAGAATGAGTTAGATGAAGAAAGAATAGACAAATACACCTTACAATAATGATGAAATTCAGTACTTGACTGCACAATTAAAGGGGAATAAATAAACAAAAATGAAGATGAAGATAGAATCTAAAATATCATTGATTGACAGCACCAAGATGGAAATAATACAACATGTATGTCGAATAATGTTAACCAGTTACCTGTGAATGATAGAACATTAATTGAAGTGAGAGCTAAGGCGCCACTCAAAAGTTATTATTATGGGCAGGGGCCAATGAGCACTGTACCATGCACGGAATGAATGGTCGGGTGAGGATTAGGTTAGAATAGTGCCACTCACAGCCGATATGCATTCACCGTGCCATTTAAAGTTAGGGAGGAATTGATAAACCCAATAAAGGAGTCCACAGGAACAGGAGAAATCCCAGAGAAAAGAAGAAATCAGTTGGTAATAACTTATATATAAAGAAGATGAAGAAAAATTAATATATTTTCATAGATTCACCCAAGAAAAAAGAGAAGCTGTTAATAAATGATTATATAATAACACAGCTTATGAAAACTCATCAAAACCCAATGCCTGAAACCATAATGAAGAAGAGAATGAAAATAAGATTTAAAATACAATGTGAAAGAAAAGGTTTTATTAACAAACAGGCATTTGCCAAGTTCTACAAAAGAAATTGCAAGGATGATTCAGAAAACATTATTGAAAGAAGTACTTACGAGATCAATCAGCTTATTTGAGTAATCTGTTTATTACTAAAAAGACCCGTTTTCTGGGGGGGGGGGTATTATGTTACATGACATTTTGCCATGCCATTTTAACATAAATTTGCTTTAATAATCTTACCCAAAAGTACCAAGAAACATAAGAGTTTCAAGAAATAAGTACAGTAATTAAAGACTTAATTAAATATTGTTTATTTTATTGTTTAGTTCATGATAACGAAGACTGTAATAATTATGTTTATCACAGTTAAAATAATGTCAATAATGATAAGTAAGGAGGACAATGTTAAGGAACTTACTTATGAAATTTTATTTTATTTATAAAAACTGTAAATTTATAAATACAGTAAGTTAAGGGGAATTGTTATATATTACTAAGAGTTATTAGTAATTAGTTTGGGTCACATTAATTCATATTATATGTGATAGGGTTAATAACACTAATGTTTATCTTAACAAGAAAGTACCAAAATAATAGTAATAGATTTTTGTAAAACTAGGCATATTGAGCTTAGACAGTTAAGGTATATGAATAAGAATTTCTATTAAAATGATAATGAAAAAATGTCAGGTTATGGTATATGATTACTAAATGTGTCAAATAAGTTTAATAAAGTGAAAAGTACAAAAAGAACTAATAATAAATAAGTTTGGAACAAATAAAATAAAAAGTGTAAATTGATAACTCAAGAAATATATAACAGAAGATAATCAAAAGTGGTGTCATAATAATCAGCGTTTCGTCAGAAGATCAAAGAAACCAATAAAGTGAAGATCAAAGCTCTTATAAAAAAGGTATATCAGTTTAAAGAAAATGAAAGATAAAATAGTAAGAGTTTGTTTATGTTAATGCTATGATATCACCAGGGTGACATAATATGTTACATTAGAAAACAATAAGAGAGCTGAGATGGGCCTTAGCAACTAAAATGTTATAATAAATGAAATAAGAATTGTATTATGGGATCTGAACGAGAAAGGTTGAATAAAACACCAGATAGTGATTAACTTAAATTATTATACATTTCATATCAGTAGACCTAAAATAAAAAGTTAAATAATCCTCCTCAACCAGACTAAATAGAAGAAGGAAGTGCTACATTACTAGAAAGAAGTAAACCAAGGAATATCTGAAGAAATACAATCAAATTACACAGGAAGAGAAGTAGTATATTTTGATATATAATTAAACTGAACCATTCCATTATAAGCCTAGGCCATAGGTTTCAAAGACACTGATTATACTTTTATAAGAACAATTTGGAACTTTTACTGAGAACATTATCAATGAATAATCAACTATTAGTGTAGAGTATTATCTATATATATAAAAATTAGCTGTCACAGTGTTTATCCGCGATGGACGCCAAAACTACTCAACCGATCTTAATGAAATTTTTTTCAAAATGTGTGATTTGTTCCAACTTAGGCTATAGGATAGGTTTTATCTCAATAAATACTATAAATATTTTTTTATTGCAAATTAATTGTTTCTATAGAACGAAAGGTCGCTAAATATTTATGTTCTATAATTTTCCGGCAGATGGCAATGTAAGTCAGTGTATTGTCTGCAATCTGCTGTCAACTAAGTTACGTTAGCATCAAATAGATGGCGCCGTACTTCAATTCATAATCTCTTGATGCTACAATTTATTTCATGGCACACGTGTTTTCTAGATTCGCAGACGACATAACCGTACTTTTTCTGTTTATTCGTATATCATTATTACTGTTCTGATTCCGGTATTAATTCGTATGTTCTTATTCCTTACTAAGAAATAATTGTGATTCTTGAAATTTTGAGTATAACTTTCATTCCGTTTTTCAATTTACTATTTCTTTGATGTGAATAAAATGTGTAAGTACCTACTTGATTTTTATTCTATTATTATTTTCTTTAGTTGATAGGGTTAATAATAATAATTATAAAGCACACGTGTTTTCTAGATTCACAGACGACATAACCGTACTTTTTCTGTTTATTCGTAGATACATAAGTAGCAACAAAGCTATCTGGCATATTCTAAGTTTTCCCATACATGAAAGAGAGCCTTCCGTCCAACATCTTGCAGTACATCTTGAAAACGGCCAACGGGTATACTTCACAGAACAAAATGTCCTCCAGAGAGCACTTGAGCCACCAAAAACCACTCTAACTACATTTTTCACGTTGTGTCAACAATCTGATGCTTTTGGCCAATTTGCAAAAACATTGTTTTACACTGATATTCCATAATATTTTACATGGAACAAATCAGGAAAAAAATTGGTACCACGTAAACAAGGAGAAACGCATCCTTCAATAGCGGGCATATTTAAAGCCAAAACTTTGGGACGGCTTTATACAGAACATCCAAAACAAAGAGAGTGCTTCTTTTTGCGTTTGTTATTGGTAAATGTTCCTGGACCAACTTCTTTTGAATTTTTGCGAACAGTTAACGGTCAAGTGTTCATACATATCAAGAAGCATGTCGCGAGTTACAACTGCTGGAAGATGACAATCATTGGGACCTGACACTTGCTGATGCCGCATTAACGTCTATGCCGAATAGTATTCGCCAACTGTTTGCAATTATTTTGACGACATGTTATCCAACACAATCATCGACTTTGTGGGAAAAATACAAAAACTACATGACTGAAGACAAAGGAGAAACGCATCCTTCAATAGCGGGCATATTTAAAGCCAAAACTTTGGGACGGCTTTATACAGAACATCCAAAACAAAGAGAGTGCTTCTTTTTGCGTTTGTTATTGGTAAATGTTCCTGGACCAACTTCTTCTGAATTTTTGCGAACAGTTAACGGTCAAGTGTTCAATACATATCAAGAAGCATGTCGCGAGTTGCAACTGCTGGAAGATGACAATCATTGGGACCTGACACTTGCTGATGCCGCATTAAAGTCTATGCCGAATAGTATTCGCCAACTGTTTGCAATTATTTTGACGACATGTTATCCAACACAATCATCGACTTTGTGGGAAAAATACAAAAACTACATGACTGAAGACATACTACACCGAGTTAAACAAACGAACCAATGCTTAAATATGGATTTTACACCAGAAATGTATAATGAAGCATTAGTATTGATCGAGGACTTATGTGTTTCAATTTCAAATTTGCCACTTAATCATTTTGGTATGCCATCACCAGATCGCCCGGCTACAGACTTAGTTAACAGTGATTTGCAACGAGAAAAACAGTTTAACAACCATGACTTAGCTACAGTAGTTGCAAACAATGAGCTATTATTGACTGACGAGCAGAAGAATATTTACCATCGGATTATGCTGGCTGTTGATGCTAAACAAGGTGGCTTTTTTTCTTGGATGCACCGGGTGGGACCGGTAAAACATTTTTAATATCGTTGATCCTTGCCAAAATAAGATCACAACAGAAAATTGCATTAGCAATTGCATCATCAGGCATTGGTGCCACTTTGTTGGATGGTGGGCGAACGGCACATTCAGCGTTCAAGCTGCCATTAGATGTTCATAACAAGCCAAATGCAATGTGTAACATTAAAAAAAGAAGCGGAATGGCTGCAGTGTTGCAGGAAAGTTCAATAATAATCTGGGATGAGTGTACAATGGCTCATAAGCATTCACTCGAAGCATTACATAGAACTATGCAAGATTTAAACGGTAATGATAGACTGTTCGGTGGTGCTATCTTACTATTGTCTGGTGATTTCCGACAGACATTGCCAGTCATTCCTCGCTCTACTTTTGTCGATGAAATAAACGCATGCCTAAAACAATCGTTTTTATGGAGAAACGTCGAAACACTCCGATTGACAATAAACATGCGAGTTCAACTCCAAAATGATCCAGCGGCACAAGTATTTTCTAAGCAATTGCTGGATATTGGAAACGGTGAAATTGATTCTCGGCCTAATACACAATGCATAACATTGCCAGACGATTTCTGCACTGTTGTTCAAACAAAAAATGAACTAATTGAGAGTGTTTTTCCGGATATACTGACTAACTACTTAGATCACATTTGGCTTAGTAGTCGTGCTATTTTGGCAGCAAAAAATGTTGATGTGGATCTCATTAACTACCAGATACAACAATTGTTGCCAGGAGAATTGATGTCATTCAAATCAATCGACGCTACTGTGGATGAAAACGAAGTCGTGAATTTTCCAATTGAATTTTTAAATTCTTTGGATATATCAGGAATGCCACCACACAATCTTCAGCTAAAAATTGGTTCACCGATTATTCTTTTACGTAATTTAAACCCCCCTAAATTATGCAACGGTACACGTTTGGTCATCAAAAAGATCACCGGAAATGTTCTTGAAGCAACCATTTTGACTGGAAAGTTTAAAGGAGAAATCGTCCTGTTGCCACGTATTCCGATGATACCATCAGATTCTCCAATACCATTCAAAAGGCTTCAATTTCCCATTCGTTTGGCTTTTGCGATGACCATCAATAAGTCTCAAGGCCAAACAATGTCTGTTTGCGGATTAGATTTAGAAAATCCATGTTTTTCCCATGGGCAACTATACGTTGCTTGCTCATGTGTAGGAAAACCATCGAATTTATTAGTGTTAACAAAAGATAGGTTGACAAAAAATATCGTACATCGACTAGTGCTTAATTAAGCTTTAAATATGAATTATTGTTATTAAAGGTAATGAGAGTACTTACTAATAAAATAAAAATTAGAAAATTTATGTTGATTTGTATTGATAAATAAAATATAGAATTAAAACTTTCATGTTTCATTTGTGCTTAATTTTGTCTTCTAAACTCTTTCCTAATCACTATCAGATTTTGACTCAACTATCCGTTCTCTACTCCATCCATTTTTAGATCAGCTCATACGCCGATGTTTCTTTGTTACTGATCATTAACAATATTATACCAAATAGTTGATTATAATATCAATTTAACATGTAATAACTAAGCCACAGCAACGCGTGGCCGGGTCAGCTAGTAATAATATAAAGTGAACCAAGTCTAAAAACTTTTAACTAAACATAACCTAAACACTGAACATTGTTACACTATTCATATAATCCTGTTAAGGTATTTTGTAATTATTTATAATCCCATGTATTTTGGTACTTTTCCTATAGTAATTGTTGTTTTTATCGTAGTCAAAAGGACCTAACGTAACACAATCTATTTGTATTTTATTTAAGAAATATAAATGTGAGCCTTGAGATATAAGACTCAATACTGCTACTGCTGCCATACTGAGCATATGTAAAGAACAGCCAGTGAGATTTTGTTAATGATTATGTATGTTATTTAAAAAACAATTTAAAGAAAATAAAAGGATTTTGAGTATAATAAATACAGATAAAAGGGTTATTCGTTTCTTTATTTAATGAATACAAAATGGATATGATATTCTAAACAATATATCTGGGACTGTGAATTGGCTTCAGCAATTAGATTAAGTTGGCAACACTCCTCATTTGAAAGAAATGGCAGACTATTCAAATCTGCTTTGAGGAGCTTTAGTTATCACATTCATCTCTTAAAGAAAAGAATGAAAAAGATTTAATTATAGCTGATAAAGAAACCATATAATTTTTTTTAATAAAAATTAATAATTAATATTTTTACAAATAAATTTTATTTGCAACCGGTGATTGCAAATTGGCGTTCAACAAATATTACCCTGACCAGATACTCGTCCTATAAACTATTAACAAGTATACACATAATAAAAATATTGGAAGAGTCGTCTTGTAACAATATGTATATAGTTGATGAAACAATATGGGTATAGATGAATAGATGAGATAAAATAAAGTAACAAATATGTTAGTTATCAATCGAATTATAAATATTTTTTACAAAAAATTATTAGTAGGATTACTTATACTATATGAGATTCATTTTGTAGATTTTCTTTGTTACTATACGTTAGGCATTACATTAGGTCAATTGAGCATAATATTGATTTGTTTAATATTATGTTGTATAGATATTATTTCAGAAGATAAATGAATCATTTAGTTAAATGGGTGAAAACCATGCATTGAATTTATAACTTGTTTTATAATAAGATTTAAGACACGTATATGTAATTAATACGTAGATGCGTTGATGTTAAATACGTTCAACCATTCCAGATGGTTAGCATTAAATTCATAAATGCAATTAAAACAAAAAGGGGGTACACCAATTGTAAAAAACAAATTAGGAAAAGTAGGTCAACATGGATGAAGATGGACATGGTGTGGTGACGTACAGGGTGCAGAATTTGGATTTTATGGTTCCCAGAGGTCATGTCATCAAATCCAAATTAAGGACCCTATAGCGAGCAAAAATTTTAAAAAATTTCAAATTTTCTTCTCGACTGATTTGGTTCACACGCAGTTGTGTCGACGACTTCAAGTCAAAGCAATAAACAAGGCTTACTGTGAAGATGTCAAACCGGCGTCGCTAGCAGACAATAGAAAGGTGTTAGGTTCTACTCAACAATAGATATGAAAGTTCAAGATGACAGGAGAAGCTTGGCTAAAAATTATTACCCCACAACAAACGACACAAAGCAGACGAGGGCACTCACACGTGTATGGAGAAATAAGGCGAACGTTCGCTCGGGTTACACCAGCATACGATGGTACTGCAAAAAAGGGACAGGATGTTACACAGGAGTTGGACATGCTGCACTTTACAGAGACAATGAAAGAAGTAAATAGTTGAAAAGACTCGAGTTAAGCTGCACAGCTGGAGGTAACGTTTACGTGACAGACACAATTTACGGTTAGAAAGTCGGGGTGGCTTCACCAGCCAACGTATGTCAGAAGTATTAATATTTACAAAACAGGGGTGTAGGATAGAACAATACTTCAAGATGACCAGAGAAACAGATGGGAAAAGTTAGGACAACACTGCGTATGTCCCACACAAAAGAGTGATCGACAGGCGCATAATCGCCAGAAATTCTGCGAACAGGGTCAATGTTTAAACGGAAAAAGTCTGGGGATGTCTGACAACCTATCAGAGTACAAAGTCTTGCGAAGAACACTGGTGGAGAGGAGAGTTTCTATGGTAACCAAAAGTCTTAAGTGAATCATTGAACAGAAATCAAAAAACCCTGGAGAAGTGGGACAAAATATTCTGAGAAAATATTGAGCTGACCTATCACAAGTAAGAAAAGGCGTGGACAGGCCCCAAGACAAAATTTGAGTAGGGACAAGTCGATAAAACTGTCTAACACGGGGGAAGGCAGTTTTTCGCTCAGTCAGTCTTAGTCTGAGTATCAAGCTTAGTATCAGTCTGAGAGTCAGTCTTACTCTCAGTCTTAACAGTTTTTAGCAGTCTTAGTCGAGGCAGTCTTATTAAAAATTTTGAACATATATTTTGACTCGGTATTACTGTGCTCAGTTTCGTATAAGTTATCAGTCATAGTGAAAACGCCATGTTATAATATTCGCACTTAGTATTTTCAAACTGTAAAATTCAAAGTGCGACTTAATGAACTTATGTAAGCATTAACATTATTAAGAATCTGAGTGAACAATTCAATCTCGGTACATACACGAAACATTACTAGTGTAATGTACAGATTAGACAAACTTGCAGTTAGCCAGTGTTACTGAATTACATTAAATGTAATAGAACATTTAATACTTGAACGAAATAAACAACCAAGTAATATAACCGTATATACATCAATACAAAGTAGAGTGAATTTCAGTGACGAACGGACATCAACATTAAATTTGCGAAAATGAACATACAACACTCATTTGAGAATGATCTACACAAACTGACACTGAAAGCAATAGCATATCTACACAACTCTATAAATGACGCGAGTTCTCGTGGGTGTATACAAGTGATAGTGCATCCAACATCGTTCAACAAGATGTGTCCTTCAACCTTCACCACAACAAAGAGCTCGAACGCCGCTGGACCATAAACGGATATTCTAAATTCCAGGTAACAATTTATTAATCTATTAATTTAATAACTACTACTGTCCTGATTCTTTCAAAGAATCCCTACCCTGGGAGTTTTTATATAAATTTGATAAAAGAATAAAGTTATAAATAATGAACGAGTAAGCAAAACTATCTGGAATTAATGAACGCATTAATTAATTATTATTTGAATTATTGTATATCAAGATTTATGTATGTGTCTTTTTCAGCCACTATATAAGCAAGAACTTGTTTTTTAAGATATATGTATTATGTGATGTATTTACAGGTACAGCAGATTTTTTTATGTGTATGAATATAAACTGATGTAATTACTAAATAAATTAGTCATTTAAGTACATTTAAACAAATGCGTTCATTATTACAAACACCTACATGTTAAAGTTTTAAGAACATGATTAATTTACTTAAGAGTCTCTTGTCCATTATGCTTATTGGTAAATCAATTTGCTAAACGATTTAATTAAGTCACATAGTGTTTAGCATAATAACACTGTTTATTAATGTTTCTCCAATCGCAGGCTTGAGAAGGATTTAATTCACTAATCAATACTTAATTAAATTGATTAATTAATTAATTCACAAATTAATTAATTGCACATAATATCATTATAAATCCAGGATTCTTTCTTCTGTCCTGCCATGGCTTTTACTTCTTTCCACTAATTGGTTTGTATCTTCCGTTTTACTACAGTCACAATACACATTTACGTGGCCTTTATGAGTAATATCTCTTTCAGAATCTTCCACCTCTGCTCATTGTTCAACAGGAGTTCTACATTTATTTCTTCTTTGACATTCAGTCCTGCATTCACCAGTTGCTGAAATTAGGCATGTTTCTCAGCATTTCTCAAATAGGCCATTTTACTTTTGGATAACATTTTATGATTTTATTATAGAACCCACTATACATGTTAACTGTAAATTAAATCTCTGGATTAAGTTTGGAGTAAATAATATAATACAGATTAGAATTAGTACATTTCTCTGTCAAAAGTCGGCAAAATAATGTGAAAGTTTTACAAACTGGGAGATAAATAAAACAAAATAAATAAATGTTTCAAGTACTGTATTTATTGTAAGGTGAACAATCTTCATGCTGACATTAACCCTAAAAAAACACTAATTAATAAGTAGGCCTATTATATTAAAGAGTGCTTCAGACAGAAAAGGACTTATCTTACCAATTCTGTGACGAACTGTTAATTATGGTTTTCTTATTGTGTCCAGTAATAATTTTGGTAAATTTTTAATAACAACTTTTATTTTTCCTATAAAATAGGAAAGAAATATTTAAAATAAAAGTCTTTTAATGAAGTCTTGCATCATTATCTCGAATTTTACAATTAATACATTCCAAAAGGTACAGAATTGTGTGAATGTCCCATTGTAAAAAGTAACAAGTCATGTAAATAATAGGCCTACACACACAGTGTCACATTTCAAATTGATCCATTACAAAAATTTATTAATATCTTTGAAAATTGTATTAACCTTAGATAGTATTAGATACACTGTTCTTAGATACAAGTTTGGAAAACAAAAATATTTCAAATTAATATTAACTAACTTGTAAAAAAGCAAATTTTTGGTACAGGTAATTTATTATTATAAAAATACCTCCATAGTAACACCATAGCGAGTAGAAGGGGAAGTGTGCTCACTCCCGCTTGTAAAGCATTGCGACAATGGGACGGCTGAAGGCACGCTGTAGAGAGTGCGCCACAGTCGACTCAGATCCAGATGTGTAGTTGCTAGGCTGTGCAAGTGCGTGTATGCTGGCTATTTTTGTAAAAGATAAGTGCAAAATAAAGTCGTATACGTGTGAGTGTGTAAGCCGAAGTGTGTGATATATTCGTACGATCATTATCAATAAAAATGCCGGCCTGTTTCGTGCCGGGATGTCGCTCTGGATATAGAACAGATAAAGGTAAACATTTCTTTACACCTCCTAAAGATGAGAAGCTGTTTTCAGCGTGGGATAGGGCGATTCCAAGGAAAGATATCCCACTTACGCGTAAATCTGCCGTTTGTGAATGCCATTTTGCTGATGCTCTTTTAATTAAAGCAGATTCCTTTGTTATTGATGGGAAACATGTGGAAATTCCGAGAATTAGATGGACCTTCTTATTTAAGTAAAAAATTAAAGGTTCGGAAATCCACTGTGAAACGGGAATCATGCAAGGAGTCCGCAGCTAGTGGCAACAGCACTAAATGCAATATTTTAGAAGTAATCGACCCTAATCATAATCTTCCCTCTACATCTAAATTCACCAATTCTAGTGCTTATGATCCACCAGTTATTCAAAATTTGAAGAAAAGAATAAGAAACTTAAACAGGAACTTAAAAAGAACATAAAATAAATTAGCAGTTTACAAAGCTAAAATAAATTTGCTTGAAAGAAAGATGCGCCAAATCAATTCGACTGAAGCAGAGGATCGCTTAAGTTGTCCAAGTAAGAAACAAAAACTTATGGTTGACACGATGCTGAAGAAATGTAACGCTCATTCCAAATGCATGCGATATTCAAATGAATTTATATTGGACAGTTTGCTGTTATAAATAAAATCGCCTAGAGGTTACAGACATTGTCTGAAGCACGAATTACTACCTTTGCCTTCAGAATCTCACCTGAGAAAATTGTGTAAAGGTTTTAAGAGTAATTATGGTGTGAACGGAAACGCCATAAATGCGATTAAGGAAGCTTACGCAAATGAGAAAGATGAAAATAAACGGTTAGGAATTCTCATTTTCGATGAAGTAAAATTAAGGGAGGACATTAGATTCAATTTGTCCACTTTGAAAATTGATGGTTTTGTTGATTTAGGTGATGAGACTCCGGACAGCAATAAGAATATTCTAGCAAATCATCCCTTGTGTTTATGTTTGTTCCTTTGCTGTGTAATTGGATCCAGCCAGTGGCAATTTATGCAAGTAAAAATGCCACTCCTGGGGACATACTTTCAAAAATATTAATTCAAGTTATTATTCAATTAGAACAATCTGGAGTGAAAATGATAGCATTCATGTGTGATGGTAGCCAGTCTAATAAAACGGTCTGGATGATTCTAGGGATCTCAGGAAAGGAGGGGAAAACAAAGTGCTTTATTGAAAATCCAGTTGACCACAAAAGGAAAATGTGGGCGTTCTCCGATAGTGTTCATATTTTTAAATGCATTCGCAATCATTTCCACGACAAAGTAAATTTGATATATAAAAGCACAGAAGTGAATTATGAATTTTATCGAAAGTTATTTAAAATTGACACATCATGTGAATTCGCCGGTCTTCGAAGCTGCCCGAAGTTGACATCCTCCCACATAGACCCTAACTCATTTCAAAGAATGAACGCGAGGTTGGCTTTTCAGCTATTCAGCAACAGTGTAGCAAATGCAATTAGATTTTTCAGAGAAATGAAGCCTAATGAGTTTTGTGACAGTGAGAATACTGAATGTTTAACCAGAGATCTCAATAACTTTGTGGATGTCCTGAACTCTACATTGCCCATAAAAGGACTGTACAAAGGTTCTCCCTCACACAAACTTCTATTAGAATTTTTAGAAAATATCAAAACTCAGAAGAACACATTTGCGTCCTCAAGAACTATGGAATCATTGAGAGTAACCCTGACAAGTACTCTTGAAATATTGGAATTTTTGTGGGCTACAGGATTTACCTATGTTTTAACTGCTAAATTTAATCAAGATCCCTTAGAGCGTCATTTCGGAATTTTGAGATCTCTAAGTTGTGATGATCATCCTTCGACCGTCGACTTTTTACATTTACATATGTTGCAATCCATATATGTTCCAACGAAACTTGTTCTAAATTCGTCAGCAAACAGCGAACCCAAAGTAGAAGCACCCCTTACTTCGTTTGTAAATCAGATGCGCGCAATGGCTAGAGAAAGTGCACAGAGGAGCAAAGACATTAAGGATGGTGTAGAGATGAAAATCAAAGATAAAATTGTAGTGACTGACTGGGAAAATTAAATCACCCTCCCATATCAAGCAGACCTCGTTAAGCAGAATTTAGTGTTCTATCTGGCAGGCTACATAGTGAAAAACAGTGACAAGTATATTAATTGTCCACAGTGTATTCGTACACTGTCTAGTGAACAAGTTCCTGACCCTTCGGTAGCAATGTTTACTTCCTTGAAAGATTATGGTTACGATAAAGATGTCAGGTATTTAACATACCCCTCCCGTTGCGTACTCCAGTTGCTTTTACAAGCAGAGGCGGTCATCTCAGAGAAACTTCGCTCGGAACATAATTTATGGGGCGACATATTTTTCAACTGTTTGGATAGCATTGATTCTATCTTCGTCGGCTCTTCAGATTTAGGATGCAGTGGTGACCACAGAAGTGAACTTGCGGGAAAGTTAATTTTCCACTAACTCAAGTGTCGTTTTTTCTTCCACACCAAGGAACTGAGGAAGGAGCTCCTATCATCCAAGAAACCCAAGTCTTCGCGGAAGTTGTCCAAGGTTTCCGACAGCTGATGCAATCACGGTGAGTTCAGGGTAATTTTATATGGTTTGACACACAGATATTAGAAATGTAAGCAGTTTTTATCTTGATGTGTGTTGGCTTATCGTACCGCGACATATCCGGTTACCTCACAGATAGTTAACTGGTTATTAGATTCCTCAAATAATAATACGTCGATATGTGTGATAACTGTGTCTCTTAAGTTTATTTCTCGCAGTGATTTCCGTACAGATATTATTTGGCGTCTGCATTAAACGTAATCATAACAACAAATTGTCTCGCCCTGTCTCGCTTGTTGGATCTGTAATGACACGAGTGCGATCTGCTGGCTGGTCCAGGTAACAGCGAGAGTGAGCTGACTTCCTTGTTCTATAGGCTATGGTAACACTAATATTAACTGCTTTACTTTCACTATTTATGTACAGTAAAGTGAATAAGTACAAAACAGCTATACTGAGTGAAAACTGTATATATAAGTTTATATACTACTGGCTAATTTGAAGATTACTGCCAACATCGTTAAACGTTTTTCCATACACAAAAAGCTTAACTCATCTTGTTGTTTGAGAACTGACAGTATAGCTGTGGACATGTTATGTTCTTGGTAACTCTAAGAAATATACAGTATATACTTAAAATACAAAACTTGCATAAAAATAAGAGTACTTCAAAAATCTTAAACATAAATTTCATAACTTTTGCGTAACATTCATATCATGGAACAACTGTGGTCCTGAATTTGAGAACCTTTGGTTCACTTTCCTCCATTGTTAGACTCCTTTCGGTCTCGATAGTCACTGTAGATGACCCAAGTAAAATACATCTGAATGCCTAAAATATTACAAACAAAACAAATCATATAGTCTTAGTGTTACTGACATCATCAATTAAACTTAAACTTATACCATAATTTTGAGTAATGTTTTTTTAATCGAAGATTAAATAATATAATCACTTTTTAAAATACACATTTACAAATTTTTAACTCGTAATTCCTCAAATACATGTATATTTATATTTCAAAACAATCTCTGCTATTTTACAACTGCTTGTCAAACCTAGGAGCTAGCTTTTGTATCTCCATATCGTGAACGTCTGCCTACAGTCCTATGGACCACACCAAGACTTCACTGTCCCCTTATCACTGTTGTCAAACATTTTCTTCAGATGATGTTTAAGTAAAGAAACAAATGAAAATCACTGTGTGTCAGTCAGGTCCAAGCTACAGGGCTACAGGGCAAAGATACAAAACATTCTGTTTCTAGTGCCAATTAGCACAGAAGTAATGCATGCACTTTAGGACTGACCATGGTTGCCAAGAAGACACACGCCACTCCATTTTTTTATAGCATGATTTTATCACCACAGTTTCAGGCTCATAGTTTTAGTTTAGGTACCAAATCATGCAATTATCTTACTGTCTCTCACCAATCTACATGAACAGTTCCTTTGATTTTGTAAAGAAAGTTGTCTGACAACAAAGACAGCTTACTGATAGTTTGTTCATCATGAGCATTTGTCCTTTCTTCAGTAATTTATCGTCCCAGTTCAAGACATTTTGTCAAGTGGTAATGTCATCATCAGCAACTCTTGTAGTGTATCTGTGAATTTCTGCCAGTAATTCACTTTCTGAATTTAGAAAGACTACAAAGGAACAAACTTCACACTTTGGCAATTTTGGATGAGTGCTGCCATTTTCAAAATGTATATGATGTGAACTCCTCACACAAAGTCTATTCTGTTAGTCAGTATGAGAAATCAACATCAGCCAACGACACAGCAGTTTTACCACCACAGCTACGTTACAGTCTACATGCAATGTAGGCCTACCTTTATTTTCCAGACATACCTCATACACACAATCACAACTCTTTCATCAAACTTAAACTGTAAGAGCTTATGATGATACTACTGTTTCATGGAAATGAACTGTCTATGTTTAGAAGAGGAGAATACATAAGAACAATATTTTACTTAAATTTTTTATCAGGTTTTATTTATTTTATAAATTAGATATAATGTTTATTTAAGTGTGAAGTGAATGTCAATACTGTTAGTTTATTATGTAATTCAACAATCCTCTTCCTTAATTTTAAAGAACCTTAATTTTGTTAAATTTCAACGAATTTCTTAAATTTTATTCTGACATGAGACAATTTGAATAAGCTAGAATATTGGAAGGAACTCGATCTCGTAATAGGAACACACGTTTGTATTGACCAAACCAACTTTATTGCCAATAAATAGAGTTACATTACCTCCAGTTTTCACCAGCAACCAGTACCATCAATATAATAGGATAGAAATTTTTTCTAACACATAATATATACCAGTGGCAGCTGGTGGTTGAAAAATTTGGGGTTTGCAGTTGGGTTGGATGGAATTAAATTGTTTTATTCTCTGAATAGAAAATGTCCAAGTTTCCTCCCCGTTATACAATACACAAGGAAAGCAAAATACTGCAATATTTTAGTGTCACACCCACATAACCACGGATATTTATTGTATAAATCTTTTTTAAATTTATGATTAAATATTCTGTTACCTGATTTACACACTGATTAAAATTTGAAAGGTCTTGTGTAGGCCTACCTACTCTCTTAATTTCAATTATTTCCTCAATCAGACGTAAACTGAATGGTGTTTTCATTGTTTTCAACAGAATTCACTGCATCCTACCAGTTAAATATAATAAGTATCTTACATTATGACACCTTAATAATTTATGTGTACTATCATTTACATTTAACGATGAATTGAACTGAAACTAACAACGAACTTCACAAAAAATTCGAAATGGTGGTGCCGTGACATACAAGCGGGGTTTGCAGTCCCTAATCACACCAAGCGAGCCTATATCATTGTAATAGGAACACCCGAGCTTAGCCGGCCGGAGCACTACTCCATTGTATTTCCCCATTTACAAAGGGCATCACATTTGGTGCGTACACCATGGCAAGAGTGTGTACAGCTTTTAGTATTGCTCTGTGCTTTTCCATCAGAAAATGATTAATTATGATGATTTAGCTTAAAAACGCTATTATTAGTTATTGTTTTATTCATAATTCTATAATTTAAAATACAATTCGGCATTTAATGGGGGTTTGTGCAACCATGCAACCTAAGCACGGGCCGCCACTGATATGTACTACTCCATTATAATTACTGAATAATAAATAATGTATTCATTCCTTTAAAAATGTTTTAACTGTTAATGAACGTGTAACACTTCCCATAATTTCTTTGCTGCCAGTACGCCAAGTTGTGGATACGCACGTGCGCCGCACACACACACATATAGTTATGACATTACTCTTTTCTGAATTTAACAACTTGTGCTCATGTATACAAATGCAAGAGTAAAGTAAGGTTCTAGTGATCTTGTACAGGTACTTACATGCACCAATGAGAATTCCAATATGCTCAGGAGTTAATGCATGATGTGTTCTCATTTGCATTGATATCATCGACAAGCCCAGTGCTACATCCACTATAGTGTATATTATCCATGGTAAATAGAAACTCACTCTTCCCTGATAAATCAGAAGAAACAAAAGTTATTTTAAGTTTATGTATATCACAAAAGTGTAATAAACACAATTCGCAGTGAATGTTATGCTTGTATGTACAACTGGTGAAGTAGCAATATCAACATAATTATTAGACATATATGGAGTCAGTGTGTTGCTTATCCATTTATTACCAGTACACTTAAAGCGGAAGGCAGTGAGAGAACACCGAGACAAGAGTATAGAATTAAAGGGAGTTGAGAACTTTTACCTCTCTTTAGGGTGCAAACATTAGTCCACCAGGTAAACTTTCCAATGCATTATTTATTTAATTAACGTTTTCAATTTAAAGCTATTATTAATTAATTGTAATCCATATTATGATGGTAACTACAACTGTCCCTCTGTAACTAGTTATAGTTATAGTTATGAAATAGGGGAAGCTCCTACGTAACCTCCTTGTCAATATGTTGCTTTATGTTATTATGGGAGGTTATAAGAAACTGTATTTAATTATGCAATAAAATAATGTAGAGTTTATTCAATATACATTTAAAACTGAACAGAACCAATATAGGGTTAATCCTTTATTTATTATTTGTAGTTAGCCGAGATCCTATTGTAACGGGACAAACTATTGGGGTTTATTTTATTCTTAAATAATTGTAAAATATAGTAGCCACTCAAGCTGAACAACATTTTGATTACAAACGCGACATTTTTTTTCACCTTGCAGTCAGTATGGGACCAAGCCGTACGTACGTGACGCACAAAAGCAATTAAAGAGTTTGGGAATGTAAAAGTTATCAGCGAGGGGGCGTATTCACACGTACACGCGCATGGGTGTGACGCTGTGAACAGCATGAGAGACACGTACGAAACATTCCAGAGCCAAACATGTGATGGAAACAAAGAACTCAATGCAATAAAATCCGCCCCAGTCGCATATTCAGCTTAAAACCGACCGGTTGTGAAAAGGGTTCCGCTACGAAAACGTGGGCCCGCAACTGAAATAAAATGTGATTTTAAAACCGAATGTATAATTTAAATCGAAACATGATTGTGCAGTGAGTAATTAAATAATTAAAGTAACAGTTTCGATAAAAGAGGGTGCGACAAATATGTGCAGAGTGATGGAAGCTACTACAGAACATTGGATCCTTTCGTAAGCCAGATCAGTAACCAGAGTGGCATATCAAATTCAAAATTATGTTCTTTTAGAGTACTCTATTTACCATTGAATAAAGACATTGAGATCTCAAATGAGCATGGGGCATATGTATGAATGCGAGCGTGAATAAAATAATAAAAATGATAAAATAAGAAGCGCTGGTTTGGGTTAATTAAATTTTGATGGTAGTTTTAAAGATGTTGTTATTTTACATATAAATTTATATATAAGAAAAATTAAGTTGTTGTCTGAATAATTTTCATTTTGATATGTAAAAAATTGTTAAGAATTATCAGAATTGAAAGGGATATAAAAACAAGAAATGATCAATAAAATTTTAATTGCTTAGTAAACTAAGAAATGATCGTTATTATTCAAATAGCCAGTTCTGATTTTCCCGTTCGCTGATTCGAACCCTGGCGAGTAAACTTTTAAGTTGGTAGATAATGACACGGCGGCTACAAGGGCCTACAGATGCATAATAAACAAATAAAATTAATTTATTAATTTATAAAAAGGTAAGTACAAGTACAATTGACGTCCGAACTAGGGACAAATTTATAATTTAAATAAGTTGTACAAGCACAATTGGCGCTCGAACAAGTGGATGTTTATATAAATAAATTTTATATAAATATAAAATTTTATATAAATATAAAATTTTATATAAATATACTTGGGAGAACAGAATGGCTATTTGAAATAACAAAATAATGTATAAATAAATGTTATATAAAAATAGACCTGCATACAGAAACAGGATGGTTGTTGAGAATGGGTATGTAATTAATATACATAAATAATAAGGTTATTTTGTAACCATATGTGGTAATAGGAAAACATAATTAAATAGAATATCTTTTTGATAGTAAGTCTGTGTAGTAAGTATATGCTATATATAGTAATATTTGAAAAAGAAACAAAATTTTGAGATGGCAGATAATAATGTAAGTTGTGCTAATCTGAGTGAGTCGAATCAAGAGCTGATGAAAAAGTTACTAGTAATGATAGACGAAATGTTTAGTAAGCAAAACGCAAGATTAGATGACATATTTAAAAAACAAGATGAAAGGGTGGAAATGATGAATAAGGGTTTTGACGAGTTAAAAACGGTATTAGATAAAAGGAAGGAACTGATAGATAAGGGTTTTAATAAACTAAAGGATGTTCTTGATAAACAAGACGAGAAGTGGGAAGGAGGTAGAGATCGATTAAATAAGGATACAGGTGAATCAAATAAGGTAAGTGGTTGTAATGTCAATTACAATTATGAGAGTATAGTGGGGGTAGAGAATAGTGGAGAAACCGATAAATTACACGAAAATAAAAACGATCAGATAACAGAGGATAAGGTAAGTAGGGGTGAGAATTATGATGATATAGTTAAAAATAGTGGTGACAAAATGTTAGGGGGAGTAGAATATAATAATGGAATGTTAGTGTGTGTTGATGAGTCAGAGAGAAAGTGGAGAGAGAGTATAGAGGTAGAGGGGTTGCAGGGGGTAATTTTTTCCCATGGTGTTGTTGGGGGTGAAGAAGGGTCTTCTTCACGAGTATATTTGGTAGATGAAAGATCTACAAATAATTGTCCTTTGAATTTTGGTGGTGTTCCTGGTAGGACCAGGAGGTGTTTTTATGGCTTAGTGCCCCCTGCATATATTGAGAGAGAGTGTGTGCCTTGGTGTTATGATGAGGGATATTTTGAGAGAGAGAGGTGTGGTGATAGGAAGATAGAGTTGTTTGAGGTTGGGAGGAGTTATACAGAATTAAGAGAGAGAGAGAGAGTGAATAGAGAGAGAGTTGATAATTATAGTGAGGACTTACCTTGTATTGAAACTGATGTAGCAGCAGTAGTTGATGGTAATGTAACTTACCTTACTGTAACAGAAAATTCTAAAGGAGAAATTACCATACCCGATGTCGACAGGAATTTTGAATTGATAGTATGCAATAATATTTGTATTATCAATAGTATTGATACAATGGAAAAAGTAATAATGATGACTATTATAATTATAATAGCCATATGTATTTAATTGTAAATGAATGGTGTAGTCATAAGATCAGATTGTTATATGATGATGGAGGTTAAATAAAAAATCAGTGAATGGACATTTTAAATATTTTAATTTATGGTGATGACCTGGCTAGATTATGAAATGAGGTGTGGTAAACAGAAAATGAATGACAAAGAATTGTAAATAAATTTATAGTGAAATTAATTGTGTTTGTGTTGTAAAAGATATTTTATATAAACGAAGTGTGTACGTAGTAGAAAGTGATTTTAATAATAATAATATTTTATTAGACTAAATAAAAAATGAGAGGTTGTAATAAATGAACTGTAATTGTTTTGGAGTAAGGTAATTAAAATAAGTTGTGTTTTAAATAATTGATTGAATTAAAGAATTTGAGATTAATTAATTAATTAATGGTGTATAATTGAATTTTGCTAATGAATTTAAATGATTTTATGAGATTTGAACTTGAGAATAAATAGGGAATAAATGTAAAATGGGTTTAGTTGTGGAGTCATACGATTGTTATGTTTCAGAAGGTACATATGGTTGTACGTGATATTTATGTTGATGAATTGTTTATATTTGGAATTAATGACACTAATCATATGTTTATTCAATTGAGTGATGTAATGTAAGTATGAAGTTTATAATGCAATTGAAACGGAGTAAAATGTGTGAATAATAAATTTTAAATGAGTTTCAAAGATGCTTAAATTAATTTGAGGTAGTTATGAATTTTCTAATGTAATTTTCAATGATCATATTAAAGTAAAGTGTTGTAAAAGTTGGAGTTTGGGTGATAATTGTTTAAATAAGGCATTTGAGGTAGTCAAAGTTAACTTTAATGGGAGTTGGATAAAATAAGAATTTTTGAATAAAAATAATACCGCAACAGGTTAGTAGTAGGAACACAGTAGTGGGAATGAATATATGTAGAGAATGTGAGAGTAATGTAATTAGAGAGTAAATAGTTGATGGTGAATTTTTGTAGTAAGGGTCCGGTGTAGGGAGTGATCAACATGCGTCGTTGGGCAGGTAATTGTGAAGGGTCGAAGAGTGTTTGCCGAGATTATGGGAAGGGCAAAAGGACATGAATGGAATTGCCAGGTTAGGGAACACACATCCTAGTTACAAAGAGGGTAGTACGTATTTTATTATAAGAGGGGAAGGATTTAAGTGGAATTAGTGTTGAAGGGGGTTATTATTGAGAGATTGGTGTCACCCTATGCGAATCTGTTAGTGGTTGTTAGAAGGAAGAAGGTGAGTAAGGTTAGATATATAAATGCCAATTCAATAAATTGAATCATTGTAAATGACTGAAACACCCGAACCGATTGATAATGAAAATGTTAAACAGAAAATCATAGTTGAAATGTAATAATAAATGAAATGTTATGTAAAATGAAGGTTGATAACAAAGTAAAAAATTTTTTTTGGAAAAGTTAATGGTATAGTAAATAATAAATAATTGATGGCTAATTAATAAAAGTTCAATTGAAATTAAAATGTAATGTTTATAATTTTATATGCAAATTTAAAGATGTAAGGTGTGTAATTTTTGATCAAAATTAAATGTGAATTGTTTATTTTAATGTAATAATCGCAGTGTTAATTATGAGTGTATTGTATGTATTATGTTAGTGTAGGAATCTTAAACATGAATTGTATGTTTTTTAAATAGATTCCCTACATTTCGGGCGATCTCGGCCTTACCAGCCCAGACCGTGTTTTTGGATGACAATCAGCTGTGGGCAGTATTACTGTAAAACTGACCATAGTTGGTTGCCTTTGAAATTGGTTCAACATAGAAATTTAATTGGGTTTAATAAGGGAATCTAAGATTATTTTGAACACAGGCTATTTTCACCCAAATAGGGGTGGTAGACCTTAGGGGCATATGTTAAGATAATGAGTAGGGGGTACTTACCCTGAAGTTTCTTGTAACGCTGAAGCAAGGATGGGAGTAAGAGAAAAGAAAAAAGTGCTCACTCCTTCCGCCTCAGTCCTTGTGGAGGCAACTGGACGCAACAGTCCAGGGGGGCCAATAGTGTGTGTGGAGGAGAAAAGGTGATGTTTATTATTAACACCGCCAGATAAATAGAATTTCTGTTAATAATAATATTTTATAAATAGTTAAATGATTTTGAATTGTTTTAGATACAAAAGGGAAAATTGTTAGGATTGTATATATAGGAAAATATAGATGAATTGTATTTGATTAAATTTAGATAATGTGTTTAAGAGAATTTTAATAATGAATTTAAATATTTTTAGATGTAATTTGGTGATGAGAGATATTTGTAATGATGTAATGGGAGGTAGTTATTTAAATTCTGATTGGAATCAAGGAAATATCTTGAATTTGCAAGAAGAGTTAACAAGAGAGGGGCATACAGAATGTTGATAGTAAAAAATGTGAATGTTTCATATATGTTAAATATATATATATATATATATATTGTAGCGTGACAGATAATCCACACAAATACATTACTCAATGATCATTGATAAAGCTCTAATATATGGAATATCCAGATGAGAATCATTTAAAAGGCACTATTAATTAATATACTCACAAGAAAAGTTAAAATAAAGAAAAAATCTGCAAATAATATAATATACTACAAATTTAAAAACCCAGAAAACTAAAAATGTGAATAACAAAATTACCCAGGTAAGATAGAAGCAGGCAATTAATATACCCCGTCAAAGAAACCAGACCAGAAGAAACAAAGGCATACACAGCGAAAAACTAAAGAAGAAGGAAGAAAGAAGAATAACCAAAACTAAAGAAGAAAGAAGAACAACCAAAACTACTGAAGAAAGAAGAATAATCAAAGCTACTGAAGAAAGAAGAAAGAAGAATAATCAAAACTAAAGAAGAAAGAAGAATAATCAAATCTACTGAAGAAAGAAGAAAGAAGAATAATCAAATCTACTGAAGAAAGAAGAAAGAAGAATAATCAAAACTAAAGAAGAAAGAAAAACAACCAAAACTACTGAAGAAAGAAGAATAACCAAAGCTACTGAAGAAGGAAGAAAGAAGAATAATTAAAACTAAAGAAGAACAACCAAAACTACTGAAGAAAGAAGAATAATCAAATCTACTGAAGAAAGAAGAAAGAAGAATAATCAAAACTAAAGAAGAAAGAAGGATAACCAAAGCTACTGAAGAATGAAGAAAGAAGAATAATCAAAACTAAAGAAGAAAGAAGAATAATCAAAACTAAAGAAGAAAGAAGAATAACCAAAACTACTGAAGAAAGAAGAATAACCAAAGCTACTGAAGAAGGAAGAAAGAAGAATAATTAAAACTAAAGAAGAAAGAAGAACAACCAAAACTACTGAAGAAAGAAGAAAGAAGAATAATCAAATCTACTGAAGAAAGAAGAAAGAAGAATAATCAAAACTAAAGAAGAAAGAAGAATAATCAAAACTAAAGAAGAAAGAAGAACAACCAAAGCTACTGAAGAAGGAAGAAAGAAGAATAATTAAAAGAAGAATGGAAGAAAACTTGAACAAGAAAATGGATTCCACCGAAGAAAACTTGAACAAGAAAATGGATTCCACCAAAGAAAACTTGAACAAGAAAATGGATTCCACCGAAGAAAACTTGAACAAGAAAATGGATTCTACTACAGAAGAAAATAATAAAAAGTTAGAAGATTTGAAGAAGGATAACCAGTCCACTAAGGACAATTTGAATGAAATAAATAAGAGCATAGAAGCAACAAAGGAAGAATTGAAGAAGGACAACCAAGAAACAAAAGAAGAATTGGGCCGTAAAATCGAAAGGACCAATAAGAGAATTGAGGAAACCAGCAAGAAGGTGGAAAAGAAAATGGAAGAAAATAAGAAGAATTTTGAAGAAAAGATGGAAGAAACCAGCAAGAAAATAGAAGATGACAACCAGCAATTAAGAGAAGAATTACGAGAAAATAATAAGAAAATTGAAGAGAAGATGGGGGAGAGGTTGGAAGAGTTAAGAGAGGATAACCAACTATTACGAGAAGAATTACGAGAAGTTAACCAAGAGAATTTAGACAAGTTAGACGAACGAATGGAGCTATTAAGAAAGGAAATGAACAAGGAACTCAAGGAAAATAAGAAATCTATGACCAAAAGGCTGGAAGACGAAACCATAACTATAAATCAACGGATAAGAGAAGTTGATGGAAGATGTCGGCTGACGGAAGTGGAGGTACAAGAGTTCAAGGAAGTGGTGAACACCAAGGTCACAAATCTTGAAGAATCTACTCGCAAGAAGGCAGAAGAAAACCGAAAGGAAAGCCAGGAAGAACTCAGCAAGGTACGAACTCGAATTACGGAAAGATGTGATGGAATGGAGGAAGCGATGACTAACATCACTGGTCAAGTGAGACAGAACCAGGAGGACATGGAAGCAATTCGGAGCCGACCAACCAGCTTTACTAATATCCCAATCAACGAGAACAGAGAATGGCTTAACTTCCGCCAATATAAAAGGAAGCCAATGGGGTTCTTGGCCCGTATCGAAGAGTATATGGCCAAACATAAAAGTAATCGATGGTCCAATAGTCGAGAACTATTAGACGAATCATTCCGTGATATGACGGACAATTGGTGGATGGCGAACAGGAGCGAAATAAACGATTATCAGCAGTTCAAAGGTTTGTTCAAGTCCAAGTATTGGTCAGAGACCACCCAGAATTTAATAAGGGACAACATCTGCAATGGCCGATACAGAACTCAGTTTGGCAGTACCATGACTGCGTACTTTCTTGGGAAGGTGTGCCTGGCCAAGCACCTGGAACCAGCCATACCAGAGGAATGCCTGGTGAACAAGCTTTCTTATCATTATGACGAAGAGGTCATACGAGCTCGAAGAGGTAGCCAGATAAAGACCATACAGGCGATGACGGAGCTATTAGAAAACTATGAGAATGAAGAATATTACAGGCAGAGCAGAAGAAGGAATGAGCGGCCAGAAGTTCGAAATAATCCGTCATCAAACAATAATAGTCAACCGATCAACAGTGGGTACCAAGGAAATAGATATAATCCAAACTACCATAATCAACACCCCACGAATGGTAACAACAACAATAATAACCACGGGAATATAAACCCGAACAATAACCGAAATAATAATGGGTTCTCCGGTAATCGAGGTAATTATTACCCGAATAATTATGTAAATAGACAAAGAAACCCCAATCCTACCAATAACACCGAGCGGTTTGACAATAACAATAGGGGTTACCCTAATCATAATAACAACAACAACAGGTTCTCCCGACCCCGGGTAAATTTTATACGGGCAGAAGGAAACAACCATCGCAGGTATAACCATCAACGGCGGAGCAGCGTACACGAGTACGAAGATCGACACAGAAGCCGAGAACGGGACAACTCCAGTTATAATCCGCCAAGGCGAAGTACCAGCCTAGATGACCCGGAGCGGCGTACAAATAGGGAACAAACCTACGAACCGAGAACTGAAAGATTGGAACCTACTCAAGGTTTCCCCACTGATGCCTCTGTTGGTCCAATTAATAACCAAGATGAGGAGAATTTAAACGGGAGGAGGCAGTAATAAACAATAAGGGCCTTTTGCTGCTTCTATCGCCTGGGTATGTAAAGGAATTGCCAATAGTAAATAATCACAATAAAATTACTATCATTCGATGTAATTATTTGAAAAATATTCGAAATGAACTACTGGAGGAGGACAACACTCGCCTACCTATAATAAACAATGAAATAATATACATTAATGCAGAAATCGAAGGAACATTCGCACAACTAATGATCGATACCGGTGCGAATGTATCCATAATTAACACTACAGAATTGGAGAGAATCCAAGGAAAATGTGGTAAGCTATTGCCAACCTTACCTATAAATAACATTGTATTAATCGGTGCCACTGGTCACCAAAACAAGACAATCAGAAAGCAAGTATCATTGAATGTCGTTAGTAAGGGTATAGCTATGAACATGGTCTTCCTAATTGCGGCAGGATTACCCTTCAACATATTAGTGGGATGTGATGTGCTGAGAAGGAACTCGGCTATTATCGATTTACGAATGGAGAAGGTATCACTTTTTACCGGAGATCTGACCTGGACGGCCGATTTAGTCGGTAGTGAGATAACACTTCCCAGCAGTATCCACCAGCAAATACGTAGCATCAATTATACTAATACTAATAATTAAACACCACTTCTAACACCATAGTATACGAAACTACGGACGACGATTTATGGTCTCAGAAAATACAAGAGATAAGGGATTTCCGAAGCGGAATTAATAGAGAGAAATTACCCAATACTCAAGCGAATCAGTTGATACAAATTTATGAAAGGTACCGCTCAGTATTTTCCGATGAGCCAGGCAAGGTAAGAAATTATCAATGTACCCTTCAATTCCGAGATACAGTAGAGTTTAATAGGAAATCCTACCCTATTGCGCATTCTCGAAAAGAGGCAGTGAGAGCGGAAATCAATCGAATGATTAATAACGATATTATAGAACCTAGCCAATCCCCATACACCAGCCCTATTGTCGCAATTCCCAAGAAAAACGGCGAAGTCCGACTTTGTTTGGATGCACGGGAAATAAACAAAAAAATCATTAACGATAGAACATCGCCCGGTGAGATTGAGGAAATCTTGAAACGCTTCCATGGTACCCAATACTTCAGCACCTGGGATACGGTGTGCGGCTACTGGCAGGTAGAGTTAAACCCACGGAGTCGCCTATATCTGGCTTTCATATTCGAGGGGCGCAATTACCAATTCAAAAGATTGCCCTTCGGATTGGTAAACTCAGTTGCCATCTTTGTGACCTGCATGGACCAGATATTGGGACAAGAAGCACTTCAGTTTACAACAGTGTATGTCGACGACCTACTAATAACATCTGAAACGTGGGAGGAACACTGTTACCGTGTGGAACATGTGCTTGAGAAGTTATCTGCCAGTAACGTCATGCTGAAGTTGGAAAAATCCAAGTTTATTGCCAGAGAAGTGCAATTTTTAGGATTTAACTTGGACGATCAAGGGATCTCACCGTCGGCAGAAAAGGTGGAAGCCATCCAGAAATTCCCGGCACCCAAAAACAGGAAGCAGTTACAGTCGTTCCTGGGACTCTGCAATTATTATAGAAAGTTCCAGGAACAATATTCAGAGTTAACCGCGAGGTTTCAACCTCAGTTATCATCCAAAAACAGATGGGTATGGTGTAAGGAACAAGAGGGGATTTTTCAACAAATCAAGGACAAATTTCTGGCTACTATAATACTTCACCACCCAAACTTTAAATTACCGTTCTTCATGAATTGCGATGCCAGCAACACCAGTCTGGGAACGACACTGTATCAAGAGGACAAGAAGGGTCAACCTCAAGTAATTAGCTTCGCGAGCAGGTCTTTGAACCAATGCGAAAGGAATTACACGGTGACGGAAAAAGAATTACTGAGCGTGGTATTTGCTTGCGGTAAGTTCCGCACTTACATTTTGGGATACCCTGTTACTGTCCGAACTGACCATAAATCTATTTCGTTCTTGAAAAGCTGCAAACTGAACCATGGCAGACTAACGAGGTGGATACTTGCCCTTCAAGAATACCATCTACAATGGGAGTACATCCCTGGTAAAAAGAATGTAGTAGCGGATGTGTTATCCCGGGTCAATGTGGAAGAACAAACTTTAGAAGAGGGAGATGAAACCGTTGCTCAATATTACCAGATGAATAAACAAATATTGTTCGTTAAAACCTCCTTGAAGGAAGAGATCTGGAAGGTAGTTGTTCCGACACAGATCGAAAAGGAATTGATAGTGAATTACCACATACGTTACGGGCATATGGGCGCCCTCAAGGTAATAAAAGCTCTGGAGGAGAGCTGCCATATAAAAAACATCAATAGAAAAGTCCGAATATATATAAAGAGTTGTAAAATCTGCCAGCTGGTAAAAACTAATAATGAGAAGAAGGAAGGGGTGATGATCCCAATCACTTCCCAAGCAAAATTGGAGAAGGTGTTCCTAGACATTTGCGGACCATTTCCCCGTAGTGGAGGTCGACACCGATATCGGTACCTAACCATCATAATGGACCACTTCACCAAGTATGTTAAGCTATACCCTACTAACCGAGCGACTACCCGGAAAATTCTAGGGATACTAACTGAACAGTATATCCCACACCTGGGGAAACCATCTTCGATCATTACTGATCATGGAACCCAATTTAAGGGTGGAAAATGGCGAGATACATTATTGTCAATGGGCATTCGTACATATAAGACCTCGGTTTACCATCCGAGCAGTAATCCGGCAGAGCGGGTGTTGCGAGAAGTGGGGAGGATCCTAAGGACTTATTGTCACCATCAACAAAAAAGGTGGCAAGACTATTTAGAAGCCACGGAGGAATTCCTCAACTTAGCATACCATCCGGCTATTGGGATAACCCCATACTCTGCGATGTACGAGAAACCACCCCCACGAGAGATCACAGATATCCTCGAGTTCCCCAGTAACCATATGTACAGATTTGATAAAGCTAAATTCTATAATAAAGTGGCAGAAGACCAGTTAAAACGGCAAAATAAGTATCAAAAGGCTAGTGGTAAATTAATAATATATGAAAAGGGAGAAAAAATTTTGTTAAGAAATCGTGAACTACCCAGCACACTGGAAGGAATAACGAAGAAGTTATTGCTGTTATACACCGGACCATATATCATATCCAATGTAAAGAACAATAATACTTATGAAATAAAGGAAATTGATTCAGAAAGGATAAAAGGTGTATATAACCAGGCTCCCATGAAAAAATATTATGAATAATTGAATGAATGGAAGATTGAATTTAAATATCTAAATTCAAAAAAGAAGTAAGAACAACTTACTACCTACTATTGAGGAAACCATTTATGAATCAAAAAGAAAATGAATTTTGAATTAAATCTCAAAATTCAAAAATGAAGTAATGACTACTTACTACCAAATATTTATGAAAAAACTTTATGGAAAATAAAAGGAAGAAAATAAATTTTGAATTAAATATCTAAATTCAAAAACGAAGTAAGAACAACTTACTACCTATTATTTAGGAAACAATTTATGAATCAAAAAGAAAAGACTTTATTAAATCTCAAAATTCAAAAATGAAGTAATGACTACTTACTACCAAATATTTATGAAAAAACTTTATGGAAAATAAAAAGAAGAAAATGAATTTTAAATTAAATTTCAAAATTCAAAAAGAAGTAAGAACAACTTACTACCTATTATTTAGGAAACCATTTATGAATCAAAAAGGAAGAAAAAGAATTTATTTAATGCAAAAATTTCAAAAAATCAAGTAAGAACCACTTACTACCTTATCTTAGAACCAACTTTTAGAAATGAACAAGAAGAAAAAGAATTTGGATAACACATTACAAACCATTATATATGGGACCAATTCTGAAAAAACTTTCGAGAATAAAGAAATGGCAGTACAAACCACTGATACAATTAAAATGAATAAACTTATTGTGAAGTAAAATTAATGAGAATTTTATGTCAAATAAACAGAGATAATAAACACATGGAATTAATAATTAAAGAGTGCATTTGGATAAAAAGCAAGAGCAGAATAAAATTTTGAAAAAGAAAGAAAAAACCATATATAAATAAATCCATAAGAAAAATATGATCATATAATAAATGTCAATTATAAGAAGGACAATTAAAAGAGTAATTGCAAAAACATAATACTAGTGGAACGATTCATAAGAATTAAGAAAAGAACAAAAAATTTAATACTAAATATATGCTACCAAGGACCAGAAAGAGATTGTAATAACAGTCAAAATATGACAGAGAATTAAAAACTTTACACTGAATAACAAGTGATGATTATATTATACCAGCTTCCAACCACAAGAAGAAATAAAATGCCAGCAGAGCTAACCATTGAGCAAAGTAACTGAGATAGAAATTAACTAAGATAGAAATATTAATAGATCTGTTCGTATACGAAGTGAAATATCCAAAGATATTTAATTTTTTTTTATAGTCATAAGGTGGACTATTCTTATATAATTTTTATTAATAACTGTCTGTAGATTAAGTCCAGCAGTATTATTATGTATTGATCAGAGATGATTTACCTCTGTAATCAATAAATGACGTAGTATGGCCAGCAGAGTGTGAAGCCTACAGAGCCCCTCTGGACTGCCCCAGCTAACGTGTTAGGGAATTTTAGGGAATAAATATCCCAAGGATAAAGAACCAAGTTAAAAAGAAAATGGAAAAATAAAAAATAACGAACCTCAGATGACTATTACTATCAATAAGAATCCAGTTAATAATGAAATATAGATCAGCTCAAAAATATAGAAGAAAAAATTTTAGAAATGTAAAGGAAGTAAAGAAATATAATTTATAATGAAATGTCATAAGCAATTACTTCAGACAAACTAAGTATGATCTGAACTAATCACTTCTGGAAGAGAGCAATCTGTAGCGTGACAGATAATCCACACAAATACATTACTCAATGATCATTGATAAAGCTCTAATATATGGAATATCCAGATGAGAATCATTTAAAAGGCACTATTAATTAATATACTCACAAGAAAAGTTAAAATAAAGAAAAAATCTCCAAATAATATAATATACTACAAATTTAAAAACCCAGAAAACTAAAAATGTGAATAACAAAATTACCCAGGTAAGATAGAAGCAGGCAATTAATATACCCCGTCAAAGAAACCAGACCAGAAGAAACAAAGGCATACACAGCGAAAAACTAAAGAAGAAGGAAGAAAGAAGAATAACCAAAACTAAAGAAGAAAGAAGAACAACCAAAACTACTGAAGAAAGAAGAATAATCAAAGCTACTGAAGAAAGAAGAAAGAAGAATAATCAAAACTAAAGAAGAAAGAAGAATAATCAAATCTACTGAAGAAAGAAGAAAGAAGAATAATCAAATCTACTGAAGAAGGAAGAAAGAAGAATAATTAAAACTAAAGATGAAAGAAGAATAACCAAAACTACTGAAGAAAGAAGAATAATCAAAGCTACTGAAGAAAGAAGAAAGAAGAATAATAAAAACTAAAGAAGAAAGAAGAATAATCAAATCTACTGAAGAAAGAAGAAAGAAGAATAATCAAATCTACTGAAGAAAGAAGAAAGAAGAATAATCAAAACTAAAGAAGAAAGAAGAATAACCAAAACTACTGAAGAAAGAAGAATAACCAAAGCCACTGAAGAAGGAAGAAAGAAGAATAATTAAAACTAAAGAAGAAAGAAGGATAACCAAAGCTACTGAAGAATGAAGAAAGAAGAATAATCAAAACTAAAGAAGAAAGAAGAATAATCAAAACTAAAGAAGAAAGAAGGATAACCAAAGCTACTGAAGAATGAAGAAAGAAGAATAATCAAAACTAAAGAAGAAAGAAGAACAACCAAAACTACTGAAGAAAGAAGAAAGAAGAATAATCAAATCTACTGAAGAAAGAAGAAAGAAGAATAATCAAAACTAAAGAAGAAAGAAGAATAATCAAAACTAAAGAAGAAAGAAGAACAACGAAAGCTACTGAAGAAAGAAGAAAGAAGAATAATCAAATCTACTGAAGAAAGAAGAAAGAAGAATAATCAAAACTAAAGAAGAAAGAAGGATAACCAAAGCTACTGAAGAATGAAGAAAGAAGAATAACCAAAACTAAAGAAGAAAGAAGAACAATCAAAACTACTGAAGAAAGAAGAAAGAAGTGAGACGACCCATATAAGATGAAAACCCCATAGGGAGAGAACCCCAAAAACCCCAAAATAAAATAATGTCCAAAGAGAAAGTATAACACCCCAAAAAATCATATCACAATGTAAAACTGACAAAAAACTAAAAGTGTTAGTAGTATTAAATAACAGTGCATCCAAAAAGTTATTGTTTAGTTTGTATGAACAAATCTTCACAGTCCCCCCCATGGTTGAATATTTCATGTTAAAAACTAGAAAAGGACTAGTAATAATATTAATAAATCACCATAGACAAGTGTAAGTTATCAAATTATAACTGATAAACTTTAAAAAGGTGCATGAGTTGTAGTACAAAGTAACAAACTTTAAGTGTTTTGTGAACAGTATCTATTTTGATAATGAAATAGTAATATTACTAATAAAAGGCTACTGAAGCTATATGAACATTCCATAGAATGGAATATGAAACAGATAGCCAGTGTTATACTTTAAGAGGGGGAATAAATCCTGTAAAATGGGGAATTACAGAACAGACTGTTAATGATTCATTCTATAAAGTGTTAACCATTATATGGAACCAGGATGTTATGTTCCTATTCCATATAAGAATTAGATAAATAAGAGTTATTCATAAGAAATATTATTGTTATAATTTGTTATTTTATTGTCATTTTTAATTTAGAATACCCTATCTAAAAATGGATATCCTATTCAATGTTATAGAATATTTTTAATTATGTTATTAGGTAATCAATGCCCCTAAAAGGTGTTATTCAGGGTACCAGTTTTGATATAGGTAGGTGTTATATTTTAATTGTATAATCAATAATTACTGTTATACCAGTCAAAAAACTAGTTCTCAATAAAGTATATAAGTATAAGAAGTCGGAGAAGGATATAAAATAAATACATTGGTAAAAATTTTGCAAATAGCAACACATCAAATCTAGGCCATATAATGAATTTAAATTGCAAAATAATTAATAAATCTAGTCTTAAAAGCCAGTTAAACTGACAATATTTATGCAAAATACACTCAACATATAGTATACTATGTAAATGAGGCTTTCTAAAGATATGGTCACTATATAAGTAAAAGTATTTATGTACCTAATAAAAATACCATTAAAACTGAAATAGTCTAACTGACATTATTATAGGAGGAGTCATATACAAGTGAATTGTATTTAAAAACCATCAGTAATAAACTAAATTGCAATAAAATAAGTGAGAATAGACAATTTTATCAATTTCAGATTTAATAGAATAATAATTATATTAGGGAAAATGGCTATTATTTACTTAGAAGACAGGAAGTATAATTTTAGGCCTACCTCCCAAAAAATGTAAGAAATACAATTTTCTGATGAAACTTTGTAACAATAACTTAATTACTATCAAAATAAGTAGAATAGAATAGTGAAACTGAATATGTATTTAATATTTCGAACAGTTAACTAATAACGAAATTACTTTCTGAGCATAATGTACAAAATTAAAGTGTGTCGGAAGTTAAGATAATTTGAAACAATGTATTAGATATATTATATAGGCTAAGATTTTCATGAGACGGAGGAAATCCGTACAGTTCATTATTATACGTTGAAGAGTGCACTTAATGTGAATATTTGATAGAATTAACCTGTAATGGCGGTTACGTTATAACCGAGTTCGGAATAATTTTGTATGAAATTATTTTTTAACTATTTTATTTATTGTGAAGTGATGAAGTTGACCTATGAACTACATAACATCCATAAACTGAACCACATATAACTAAATAAACCGAATAACACTGATATTACACCATATACAGACTGAAATTTCGAGGTTAAACCTACACACATAAACACCAGGAGATATATCCAAGAACGACATTTTACACAAAGTGAACTATTCCATCATACACCAGTGACATTAAACTATACCCAAGACGATCATATACAATTGCGAAGAACATTTACACGAAGAAAGGACATCTTTATTCCAACAAGTACTTCATCAATGTTAGAGGCTATCAACGCGCATGCGTCAGGCGGCCATTTCGATCCAATCTCATCATTGCTGTAAGAAAACGACCGTTGGCTGAACATTGGTTTGAATAAAATTATATATAAACTTTTATTATTTATAACTATCATAGTATTGTTTAAATTTAAGATATTTCAGAATTGTAAGTGTTATACTTTCCTGCCCCTGACCTTCTCTGACTTTATATTAATAACCGTTTAAAGAACCTATTTTTATAATACGAATGTGAACTTCTTATATCGACCGGCCCTGAGCGAGTCGATACGGCATTGTAACATCGATATTTAATCGACCAAATTTATTATTTTTGTTTAATAAACGTTTTGTTTTTGGTAATTTGAAGTTGATTTCTATTATAAAGGGACATAACAGTTAATTAATCAAGAAAACTAAATAACCTTTAAAGGCAGTATATGCGAAACTACAACCTTTCAAGAGTAAGAAGAAGAGAGCCGTTTTCATCTAAACTTGGAATTAACTGGATTGTCTTTTTAACAAATTTACAGAAAGGAAAATTATTACCAGAATAAACACAACACCATTATAATTTTAATTACAACCAAGAAACTCGATTTGTTCCTAAATTTTAAGAACATAATTATACCGAAAACATTTTTTCAGAATTTAATTTTTTTTTATAAATATAAATTTTAAATTTAGATTTTATTTTCAAATTGTTACAACAGCAATTCAATTTAACATTACCCAATCGACGTTTCCCAGAGTGGAACGTCACTACACACATACACACTTCAATCTTAAATATTTCGTATTTTATTACCAAATTGTCTAGCCCAAACAGTGGGGCTGACAGGAGAGCACAATTCGCATACATCTAACATACATCATACATCTTTTGAGTTTTATTACAATATACATGTGTGTTAAGAGTTAAGAAAAACCAGTGCTTCTTAACACAAACCAGCGCACAGCTAAGGGGAGACAGATCAGTCAGGGATATGGTATTATACAAGACCACTATTTGATATTTTGATTTGATGTTTCAGTATCTGGTGATGCTGTGGCGGCGGTCCTGAGCTGGCCAGCGCGTCAGAGCAGGAGCGTCAAGTGCCTGACTGGCCTTGCGGTGTTGGGATCTTGAAAGAGAAGTCCAGTAAGGTCATGCAGGTGCTGTCGCGATCACTAGACCAGGGGTAAGTTAACCATGATTTTTTATATAAACATAAAGGGGGTTGTGGCGACATATCCCGACTGATCCCTTTAGGAAGTATGAGTGTGTCAATGAGAGTTTTTATGCTTCGGCATAAAAAAGAGTTTGGGAATGTAAAAGTTATCAGCGAGGGGGCGTATTCACGCGTACGCACGCATGGGTGTGACGCTGTGAACAGCGTGAGAGACACGTACGAAACATTCCAGAGCCAAACATGTGATGGAAACAAAGAACTCAATGCAATAAAATCCGCCCCAGTCGCATATTCAGCTTAAAACCGACCGGTTGTGAAAAGGGTTCCGCTACGAAAACGTGGGCCCGCTGTGACGATTTCATTAATAAAAATATGGTAATTAATAAATAGGTAATGTGTAGGCTGAGAAATTTTAAATTTTAATAAAATCGCACATTTAAACTAAATTCTTATTGCTATCTTTAATAATAATAATATTTAATAAAGAGTTGTAATAATAAAATAAAAAAGAATACGATTGTACAGAAAGGGTAAAGCTTGTTAATTAATCCTGCATAGACATGCGCTAACCAGAATTAACTTGTTTTCCGACCCCTAAACAAACTAAATATATTTGTAAATTTGACCTTATTTAAATAATTAAACAAGACCACTGTAATGTACTTTAATTACGTCTGTAACTAAGAATATCTCTGTTTAATTAAATAGTCATACTTTATTCCTTTAAATAAAGAAGGAACATGGAACTACTTTTATGCTGAATAGTAAATGTCGCGAGATTACTACTCTCACCCCTTAACTATTTTTACGCACTTGCAATGGAGCGCTCACGCCGTAAGCTGCGCACAGCGTTGGTTCGCGACGTGGATACAAATATGTGAATGTTCGGTAAAGAATATTTAAATAACTAAATCGTGCGCCGATGACATCTCTATCAATTATTAAATAAGAAACTATGTAATCTATACAGTACTAGAACCATGAGGTGAAATTCAACTAATAAATAATCATGTGAAGTGAATACCAGTGAAACAAACTTTCGCTTTATTTATTCTAACAACTAGAATTACTACAGTCATCTAAGAAGAGAGTACCACACCCAGAATGATTTAACATACTTCAGGAACTTCACCTTCACCGGATACTAAGGTAACGACAGACCTTCAGGAAACACACCGAGGACCGAAGAGCCAAATCTGCATCAACTATAGAAAACACAGGTGACATGGAGGCTTGTCTTCCATGGTTATGAGCTACTAAAATTATAACCAACAAAAGACAATTTAACTCACCACTTTAAGACTTTAAAAGACAGACATTATATGTAACATGTAGTCTGTAATCTAATAAAACTGTTTGTAGTAAAAGAGTAAAAGTTTAAACTGAAAGATTTATTGTTTTAAAAGAGTAATAAAGTCCATTCTTCAAATGGCACAATTTTCAAGATTGTATACGGCTAGTGACCATTATTAACATACAGTATTCAATTCCGGATCCGTGGAATAAATTAAATTGATGTACATCTTATTTTGAGGGCCCTTGTGAAAGAATAAAATATATAATCATCTAGTAAACTGTAAGCTGTTGAACCATATATGTTGAGAACCTTAAATAGAGAAATTAATCTCATTATGTAATAAAGAGATGTCATCTTTAGTACCAACTAAACTGAGTGCATAAATCAACAGTCTCCCCTTCCCACCTTCCCAGTATCCCTTTATATTAATTGTTTAGGTGTTGTGATTAATTTTCAGCTCGTCACAACGAAGGCAGACTGTTTAATTGGCAGAACCAATTAAAGCGGGTTCCCTACGTTATAACACAAGTTAAGATGTTATACCGCAACTCAAACAAAATGTGATTTTAAAACCGAATGTATAATTTAAATCGAAACATGATTGTACAGTGAGTAATTAAATAATTAAAGTAACAGTTTCGATAAAAGAGGGTGCGACAAATATGTGCAGAGTGATGGAAGCTACTATGGAACATTGGATCCTTTCGTAAGCCAGATCAGTAACCAGAGTGGTATATCAAATTCAAAATTATGTTCTTTTAGAGTACTCTATTTACCATTGAATAAAGAAATTGAGATCTCAAATGAGCATGGGGCATATGTATGAATGCGAGCGTGAATAAAATAATAAAAATGATAAAATAAGAAGCGCTGGTTTGGGTTAATTAAATTTTGATGGTAGTTTTAAAGATGTTGTTATTTTACATATAAATTTATATATAAGAAAAATTAAGTTGTTGTCTGAATAATTTTCATTTTGATATGTAAAAAATTGTTAAGAATTATCAGCATTGAAAGGGATATAAAACAAGAAATGATCAATAAAATTTTAATAGCTTAGTAAACTAAGAAATGATCGTTATTATTCAAATAGCCAGTTCTGATTTTCCCGTTCGCTGATTCGAACCCTGGCGAGTAAACTTTTAAGTTGGTAGATAATGACATGGCGGCTACAAGGGCCTACAGATGCATAATAAACAAATAAAATTAATTTATTAATTTATAAAAAGGTAAGTACAAGTACAATTGACGTCCGAACTAGGGACAAATTTATAATTTAAATAAGTAGTACAATCACACTATGATTTTGCTTGTGAAGATGTTAATTATGTGCAGCCTCATAAAAAGACTGTTTTTGTAATGAACAACTGTATACAACTTAAATTTGCATGATGATAAACGAATGGACTCATTTAATCTTAGCAGTTGAATTTGCCTTGTGGTCACTGTAATGGCTATTTAATGACAAAATGCTTTATTAAGTCTCACTAATAACCATAAATCTTAAACAAAATTTTTATTATTTACACTATTTAATTCCCAACACTAAATAAGCACATTGCTCACAAATTTGCAAGTTGCATATTTTATACAATTTCACAAAACAAACAAAAGTAGAACATAACAACAGTCAACAGATGTAAAACAGAATGTAGGAGCATATGTCTGATAATCATCCATGCACATAAACAGAATAATGCCAACAGAGGTAGCTGTCCCTTTCTTATGATGAATTTACTATGCAGTGGGCTGGGCGCAGCTTCTCACTCAGCCAGCCAAACAATATATAATTTACATTTTTCGAGTTTTCATCTTATCATTGAAAACTGCGATAAATTTAGTAGTTTTTTTTTTAAAGGGAGCGGCTCTTTCTACACTTTCATTGATGCTAGCCACTGGTTGTTATAGTTAACTAAAAGTTACCTGTGAATAGTTACGTATGAATTATTGTAATTGTTAATGTTAGTTAATAGCTAACTACTAATTAACTATGAGTTAATTGTATGTGTAACACATAATGTGAACTATAAATTAATATATCTGCAATTTTAACCCATCTGTAGGTAATTCTTCACAAGATAATTCTGTTTTATATATATATATATATATATATATATATATATAGTGTGTGTGTGTGTGTGTGTGTGTGTGTGTGTGTGTGTGTGTGTGTATGTGTGTGTGTGTGTGTGTGTGTGTGTGTGTGTGTGTGTGTGTGTGTGTGTGTGTGTGTGTGTGTGTGTGTGTGTGTGTGTGTGTGTGTGTGTGTGTGTGTGTGTGTGTGTGTGTGTGTGTGTGTGTGTGTGTGTGTGTGTGTGTGTGTGTGTGTGTGTGTGTGTGTGTGTGTGTGTGTGTGTGTGTGTGTGTGTGTGTGTGTGTGTGTGTGTGTGTGTGTGTGTTCTTTCTCCTGTGCCTTTCTGTTTTGGTCCTTATAGCAGAGATATTGTGGCTTATATAAATGCCAATACTCTACTCGTTGGCATATGTAGAAGGCCTACTATGTCTTTCTCTTTGCTACGTCCACTGGCTAAACGATTGAACCTTAACATCTGATCTATTTATCAAATTCTTCATTAAAAGAATGCCTAGCTTCCATTTCAAAATAAGGTGTGGTTTCATCCTGATACTAAATAAACAGCTTACTTTTCAGAATCAGAATTGTTTATTAGTTCCATGTATACTATTTCCTGTAGCATCTTCAAGTAGAATGCAGAGGTTAAAGTTTTGTCTAAGATTAGGGTCTTATTAATCCAGTACTTGAAAATCATTCTCTTTTCCACAGAGTTCTTGTTGTGGAACTTCATGTGAATTTTTCGCTGATCAACAAATGTAGTTATGATAGTTAACATATCTGCTAAGTTTAAAACACAATTCATACATAAATTTGATCAACGAAAATCTGGATCTTCTTTACAGATCACAAACAACTCACAGAACTGTGTTCATCAAACATAGTCATTGATGTAAATAGAATGAAGTAAACAACAACAATACAGCTTAAATGCTAAAGACTTCAACACATCTAATTTTAACTATGCCTTCCATAAAGACTTATAAACAGTTTTTTTTTTTTTAAATGCCTGACCAACATAGTTTGTATTTTCTTCATAACAACCCAGTCCAGATTTCAATGTGTCTGCTATGCTTCCCACAGTTTCAAATTTGGTGTATAATTTTTTTATCTGCTCTCAAGATAGTAGTAATGTGCTGATATTTGAAAACCAAATTAAATTCTTCATAAACTGCAGCTGTATTTTTGCTATGATTGCACTACATCTGAAGCACGTAAACTTATTGTTCAATGAAAAAATTATGCAACACTGCAAATACATACAATTTGCTACAATGAACTGCTCCGCTCCAACAATATATAGACACTAAAAACCAAAGAAAAACAATATCACACATTCCTCCAAACATAACTATAAAATACTTCCTATTATGGAAATTTATGGTTTTGACTTTTGTGCCGGTCTGTAATTAAAGATTAATTGTCTCTACTATAAATGAAGACCGATAAACAGAAGGCAGTGCATTATTGCAAATTAAGGACAACAATAAAATAAGGTAAATTTACATCCATCTTAATTAGGGATACACTTGAGTGGCTAATGTAGTGGTACAGCAGAATGTATCAAAATAGAATTGGGAAGGCATATTGCAAGAATGGATCATAATATGAAGACTGAGATGTTACTGAATAGGACCTTGCAACCTGAAAGACAGGAAGGCAGAGAACCTGTCAGACAGAAGAGATAAGCTCACAAGATGTGTGGGAATAACTTGAAACCTTCTTCGAAGTATCAAAGACTGTAGACATAACTGGAAGAAGCCTTTACTCAAATGGACCTAGTTCCACATAGAACAATTGGTCTAGTATACTCCAAACAAAATAATTCTCTATTATGACTTGCTTTTGTGCATTGGAAATTATTAATGCTGTATTTACTTCATTTCACTACATTATTATTTCCATGTTCTTGTAATCATTAGTTTATAAATCACTTTTACAAAACACGAGGAGACAACATTACAAGATCTCTTTAAAATATCTACTTGTAACAGTAACAGTTACTTTACAAAACTTTGTAGTCTGTGAAGTTTGAAAAATTCATAATAAATTTATATTGAACTTTCCAAAATAACTTTTTAGTTAAAGTTTTCATTGGGCAGCAGTCAAGAAACACTTTATTATGAGTGTTTACTACAGAGAAACATTTTTTTCAACACACAAAAGCTATTTTAAATCTTTTTCTCTAATTATATCTCACTTCAATTCTACCATGAAAAATGAAACCTGAACTCCTAACCTGATTTCAGTTTACTATTTCCTTAATGCAGTAAACAGTAAGGGTACGAATATGCCGGCGCAGCATTACTGGTAGACTGCAGCTTACTTGAGACATTACTGTACTGCAAGACATCGCGACAAGTGAGGTGACAAACATACCGAGGAGTTTATCCTTACTGTGAGACATTACTGTACTGTGAGAGACACGACAAGTTAGCTGGCAAACAGTTCACTTCATTGTGCAAAAAGAAAGTGTTTTCTAGTAGTAGAATATGTATCACTGCAGTTATTAAATTATAGTTGAAAATTGTCAAACGTTTTTCTTCATTACTGTTCATGTTTTGCATAGTTTAGTTTTTACAAAATAAACCAACAAATTAATCTCTTATACTCAAAGGCTGATATATTTGGTATTCACAAAAGAAAATCGCCTTCAAGCGAAGCTTTTACCTTACTTGTGACTTTTAAAATTTAGATATGATTTAATGATTATACTTAAAGACATAGTTGTCTTGATTGTTCATCTCTTCTTTCACAGCACTAACATTTATCTAAAAATGAACTTCGAAAACTCAACACAACTGAACAATACGAAATATATAAACACCACACAACACAACCAAACAACATACTTAATGATCAATTACAATATAAATCACATACACTTTTTGACACAATTTTACAAAAAACAAACATCAAGTTGAATCCCCGCGCCAATCCCCTTCCTCCACACACCACCCCCCACTACACCTTCCACACAACAACCGTTACGAAATGATGGCAGTCTGACTAAAAGCTGAAGAAGGCGGATACGTACGCAGAAACGCGTCCGACGAAAAAAGTAAGTTTTCACAAGAAAAAGTTCATTTTTAGATAAGTGTTAAAGACATAGACATGACCATTATACTTAAAACGATATTTATAATGAAAGCCAAAGAAACTAAGTCTATCAAATCGCATTTCATTTATAATTAAAAATCAAAATATTTACTATGAAGCCGGAATCACAACCAAAAACACATATATGAACTGACGAGATAAGAACGCGTCCGCTTGAACTCAGCTCTGAGAGAAGTCATGTGATTCAGTGAACCAATCAGGTAGCGCCCTTAAGGGGTATACCTTATCAATGAACCAATAAGGTAAGCAAAACCTTACTACATTGCTGCCTTCCGTGAGGCAAAAACAAAATAATTTGTTCTTGCCTCACTCTAACAGTAAGCTGAACAGTAATGTAGTATAGTATGTAGTAAGTAACAATAGCCATACAACTTACCGTACTTATTTTATGGGTGCGATAAGCAAGTAATTAATTTTGCTGTAAAAAATAGAGTTACCTTGTAAACACCAATCAGAAGAAGAACAGCAAAGAGTACCCTCACTAAACACAATACGGCAACGATGATGGAAGATATTTTTAAATCTGTAAAGAAATGGTAGTACATATTAAAAGAATGCATATATACAAACATGTAAAATTAATAATAATATATTAACTAGGCAAGGACAAGAGTAAATTTAGTGACTTTAGTTGTCTTGATTAGTGTTAAGTGTTAGTGACTTTCTTAAAGATAATTGAAAAAAAGTTATTCTAACCAAGAGATTTATGTAACTCTGGCTTCAGTCTAGTGTGCAGTTAGTTACCCATAGATGGATATTAACAGACCGATTTCTCTGCTTGGTTCTGTCTCAAATGAAAGGTTATGTTTGATTATAAAACTAAGGTTATGTTTGATTTGCTTTATTTTCATTGTAATGTAGATTTGCTTTATCAGAATTTAAGAGACAACTGTACACCTTTGATTACCTTTTCAAAAACGAATATATACTATTATCACGTGGAACGCAAGTATTTTAGATTAAAATTGTTTAAATATTCACCTTATTGTATGAACTAGCTTTCACTCATGGTAGCTTTCATCAGAGCCTATCGCTAGGAGCCCTGTCAGTTCTGTTTTTGGTGATGGCACTGTTGTTTGGAATATGATTGTTGTGTGAGTTATGTAATGTGTTCTCAAACAGCATGTGTGATTTAAAATATGTCTGTTCATTTAGGATGTTGTTTCCATGTGATTTGTGTGTTTGGATATTTTCAGCTGTCTAGTTTCCAGCCTTTTGTATGTATGCGTAGAATTTACATGTTGTTGTTGAAGTATGTGTATGTATGGTCTGCTTCAATGAGATGTCTGCCCTATGTAGAAATTGTTACATTCTCAGGAGTTTAATTTGTATGTGTGTTTTTGACAATATGTGTTATGCTTTGATTGTGGTTCTGTATGCAATGCTGTACCCTGATTTTTTCCATTTGTGGACCGTCTTTCAATGTGGTTATTGATATATGCAATTATTATACATTTTTTGTTTTCTGTCTTTGATGTTTTTTTTTGGGGGGGGTTTTGAGTTAGTGTTTGTTATTTAGAATATATAAGAATATTATATACATAATTTATTTTAGTACAGTGATGTTAGAAGAAGCTGGTTTTCTGTTTGTTGCATATTGTAGTTGGTTACTGTTTCTTGTAATGGTTGTCTAAATAGTTGATTTTATGTTTTTCTTTTTCTTCTGTGAATGGTATTTTTGGGTGTATGTTATTGATTTGTTTTTATATTTTATCTGCATTTGTGTTTTTGTTATTAGATATATATAGTCCATCGTCTGTGTATCTTATCCATATGCCTTTTGAATCAAATGAATTTATAATTTGTTGTACTTTGGTGTCTATTTGTTGTAAGAATATTTCAGCTATTATACTTGATCGTGAAGAACCCATTACCAGACCTTCTTGTTGTTGATAAATTTTATTGTTGAATTCAAAGTAATTTTGTTTTAGTATTAGTTGGGGGCTATTTTTTATAGCAGCCACCTCTCACAACCCAGGAAAGTGTGTACAAATTATTAACAATTTTACATTACAACAATTTATGAAGTGAATTTGTTATTATATTTAACATCCATTGAAGCTTATGGTTTGTGAAGTCACACATAGACCTATTGCAAGCAAAACCACTGAATCTATCATTTTTGTCTCTGAAGACCCCCTATTGTCATCAATGCACTTTCATCTTATAATCACAGACTGTCAGAATCCATATGCTTGTTTACCATAGTAGCCTTAATCAGATAATGATCAGCGCATACATTTGTGGGAATATTTAAACAATGTGTCAATAAAGTTTCATCATTATCAAACTTTATGTGTACATAAGCATTAAAACTTATGTTTAAGTGCTCTGCTGATGTTAAGCAAATGGGAGACAAAAATGACTGATCTAGTGGTTTGCCTGCTGTGTATCTTACATGTAAATTGTACCATGTAGAACACACCATAAATTATGTTTTCATAGTAGTGTATTTTGTGCACATGAAATGATACTCACACTTCACCTGTTGTGGTGACAGTGGTGTGTCAGATTCATTATTAAGAATAGGGAGGCCAATTGCAATCGCCAGGTAAAAGATAAATCCCAAAGTTCCAACTATCTGTAAACAAAAACATAAGGAACAATATTAATCAGACAAGTTATGATGTTACTTGTGATGCCTAATAAAATTAATATATTATGAAATTAGAAATGTAACTTTTTGTCAAATTAAGGCAGACTTTGACGCAACATAGCGAGTACTGTGGATGAATAAAAAAAAAAAAACTTTAAACAGTTTTTCCGACTCAAACCAATAACATCATCTTCTAGGCAGTGATTAAAATAAAACACTTGTATCACTGTCAACACCACATTTATTTACTGGTATCAGAAGAAAAGTTTTCACAAATAAACACTGGACACAGAAAATACAATTTTGATTCACAGCTGTGACATCGATCATTAACACAACCATAAATTATAGAAAGAAACAGCTAACACACAAATATAATGTTGATCCACAAATGTGGTATCAAACACACCCACTAACTCTATAACATAATCCACTGAACTTGGAATCAAGACTACTGAACTCCATCTACAACTTTATATATAGTTGATAATGATGTCATTCACCAACATGAGTAATTTACTACTCACTAGATGGTCTAGACTGTTCCAGGCATATATTCCAGAATACATCAATTGTAGATAATACGAACAGTTGTGAGTAACATAACCTTTGCACTTAACCTATACGTATTATCCTAATGACAAATAGTTTTAATAATATCAATCACAATGTTACTTAATACATATTATGCAATAATATTACTATGATTGTGGGTTAGAGGTTCTCTAGTGTACAACAACTATACCCACCTTAAAACCCACAACCATATTCACTTATAAAATCTACAAAGTTTAATTACGATTACAGATTTATTTAGTGTTTACAAAATTTTGCCTTCTTGCCTGAACATTGTATTGTGGCTTTTCGATATCTGGGAAGTCCCTCCTGGATTTGTTCTCTTCTATCTGCATGCCCTTGTGTCATGCTTCTGGACTTGCATAACGTTCTTCTGTGGGTTAGCTGATCACTCAAACACTGGTACTGTATAATTGTCAGCCCAGAAACAGTTCTGCTAATGAATAGTCTGTGCTAACTCTCTGGCATAGAGCACAAAGCGACTGGTTGGTCCCAAGTTGTATGCTCCTTGTCTACCAGGTTGATTCCCAACATCTCCCTTAGCTCTTAATTTCGCTGCTCTGTAGGGTTTCCCCTTGGGTTGTAGATGGGAATTGTAAATTGTTCAATCCCCTATGTTGCTAGGTGCTTGCTGCCATTGATTGGAAGTGAATTTACCACCATTGTCAGTCAACAGACATCGTGACATTGTCAGTCAACAGACCTTAGTGACTGAAGACTTTGATTCTGAATACTGTCAGGATGCTGCCAGTCATGGCTTCTTGAATTGGAAAAGCTCCACCCATCAGCTCAATAGGTCCACGATCACTAGGATTCCCGCCTTTCCTCACAATGTTCTGGGGTATGGGCCCATAAAGTCAAGAACAATGACTTTCCATGGTATGGCTGTCTGCCTCACATACTGGTGTCAGCCTTGAGGTTGCTTGGCTTAGTACAGCCACACATGGAACACGTCCGGATGTAGCTGGCAATATTCTGTCTCATGGAAATCCTCAAGAAACCACTCATTTGTTTCAGCAGGTCCTTCTAATCTGGCATCGGTTAGCCATCTAATATGGTCTGACTGTTTAACTTCCTGAAGTCTACACACAGGCGATATGTTCCATTCTTCTTTTTTGGTAACACAATAGGTGATGTCGAGCTAGATGTTGATGATTCTATTAATCCTTGGGATTACATTTCTTTTATCTTTTCCATCCACGGTACCACCTCCCCACAGCCTAGAATGGCCCAGCTCTAGTTTTCAGCCATAGGACACAATACTACTTAATATATTATGCAATAATATTACTTTGAATATGGGTTGGGGATTCTCTAATATAAAACAACTACCAAATGATTACAGACTACAGTGGTTCTTAATTAAACCTATATGTATTTGCATCTTTGTGTGTATAAATACATGAAGTCCTTTGGGTGATGGATTATGGGTTAAGAATTACGTGGAAATGGCAGTTCCCATATGATACAAGAGAGCTGGTAACCGTATCTTCATCAGCTGTGCCCACAATAGTCCCATATTTTACACGGTTGTCCTATACCTCTCCTTCCTATGCATTAGTACATTTTGGTTTTTGGTTGTAGTCACAGATATGTAGGGAATTTCATTTGAGGGGAGGGATTCAACAAAAACTAGACAGAAAATTAAAAAAATATCATAGTAGAGACACAAAATTTAATATTGTTTATTATAGATAAAATTTAGACACACTTTAAAAGGATAATAAAATGACACCATTTTATGGTTTTTTAGGTGAATGGATAATTTTGGGAGAAGGGCATTTGAACACCCAAACCCTGTCCCCCTAGGTGTATGCCCACTATTATAATTTTATGCCTTTATCCTCAATAAGGTGTAATTTCATTTGCTCTTATTTAAATTAAATCTGTTACTGACATTAAATATTTATAGTTCTCCCCTTATCTCTTCAAATATAGGTCTTCCCACATGGCTTAATTAAAAAAACCAATTCAAAAGTTTTTGTTTTTCTGTGGGATTAAATTTCTTCTGTTCATATTTTCCTTCTTTGTCTCTCTATAAAGATCAAACTTCAACTTATTCGAAACATAAGTAGTTCTATAGAAGCAAATTTCTGTTTTATATAATTTACTACAAAAGTCTATTAATTGTCTGCATAACTTATTCAGTCTGTTAAGATGTTCTTCAAGATGTGACTACATCACTCATTTTTATTGTTATAATAGTCGATAGACTATTTGTATAATTCATTAACTGTTTTCTTCTACTTCATAATTCATGATAATTAACAACTGGAATATTTTTATTGATGAGACCATAATTTCTGTTATTAAATGTAGGCAAACAGATCCTGTTGACGTGTCCTTGCATGTGTTCATGCGCAGATAGAACAAAGCACAACAAACAGAAAAGTTTTAATAGCAAATTATAGTGATTTGCAACATGTGTGCTGGCTGCTGACCAGCTGATGTTGAGAATATTAATAAGCTATGTTTCAATGAGCCATAAGCCTGTATTAAATGAACCATGTTTTTAAATAGTTTTCACTTCATTTATTGGTTGTGAAATACTAATCACTGCAGTGATGAAAGTATTAAATAGTTACAGAGTCATTTGCAGGTATATTTTTACAGATATTGAACTTTTGTTAACATAACAAGATATAATTATCTGACATATTCCCACAGTTTAGAGAGTATTTAACTTACAGTTGTATAAAGGAAGAAATGAGATAAATTTCTCCTCCTCCAAAATCTTTAAAAAAATTATTAATATTTACGAGGGGCGGCTGATAAGTAATGCACTCTCACATGTAACGGGAAAACAAAACAATGTACACACGTCGACATGCTGAAATGTTGACATGTGTTCCTATTTTGTAGCGGCATTCTTGTATTACAAACGTCCCAAATCTCGTTGATCAACTACTTCTTGTTTTCTGTCAGTCGCCATTTTTATGGAGTCGAGTACACCAGCTATGTCAATGCATCTAAAACAACATGCAGTGATTGAATTTTTTACAGCTTAAAAAATGAACACTAGTGACATTTATCCTCGTCTAAAAGCCGTTTATGGTGATGACAGTTGATCAAAGTACTGTAGGTGAGCGTTGAAAGCTGGTAAAGCGAATACTGAGGATGAACCTCACAGTGGTCGACCAGTTTTTTGTGACAGATGAGAAGCACCAAATGGAGGTGAATGAATTGATTCAAAATGACCGTCGCATCACACAACAATGCATTCCCACCCAGATAGGCAAAAAAATGAGTAGGACACATTACTGCAGAACTGGGCTTCTGTAAAATCTGTTCATGGTAGGTACCACGCAAACTCACAGAAGAGAACAAGCAACAACAAAAGGAATGTTGTGAACAGTTTCTAAAATATAATCGTGACAAAGGTATATTTAAAGAGCGGTATTAAGGGTATTCATTTCACCACACATAATGAACTGCAAGACGCAGTGAGGTCATAGATCAAGGAAAGACCAACGGCATTCTTCATTGACGGGATGAGACAACTGGTTCATCATTGGGAGAAATGTGTAGCTGTAAATGGTGACTATGTGGAAAAATAAATGGAAGTTTTTGTAGCAAATAAAATGTACTTTTATTCCATATTTGTTTCATTTGACTACCCCTTTTTCATTTGTGAGTTACATGCAACTGTGCATTATTTATTAGCCACCCTTGTATATGGAGGAAATATATATACAGTACTGTCTGCCAAGATTTACTTATAAAATATTCAAATGTGTTATTCCATTATAGTTGAAAACTGCATTGTAAATAAAAAATTGACTACTTTTGAAATACAAAACCTAAAAAATACAGGTTTTTATCTTCTTATATACCAGTATATGTCTCCTCACATGTAGTCTCATCAAAATACCTCCCTAGGACCACCCATGGTTAAACATGGAAAAATGGCTGGTCTGAGTCAGGAGTCTCAGTACTACCCAAGACATTTGTTGTTTTACTTCCATGTTCCCATAAGGAAATGGAAGTATGGTCATGGCGAAAAAAATCGTGTTCGAGATAAAGTACTACCCTCAAAACATGAAGAAAAGTCATTTTTTGAAAAGTGTCTGTGTGTGTGTCTGTCTGTCTATCTGTGTGTAGAATTTTTCCTATGGCAAACGATAACAGCCGCAAATTCAAACAGAATCAAATACTGTTTTGCATACTGCAATAGAACATTGCAGTAAAGGAAACTGTAGCAAGGACTACAGGCTGATATAGCAGGTTTATGAAGTTATAGACATGTTAAAATTTGATTTTTGTTTGAGTATGTTAATTAGATATAAGTATTGAAATAAGAATTGGGTAAAAGACTATTATGTATCAAAATGCCCATAAATTTATTTGTGATCATGTCATGTGCGAGTTAAATGTGCGAGTGCACGTGTCATTCGTATTTTATGAATAACTCCATTATAAATGAACGTATCGAACTGCGATTTGGGCAGCGCAAGCATCTTAAATAGCGCTATATTTTCTGGGTGTCAGAGACTTGTTACGTACTATATTAATAGGGATTTGATTAGTAAAAGGCAACTTCTATAGATTCCTTATCTTTTAGAAGTCAGAAAATTTATAGATAAAATCTATACCTCCTTCTGCAGAAATCTGCCAATCTGTTCAAGAATTTGTCTATCAGTTCTATCCATCAATCACGTGATAGCTGTTTCGACCAATCAGCGGCCCCAATTTTTATTAAGATTGGATCTCCGACGACGAATGTCTAGTTACTTCCATCCTGCAGCTCGAATATTACGGACATGCTCTCTGTGCGAGTTTTTCGAACAGAAACATTCTTATGTAAGAGTGATCAAGGACAATATAGCGACGAGTTACCCGTTAGCTAATACCTTGACTTGATACGAACTCAATATTAGTTCAAATAATAAAATATTTAAATTTTAAACAGTGCTAGTCTCGCATGAGTGAAGATTTCCGCATATGAAAGGTTTATCCATCCGGGATACTCCTGTGTTATCGCGAGGACACCTCTAAACGCGGGAAGGTGCACGCTTAAAGCACCAAAATAAACAATATTAAATTACAGCCCAGTTCCTGTGCCCTGAGACTGGTAAAGCCCTGGGGGTGTTGCCCTGAGAGTAGACTGGTTATCGGCGTGCGTGTGTACAAGAGGAGTGTCAGCGAAGTGGCAGTGTGCAGAAAGGAAGAGACGAGAGAGGAGCAGATTGCGACGAATCACAGGACCAGCAGTGAGACGAATCAACATACTTGGAAACAACGTTCAAGTAACAAATTGACATTTTTTAAAACAGATCAGTCTGATATTCAGAGACAATTATTAAAGTAAAATAAATATTTTTGTGAATTACAGACCATTTAAAAATTTTGTTTCAAAATATACAACCTTGCTCCAGATAACTGACTACAGTATATTGTTCAATTATTACTATGCCCAATACATGTTTTGTTGTAATACATTCCTGAATTGTAGAGGACTCAAGGTCTATTGTTTTTGGTGAAGATCGGTTAAGGGAAAGGGGTAGTTTACCTGCAATGTTTTATGTTTTAACAAGGGTAATTTTTTCTATGACGAACGATAACTGCCGCACATTCAAATAGAATCAAATAATTGTTTGCATACATCCTTCAATTGTAGAGGACTCAAGGCCTGTTGATTTTGGTGAAGATCGGTTAAGGGAAAGGGGTAGTTTACCTCCAACATCTTATGTTTTAACAAGAGCAATTTTTTTATGATGAACAATAACTGCAGTAAATTCAAACAGAATAAAATAATTTTTTGCATATGTGCCCGAGTTGTAGAATACTCAAGGCCTATTGATTTTGGTGAAGATCGGTTATGGGGAAAGGGTAGTTTACCTCCAACTTTTATGTTTTAACAAGATTAAAGTACTTAATTTTGATAAATAAAGTATCCTGATAAGAAGATCATAATAATCCACTATAGAAACGTAGATTAAATATCTATAAATGAAGAGGCTAGTTGGACGGGGGGGGGGGGTAATTTTCTATAAATGAAAATTATAGTTGAAGGGGGAGGGGATAATTTTTTATATGTGTACTACATTATTGGCCACAAAGCTGTAGTTTGTTGTTAAAATTCCTTCCCGGGCTGTTTGGCCGTAGTCCAATAATTTGTGCAAAACCAGACATTTCAGCAGTGCCATCGACTGCCATCATCAGTGAAAATGAGTGCGATAACGTGAGGTGGTATACGTTAGTGACCACAGTACTGTGGTTAAGGCTGAAGGAATAAGTAGAAAGAAGTAGTTTCTATGGAAACATTTCATTTCAAAAATGATTTTAAATATAAATCTTAGAACATGGAAGTCATGTATGGTTCTCCATACCGATATTTTCTATTGTGGCGCGTAGTCTTGCCAAGCAGGGCTCAAGATCTATAATATAACGCGCTAGGTAGTGTGTCAGTCATCGGTATGTTACCATAGTAACAAGTAAATAAACAAATGATATTTACCGGCATCGAATGTATACATTTATCCGTTCCTATAGTTTTTAATGTTTTTACTATGCGATTGTGTTGATATGTTTTGTAATTTTGTATACAGGTACGGCTATATATTTTGTAATTGTCCCATATTTCTGTAAAATATAACGCGGTACGTAGTGTGCCAGTCCTCGGTATGTTACCATAGTAACAAGTAAATAAACAAATGATATTTACCGGCATCAAATGTATACATTTATCCGTTCCTATAGTTTTTAATGTTTTTATTGTGCAATTGTATTGATATGTTTTGTAATTTTGTATACAGGAACGTCTAAATATTTTGTAATTGTCCTATATTTCTGTATATGTTTTAATTGTGAAATTTATGTTTATACATATTTCTGATGATCCAATGAATAAGTAATGAAATACGATCAAATATGCCTCCTAAACGCCAGCAACCACCAACTGCTGAAGAAATTGCAGCAAAAAAAGCATGTAATGCTGAAGCTCAAAGACGCCGTAGAGCGGCCATGTCAGAAGAGCAGCTTCAAGCAGAATGTGAAGCTAATGTTGTAAGTCAACAGCAACACAGAGAAAACATGCCACAAAATCAACTTCAACAAGAGTGCGAGGCAAACGCTGAAAGACAAAGGGTTGCACGCCAACATCAAAGAGGACGTCTGAGTAGATATGTCCGATCCCGCAACACCGCTTTGCTTCCTGAAAACTTCAATGAAGACGAAATTGAAGAAAGTTATCTTGGCCCAATGGACGCTAAATGTCCATTTTGCAATGCCACACATTTCAAAAATGAATTAATGTCAAATTGCTGCCATAAAGGGACCACTGCATTAGAAGAAATACGAATGCATCCCTTCATTAAAAATTACATGAATGGATCTGATCCAAATTCCAAAAATTTCATGGAAAACATAAGATCCTACAACAGTGCAATGGCCTTTCCCTCGATGGGAGCACAAGTTGACCAATCAGTGACCAGACGTTCAGGTCCTTTTTGTTACAGAATCCATGGGCAAATTTATCACGCTACATCTGGATTACACCCAAATCAAGGTGAATTACCAAAGTATGCCCAACTGTACATTTTGGATTTGGCCCAAGCCTTGACAGAAAGAATGAACAATCAAGCAAACAATGGATCCATTCGTGTCGTAATGGAGAACCTCCAAAAACGTCTTAGAGATATCAATCCGTTCTCTAGAGAATACAAGAACATGCTCAAATTTGAACAAGACGAAATGCTAAAGGCAAGTCGGGAAAACCGAATGCCAATTGAATATAGCATGACTTTCTTGAGAGAAAGAGTAAATAATGTGCACCCCGGCAGAACCAACGCTTCCACTGCCAGAGGAGAAATTGTTGCCGTTTTTCACAGTGCAGATGATGCACCCCCAGAAAATCGGGATATTACAATTTATCCGAAAAGCGGAATTTTACAAAATATATCCATCCTGAGTAGACTCTGTGACCCAACGTGCTACCCTTTGCTTTTCCCTTATGGGGATTCAGGGTGGACCACAGATCTGAAGAAAGCTGTTGGTCAAGGAAATGTGTCCCAGCTTCAATGGTATTCATACCATTTGCCATTCGTGATGGAAACTTTAACGAGTTTCTCAACGCAGGAAAGCTGACTCACCAATTCATGGTTGATGCCTATTGCAAGACCGAGGAAAACCATTTGAATTGGTTTCAAAAAAATCAAAACACAGTAAGAGCTGAAGACTTTGATGTCATTCACTGATTTGTGAACAACCACAATTTTGAGGACGTTAACATATTGCCTGGAAAGAAAGTTATATTGCCTTCAAACTTCCAAGGGAGTCCTAGAAATATGGCTCAAAATTATCAAGATGCTATGGCCATGGTCAGGAAATATGGCAAATCTGACTTATTTGTAACATTCACGTGCAATCCTAAATGGAGGGAAATCAGGGAAAACTTACTTCCCGGTCAGCAACCATGCGACCGGCCTGATTTAGTAGCAAGAGTGTTTGAGTTGAAACTGAAATTGCTACTTGAAGACTTAACCAAACACCATAGATTTGGACGTGTTAGGGTTTTGCTTCACATGATCGAGTTCCAAAAACGTGGTCTACCACATGGACACATATTGCTATTCATGGCCCCGGAAGACAAAGCCTGGGAGAATGAAAGAATTGACAAAATTGTCTGTGCAGAACTCCCTGATAAAGATGCCCACCCGAGGCTACATGAAATTGTAAAATCCTGTATGATACACAGCCCATGTGGTCCATTAAATCCAAACGCACCGTATATGGAAAACGGCAAATGCACAAAAGAATTCCCAAAAGATTTCTGTGCCGAGACGAACAGCAATGTCAATGGTTACCCAAAATATCAACGCCGAGATGATGGTAACTTTGTTGAACTTGGGGGAAACAAAGTGGATAACAGATGGGCGGTGCCATACAAGCCATACCTGTCTCTGAAATATAACGCCCACATTAACGTAGAGATTTGTAGCTCAATTCAAAGCATTAAATATCTGTTCAAATACGTTTACAAGGGCATGACTGTGCAAATATTCAAATCGTTACTGTTCCCACAGAACAGGAAGCTATTGAATGGGACGAAGTAAAAAATTACTTGGAGACCCAGTATGTAAGTGCACCTGAAGCATGGTGGAGGCTCAGGGAATATAAAATGCATCACCAAACTGATCATGTGGAAAGATTAAATGTCCACCTTGAGGACAAGCATACAATATGTTTTATACCAGGCAAGGAAGCTGAAGCTGTACAGCAAAAATCCACCAAGTCCAAACTTCTGGCTTGGTTTAAACTTAATCAGGAAGACCCTAATGCCCGAGAGTATTTATATACTGAAATTCCCGAACACTATAGGCTACCTGGAATGACAAAAATTCTAAATGGAAACCACGTCTTAGAGGACACGAAACTACAATTGGCAGAATGTTTGCCGTAAGTCCCACGGATAGAGAAAAATGGTTCCTCCGAATTCTCCTTCTCAATGTTAGAGGAGCAAATCTTTCGAGGACCTAAGAACGGTCGAAGGAAATCCTATCCCCTTTGCAACTTTCCAAGAAGCATGCATTGCAAGGGGATTAACTGATGATGACTCAGAATGGGATACTTGCCTAACAGAAGCTGCAACCCATCAAATGCTTAGGCAGTTGTTTGCATTTATTTGTATCATGCGTGAGCCGTCGGATGCAGCAGCATTATTCGACAGACATAAGGACAATCTTCTGGAAGACAATAAGAGACACTTTCCTGATGGAGAAAAAGCTCTCTATTTGACACTTAAAGAAATTGAATCTGTCCTTCGAACACATGGAAAGTCTTTGGTAGATTTTGGCCTAGAACTTCCAGTCGGCAGCTATGACAAACCAATCCATTCTGGAAAATATTACGATCCAATTGCCGAAAAAACCATGTTCGGAGAAAAGTTTCAAATGCTAAACCCAGGGCAAAGAAGGGCTTTCGACAAAATCAGGGAAGCAATTGAAAACCCTAACTTACCCAAACGTCTATTCTTTGTTGATGGACCTGGTGGAAGTGGTAAAACCTTCCTTTACAACACAATCATGCACTATGTGCGTAGCAAAAATGAATTAGTCTTGCCATGTGCATTTACAGGCATAGCAGCAAATTTGCTTGAGGGAGGCAGAACTTCCCACAGTCATTTCAAGGTGCCTATTCCAATAAATGAAACATCAACCTGTAATGTTCGACATGGGACTAATATGACAAATGAACTGGAAAAGGCCAAAGTGATAATCTGGGATGAAGCTTCAATGGCCCCAGCACATGGAGTAAATGCAGTTGACACACTGTATAAAGAACTCTTAGCCGAAAATCCAAAAGTTCCTTCTAAAAAACCATTTGGAGGAGCAGTCTTTTTTTTCGGTGGAGATTTTAGACAAATTCTCCCTGTTGTTCCACATGGTAGCAGAACCGAAATACTTTCTTCATGCATGAAGAATAGTAAGTGTTGGAAAAATATTCAGGTCCTAAAGTTTGACCAAAACATGAGTGCCAATGAGGACAATGTCCCATCAGAACACCGAGGCTTTCCGATTGCCTTTTAAAACTTGGGAATGGAAAACTCCAAGAGCCTGGATTAGAGGAAGGCATCTTCGAAATTCCTCCAGTCTGCATTGAAAATGGATGTATTGTTGATGCTGTCTTTCCTGAGGTCATCCAATCAGGAGATGACAGCGTTGCTAACCGTGCAATCCTGACTCCAAAAAACCACGAGTCACTTGAACTTAATGAAAATGTCCTTAGACAAATTCAATCTGAATTGAAATGCTATACCAGCATAGATTCTATTCAGCAAGACAGTGCAAATGCCGAGGAGGAAGCAAACTATCCAATGGAGTTTTTGAACAGCTTAACACCTGGAGGTATGCCTCCTCATAGACTTAACTTGAAAGTTGGTGCAGTAGTAATGTTGCTACGAAACCTTGACTCAACAAGAGGTTTTTGCAATGGCACCAGAATGGTCGTCAAGCAAATGATGTCAAAAGTCATTGACTGTGAAATCCTGACCGGATCTTTTAAAGGTACCAGGGTATTTATTCCAAGAGTTATTCTTGCACCCAGTGACCCTGACCTTCCCTTTAAGACGAAAACAGTTTCCATTTAGACTTGTTTTTGCTATGACCATCAACAAAAGCCAAGGACAAACACTGGCTTCAGTTGGTATTTATTTGCCATCTCCAATATTCAGTCATGGACAACTTTATGTTGCATTTTCAAGAACAAAGTCCTTTCAGCAAATCAAGGTAAAAGTCTTAGGAACTGACCAACAAGGCAACTTAAAGAAAGACCACAGAGTTTACACCAAAAATGTGGTCTACAAAGAAGTTTACGCCCAATAATTAAACTTCATAGCCAGCCGTGCCTTTATCAATATGTGCCAATAAAAATGCTCGTCACCCGGTCGTAGAACGGGTACTTCAGGTAGTATTGGTATATCAGGACTCAACCAGTTACAACCGGCTTGTACTTTATACGAAAGACAGCTGCTAGTACTCCCTATGGATTTTACCTTAAGTCTCCATTTGTGACCTATACAATAGGGGAGGGGTTGTAACCCCTCATAACCCATCTTGGCTATACCACTGCTAAGCAAAATCATTCTGAACAGATGTTACAATCTCTAAGTTAAGGTATGTTCTACTGTACCTAAGCAAATTTTTGTTTTCTTTTACGTCCCACTCTCAATAGCTTCTAACTGTGGGAGGCTCTAATTAAAAAAAGTTATTGTAAAGGCTCTTATAATTTTAAAGGATATTAATGGCTAATTATTTATCTCCTCATACTCTAGGCAAATCTACCAAAATAATATTGGATTTTCTGAAAATTATTTGGCTACCATGAAGCTAGAAACTTCATCACTGACTTCGAAATTAAAAAAAAAATTATTAATAAAACATCAACTATAACAGGTTTTATTCTAATGGTGAATTTACAGAGTATCTAAGGACCACAGCCCTAATGTCAGGCCCACATTTGATTTTACTATTATTATATTTTATTAAATTAAAATAGCACTCCTACCCTCCTACCCCAAGCAACTGCTGTACCCGTGTTGTTTTTTTTTGGGGGGGGGATATCCGATGAAGAGCCACACTCCATTGCCCAGCACCATGATCAACAACTTCTAACCTCAAATTCTAAAATCTTGCTTTTATTTAATAAGATATTCTCACACAAACTAGTTTTAATATAAACTAGTTGTCTTCACTTAAAATATAAACGTTAACCCATTTTAATTTAAGAATCTATGTTAAACAATGTCCATCAGTGTACTGTTTATGTGCCATAAAATTATTTACCAACACATTTGGTTAAATTTTATTTTTAAATGGTAATTCATAGATAAATGTTTGTTAACAACAGTGCAACATTAATTCTAGTAAAACAGTGAATATTGATTATCACCAGTATCCTTCGCGAGCTGCAGACACCGTCACTGTTTTAAACTAAGTGCATTTATTATTAAGTAACTTTCAATATTAGATAATTTTTAGTTATCAGAAAAATATTGAAAACCAGAATTACTCTACATTTTTGTATTAGTATAATAACAATTATAAAGCAGATGATCGTTTCTCCTTTTTTATTATTATGTCTGCAAAATAAACTATCAGCTCTAATTACTGTAATTTTTTTACTTAAATTTATAAGCATAACTGCATAAAATAGCAAATAATTTAGGTTTAGCTTTTAAACCCTACCTATAGATATCTCTAGTTTAGGACATATATATTTATAAATTTATATTTATAGTAAAGCACTCTATGGTGGATCAAATACACAGAATAACAAATGTTATCAATAAATTACTGGAATCAAAGATGTTCTGCTCAGGTGTTTTTCTCGATGTTTCCCAGGCATTGATAAACTCTGGCACTTGGACTGTTATACAAAATAAAGATATGTACAATTCAAACATATCGCACCGCACACACACACAACATCGATCTTTCAAACAACGGCATTGCAACCAAGAACAAGACGGACAGCGCTCCTAGTAGCAGCCTATGACGAAACTTATACTAAGCAAAAACTGGTTCAGGATATAAGGTACAAATTTTAATTTTTCCAATGAAAAATTAGTGTTCCGAGTCAGTAGTATTATACCTATAATTACAAAATAAATAAAAATTTGGCACATAATTGTTACCGTATTTTACATTCCTACATAGTGGGCAGTGTGTTTGAAGTCAAGTTAAGTCAAATACTTCTCTCAGTTACACGTAACTGATAACAATGTGTGAAGTCTTTTCTGCAACCATAGCTTTCAAACTTCTTGAAGGCAGTTCAAAGTTTGCAAGGGATGTTGAGAGATATTAATTTTATCAAATTATTTAAGACACCGAGTTTCTATTTTAAATAAAATTCATCATAATTTGATGTCACACGTAGGCTTTTGCAAATTGTTCAAAACTTTGTCTTTCATATTTGTCTCTGTTGCGTACCTAAATTTAAACATTTTCAAAGTAAACACTATATTCGAATTTATGTTAAAATTCCTTTTAGTCAGATACAATATTTTTCAAAATTTTGATTCCTTTATGAAGCTTGGTACCCTAAAATATTGAAGTTTCCAAAACAGAACACTGTATTCAGAATTGGTTAGAATTCAGTTAGCAGAATTTTATAAACTTTCAACTCACTTTTTAGTCCTGGTACCCCTAAATTGTGAATTTCCATATTGAGCAATATGTTAAAATTGCGGTTAAAATTATTTTGATTTTAAACCCCAATATATTTTTGTAAATTTTTCCAAACTTGTATGACCTTTCTCTCTCCTGCTCTCCTATTTTTGGAGTTAAATCTCAAAAGCAATAGGGGTTTGGGGGGTTAAGTGTGGACATACTCAAGTTTTATAATAATCAGTTGATGCATTCAAAACTAACTCTGAAAGATGCCTTAAACTAATGCTGAGACGTCCCCTAACAAGAGTTAGATAGACAAATGTCAAACAATCTAGCTAAAACTGAGAACTTGCCTTTGCCCACCCTGGTGAATATCCCTTTCACAAAATACATAGTTTCAGGAAAGTAATAATTTTAAACAAGAACTTTATAAAGTGCTCAAAAAAGTCTATCAATAGTAATCAATAAATTAGCTAAACAAAGAGGAAAATGAAAGACAAAAGTTCCTTCAAAAGACAAATGAAAGAGTATCTTTCCTTTTGCTCAATATTTTATCCTGAATAGACATTTTAATTTCCCTTACTTGACTTCCTTGACTCAGTACGCTTTGTGTTCACAGAAAAATTGATATGATTTTTGTCTTTAAGACTTGTAATGTCTTTTGTAGTGCTTTCGTTTCATTGCTGTCTTGACCTTTAAAATTACAAAAATATTAATTTGTGTGTTCAAGACCTTAATTATGTTAAGCAAGTGTTTTTAAAATGTCAGTAAACATCTTGTTACTCGTCAGGTTGACTGCAGAGGGGTAAATTTGTGTATTTAATTTTCCTGAAGCTAAAGAATAGTGAACAGGTATTGAAAGGAGAACATATTGATAGAAAAAATTGTATTAAGTACTATAATGTCACACTAAGTTTCATTTCTGCAGGAGGATACTTATATATCTGCTGATAGCAGACAGAGTCTTGTGAAGCAATTACAGTAGAGAATTTTTTTTTTGAGTAAACGGCACTGTAGCGGGCGTCAACTGTCAAGAGTGATGCATGTTGTGGCCAAACGGCCGCCATTAGACAATGACTTAAGAAAGACAATGCCTTAGCACACAGCAGATGTTGGACGTGAGTGAACGACATAAGCGCAAAAGGCTACAATAACAAAGAAACAAAAGACTATGTCTTTTCGACTCAGTTACCAAGAAAGCGTGTACTAAGGGGACGCCAGCATTTTTCGACATACACGTGTGAGTTAGCGGCTGCACTTGGACATGACACTTTCCACAAAGGCGGTATACGAGCGGATGCAATTAAGAACAAAAGGACATGCATAGCCGCACAGCGGGTAACTTGCTTACTGGCACGAAATACGGAGCATCTTGGAGGGCTGCAGAGCAAATGTTCGTTCCTGGAAGATGACCACCATCAGCGTGTGAACGTAACAAGGGAAGTCGAGGACAATACGGCGATTCGACACACCCGAGTTATGGTACACGCATGTGCTGAACGGAAATCGCTTGGGGAGGACAGAAGGGAACGTAAGACAATCGCGTAACAGACAACCGTGTAATTAGGTCCGTCGTCATACGTGGAGGTGGTGTGGACAGCACGACTTTTAGAGAGGGGTCTAGACTGACCTATCAGGAACAAGGAATTCGGCAAAGGCGGGTGTTAAGAAGACGTCAACATGGAGACGAGGGTGAAGAGCGAATGGGAAGTAGACCAGCGACCCCAGCCAGAGTGTCTAGGAGGAGTCTTCGCCGAATCGGAAGCGAGAAGCCAATCATGACAGAGATGGTAGTAAGGGTATGCTATCCGTGGAGGGAGTCGTGTTGCTGAAGAAATAAAATTAGGTGTTCGCAGAGAACGAGAGTTCAGTCTATTTTAAATCTCAGATCAGTCGATTTTCAATTTTCAAACAGTCAATTTGAGTTCAGTCTCAGTTTGGTCTTATTTTCATTTTCGTCAGTCTATTTTATTTCAGTATCAATCAGTCAGAGTCTTTCAGAGGGACTGTAGTAAAGTGTATTCATACAAGCAGATAAATCGTTCGGGAGTGTGTCAGAAACTATGTAAAACTGTAGAACTAACCCGTGCGTTAATAGAATTCATTAGATCGTGGAACCTAATATTAAGACAATGTCGAGTTAAGTACGATCAGACTTTGTGATCATAAATACCCAGTTTTAAGAATCGAATGCGTGTGATAAAGTATTGACAATATATCACATTACCGTGACGTAAGTGACATGGGACGATATAGTGAGATCGTGCCACGAATTAACTCACTGAAATGCAAATAAAACTACATTTGCATAATAAAATACATTATAAATGGTACGATCGCTCTAGTTGAACGTGGCATAAACTATCACGCAGATACACCAAGAGTGACAAAAAAAAACCCGCACGCGAAAGTGTTCTTAGACAATGAAGTAATATTCGAATGACCGATATTAGTCATTTTCGTTAATGCGAGTATCCGAATAAAATGTGGAACAAATAGTGTCGTTGACGGAGTGTCAAGTGAAGTGGAGTTGGTGTATCACAATTCAATGACGCGAAGTAGATTAATCGTCTTATCTACAGCCTGGACCTCGTCGCAGAATGAGGAACTACGCAGTTAGTCACCGCAAATCGGACACAAACACCAAGTAAATTATTATTATTCATGTACCATTAGATTAGGTTGCCACTGTCCTGCCACTCAAAAAGAACTCGCCACTGAGTTGACTATACATTTATTTATTGCTTTGAGTAACGCCAATTGAGAAATATGAATCCATAGAGTGGGATATATTAAAATTTGTAAGGTCATTAATTAACCTTTATTGATTTGTAGATGTTCATAGATGTTAGAGATAATATAACAGCATTGTGTATTTTAATGTATGGTATAGAAACGCTAACTTTGTTTCAGAATTGAAATGACATTGAATATACATAATAAATTTGTATTGTTCACAAAAGTTCATAGTGTCCGAGTCAAATAATTGCTATTGACCTAAACACCTGTTTACGTATGGTGCTCCAGAACGCGGGACGTATTTAAGTTCAGTGATATCAAAGTGTATCATTATATATGGTATGCCCCACCTGGAGCAGTGAGCAAGATCTGTAGTAAAAACCCACAGTTATGGAAAACTCCTTAGAATGGAATACAATTAATTATCATCCCTTGCATGATGAAGTTCCTATGAGCAGATATATTTAGCATCAATAATAAACAATTTATTCAAACTGATAAAGAATTGTCAATCATAGTAATCAAGATAATTTAGTTATTTGAACAATTAACATTTACAATTATAGATTCACAGAAAGTATAAAGTCGTATATGACCTCCCAAACTTGGGGTTACGACCTAATTAAAAAGATAATTAATTAATTTTATGCAAATAAGTTTACATAAAACACTAACGTTGTATATGGTGCCCAACGCGTGGCATTATAATGTTGTAGTCTTCACAGCATTATACCCTTCTTGCAGTGTAACTAGACCTTTGTCAAAAAAAAAATTGTTTCACATACATCCACACACACCTTCCTTGCGTGGTCAAACATAAGAGTCTGACAAGTTTGTTCCAAAAGTACTCACCGTGGCAAACCACCCGACAAATTTGGAGCCCGTGCGAAGCTGGCATCCACAACAACACTGAGATAGCTGAGGTATATAGTCGGAACAACACATTGCAAAATTTCTTCTGTAACAAAACAGTCATTACATAGTTATCAATTTGTTTAGTGCTTCTGATAAAGAATAAAGATACATTTGAACATAAATAATTAGTCAACAAAAAGTACTATTTTTTCCTTATGTATATAATAAATAATCATATTTTATGCAGTGCTTTTTTGTAGACAAAGCGGTGGCAGAAATATGGAGGAAGAGTCGGTTACTGTTTGCAGTGCAATAAGGCGATACTTTATATACCTACAGTATCTGATAAAATGAACATGAGTAAAAAACACCTTGAAAAGCCATTGCCCAAAGCCATGACGATGCTGCTGTTGTGAGCGTTTCAAAGAGTAGGGTAGAAGTTAGGGGTTAAGATTAACACGTTCCCTGCATTACGGGGTACACGAGTATACTATGTCCCGTAACATATTTTATTTCCGTAAGATATTTTTGGTAAAAATTTTGCCATGCGGATGTGAATTTTTGGTATTTTTGTCAATAATATGATTACTTTTGTGTATTCCATTCACTTTACGATTGTTATTGAATTGTTTAGTATAAAAATTTTTCATATATGACCCGTAAGGCGCCGTTCATACTAAGGCGATTTAAGATAAGCGATATATCGTAAGCGATATACGATACGCGACACGCACAGACAGCTACTTGAAATCTAAATGGAGGCGATAAAAAAGGTTCACAGCCGCGCGATTGCACAACATATCCCAAGTGACATATCTCTCGAAGTACCACTTGCCGGTCTCTTCAGCGATTAGTATCGTACGATATTTCGAGCTGTGAACATGACGGGAAGAAGAGAAGACGATTCTGTAATTCCTTTCATTAATTTAGTGAAAGGTCATGAGTGCATCTGGAACTATTTCATTGCCGCATACAGCAAGACAGATGTGACGAGTGCCGCATGGAGGGAAATTGCATCAGAAATAAAAGACAGGTAAATGCATTGATTATTTATTATGTAAGACAAGTAGTAATCAAAATTATTAACTCATAATGTAAATATTTCTAAACTCTCACACACGAAATAAGTAATTCAATTATAATTCAATTTATTTCAATATTAATTTCAAGTATATACAGTATACAGGTATATAAAGACTGTGTTGTACTAAATGGCTGGGTCTTGTAAACCGACACATCTCCAATGTGTAGGGATTGCACCAGTTGGTTTCAGAAAGTATTCACCTAGTTTATTTCGTAAGCGGTTTGCTGCGTTCAAATTGTTGTTTTCACTGAACGTACTGTTATCTGATAATGCTGGTACCACAGAACACTTATTAAATTGTTGTGGAACATAAGGTTTGTGCCGAGTTTTGGAATACTCGGCCCCTTTCCTAGTTAATTATGTGACGGTCATTGCGGGGGTTTGTGAATTAATTATTTGAGCGGAGTACACGCTGTTATCTGCATGCTTTGTTGCCGATCCGTGCGCGCTCTATGAGGAGTGATACGCAGCGTTTTACTTGTCCCTGCTCTGAGCAGTACTCACCAGGCAGCCGAACGCGACGCAGCAACCATTCTCTCTTCCGGCGGCCACCAGTTTGAATTTTTTTTTTTTTGTCTGCTAAAATCTACTACGCGACTCTTCGGTAAGTCTGTTCAAGGTAACTTATTTATTATTTAATAAAAGAATTGTTATTTAGCTTAAATTAATGCCGATGCAATGCGATATATATACGAAAGTCACCACGTGGCAAGTGCGGGTTAAATTCTGTGTATGCATGTCTTGGAAGTTAATACTGGCTGAGCTAAAGTATTTATAAAGTAATTATGGCTGTGTATTTTTCCTAATTATATCATAATAATTTCATTATAATCAAAGGGGGGCGTAAGAGAATGTTTTATGAACTAAATGTAGAGGTATATGAAACTGTATATGTATTATGAACCTGTTTAAGTTTGCAACTCATCTCGAAATTGTAATAAGGGTTTATTTAGTTGACGAACTGTCTATAAATACTAGTCATTTAATTCTAAATTTTTTTACTGAAGGTAATTTCTGTACTTCTTAAAATTTCAAAATTTTCTTTTAATCTGAGCATGTGGTAGTGTGTGAATTATGCTGGAGTCCTGAATATTAGGGGGATCGTGAATTGGGTAACATTTGAGTAATTGTAACATATATATAATTGTTCAGGGTTCCCGACCTAAGACGATTCTCGATCCACTTCAGCGGGTGGCCGAACTTCTGCCACCAATGGTATTACACGAGTGATTCTCCGTCTGTGCCGTCGGGAGGAAGAAATGGACAATACATCAGGTTTTGTGCCGGATTTTACCAGGTGACATTTAACCCATTTATATATATTTTGGCCTCTACAATGTAGAACATCTTATTCTCTTCCTGGAACATCTCCAGTTAAAGTTGTTGGGACACAAGTCCAGCGAGACAATTAGTGCTTGTAAATTTTGTCAGTGTATTTTACTAAGGCTTAAGCCCCCCCTGAGTAAGTGTGAGCCCGGACGGGGTCATGCGTTACCGAATTTTGCTGCGAAATTTTCTTTTAGGGTAAAAGTGTGTGTGACTTAAGATTACTGATTTATAGGGGAGGTGAATTATGCTTGCATTGATTAAGGGTATTCATAGCTATATGCGTTTCGTTTTTTTTTTTTTGATTTAAAGGTTTGGGGAGGTGCTGTAACCTGTGGACGTCACCTGTAGGTGCCGTTAGTAACAGGTCTATAGCATGTTTTAGGTTGCTGGATCTGGTGGTGCGCATGGCCTCGCCTGTGGCCAAGCCAATTATGTAGGAACATCTCAAATGTGTTTTATTAGGGGCTGATGTTATAAAGTTTTTTAATTAAAATTGTCTTTATATATATATTTTATAAAAATTATCTTAACTCAGTAATAATTCAATATACGTGAAATTTCATTCAGTTCTTTTACTGCCATAGCCAGTGTACTACTAGTTCAGTTGTTAATATGAGTACACTATTGATTCTTACTTCCAATAATAAATTCTGTTATACATTCGTACGGCCGTGCAGCCATGTTGACCTGGCCATGGCGCAGTCCTATCTGGGGGAACCTTTCTAAAATTTTGAATTCTTGTGATAATTTCATTGGTTGCAACCAGTCATAACCGGACTGGTTAATGGTTTGGTTTATGAAAGTTTATGGAGGCTGGGCACTTTACCCTTTTACAGTAGTTTGGGATGGGGATCTAGGTCACTGATACTGAAGATGGTATTCTTCGGCGGCATGGTTAAATGTCTATGAGCTGCCTGCCAGGTGAACATGTGTGTAGTATATATATGTGTGTATATCGATATGTGTGCGCTATGTGTATTTATGTAACTATTTATTTATGTGTATTTATGTATTTATATTGATCGATGTTATATATTATTTATATTTGGGGAGATACTATTATGCTGATGTTTTACATACATTATATTTTGATGAGATGATACGTGCATATTTTCAGAGGAGTGTAATGACAGGGAGTGATACTTGCATGTTATTTGAAATAGTGAATAAAATTGTTATTGTTGCTAAACAACGAGTTTAATTGCAAGTCCCGTCATACTGGACCCAGCGCAGTTTTGGCTTCCCTAGGCTCTGGCCTAGTTTTAAATAACCAGTGGCCCCTCTTTAAAAAAAAAATAAAATAAAATAAAATAAAAAAAAAGGGTTTTTTTTAATAAAGTCTAAAAGTTGAAAGAGGGGTTACAGGTTGTCCTTCTCGTCTGCGTATAAAATTATGAAGCACGCATGCTGTCTTAATAGTCTGCACAGCATTACTTCTGTTGGTATAAATTGGTCGGTCAAATAGACGAAATTTTGACGTTAGCATTCCAAAACTGCATTCCACACTTTTTCTGCCTCTTGAAAGTCGAAAATTGAATATTCTTCTGGCATCATTTAATACTCTTTTTGGAAAGGGCCGCATTATATTATGCTGGAGAGGGAATGCTTCATCTGCCACAAAGTAGAACGGAAAAGGATTGTCATTTGCCTCGCCTGGTAAGTAAGTTGCTTCTGGTATTTTCCTGCAATAATTTGCCGATTGTTGATTTGCGAAACACAGAACCGTCACTATTCCGTCCATAGTCTCCAACATCTATTGCGGTGAACATTCCATCTGCGTCAGACAAAGCCATTACAACTATTGAAAAGAACCTTTATAATTATAATCTGTGGACCCTGTATTAGGGGAACACTGAATGCGGAAATGTTTGCCGTCAAGAGAACCAATACAGTTAGGTAAATTCCATAACTCATAATAACGTTTTGATATTTGCTTCCAACTTTCCTCCGTTGGTTGTGGCATATACTGCGGTTGTAAGTGGGACCATATAGCAGCACTAGTCGAATGAACAATGTAACTGATAGTTGATTTACCTCTGTAAAATTGCAAGGAAAGATCTTGAAAACTGCTTCCAGTAACTAGATACCTGAAACAACAACAATTTTGTGCCTGTGTTGTCAACAATTTTGACCCTACCATAAAAACAAAACAAGAACTATAAAAAATAATACATTAAATAAATTGACGGTTTTAAATCGTAAATAGTTGTGTAATACATACGTTTTCATTTTAATAAACAACATTTTTAAATAAATCCTATTGATGTCTACTTTTTTAATTTTGTTTCAGAAAAGAACTGTCGAGAGCGATGGAAGAACATCAGAACAGCGATCGCTGAAACCACCAAAGTCTGGGGCTAGCCAGAATTCGAAGAAAAGTTATTATTTGACTGAGCATTTAGCTTTTCTGCAACCATATTTGAAAGGAGGAGATACGTCCGGCAATCTTCACGTTGAAGATACTGCAGTAGAGGAGTCCAATACTAATCAAAATGACGGAAGTGAGACATTTGTTGAAGAGTGTTACGTTTTACCTACGTTACAATTCGGGAACCTGGTTAATTGGCTCGGGTCAATTAAACAGGCTGCCATAATCTTTACAAAATCATAAAAAACTATTACGTACACAAATGTTAAATAGGGTCCCGTGAATTGAGGGATATTGACAAGGGATTTGGTAGATATATTCACTCACCTTTTGGATAACCATGACATCTCTTTATTACATTTTCTTGAATAATAATTTAAATATTATTGTTATTTAGTTTTATTACGTTAAAAAAATAAATTACTCAAAAGTTGTGCATCGAATGCTCTTACGTCTTTTTAACATGTTACTCTGGTGAGCAAAATAAAATTATATATTTATTAACTACATTAAATACCTCGGATCCGGGTTTTAACTTAATAATGCATTACAATAAGTCAACATTATGCAAGCTATTGGAATATTAGTTTGCTCAAATTTCGAATTACCTTTTTCCTTTAACTATCATCAGATTACTATTTCATTATTGTAATTACAGACACTACTATGTTAACATTTACATGATTAGAATAAGTCTTTGCAAAAATATACTGCTTTTGTTGCCATTGTTAAAAATATAATGGTTTGGTTTCACCTTGATACAATGTGATCAGCGGCAGGTTCTCTTGTTGTTACTCTTCAGTTGCGTTTCCTAGAAGTTCTACGATGTCGTTCGGGTGTCTCCATTTATTTTGTAGATTCTTAGTTGCGATCATGACGAAAGGATGCTGTTACCTGAAGCTCGTGAGTTTGTCGTTGTTGATTCACTCCTGATGTACGGTGTTCACTTTTTTACATTTTACATTTTGCTTTTAACTGCACTAATGTTACTCTATAATGTTTGGATAGAACATACTTTACAATTTAAACATTTCGTTTCCTTTTTTAAAGAGATGTGTCGGCTAAGTTAGTTACTTTTAGTTATTTCACTACATTTCAACTACATAACTCGTTTTTACTTTCACCACATTTCAATTACTTGTGGAGTCTGTCACCACGAAAGATTACCTTCAGTTACATCGTTATTAATTTTTATATTTACACTTTTTCTTCACGACACATGGTAAAGCTGTTACCATGTCTCTGATTCTCGCTCGACTGGGGTTGGTTTTGCGGCAGTTAGTAGGGAGAGGGAGCTGTTCGCGCGGAGAGAGAAAAGTAGTTCTTACTTTATTATTATTATTTTCATACTAATCAACTACTATTAATAATACTACATTTTCTTTATTGAGTTAGGTATTTTATTATTATTATTACGTCTTTTTATTTAATTATCATAATTATTAATTTTCGCTTCAATGCAGAGTAATTTTCATGTCCGTACTAGATTTTTACAAGTTGATACAGGCATATAAGTACACAGGGAAGGGTTAAATATTAAGGGGTGTTATCGCAATTTTATTATAGAATTCTTTAGGTTTTAAAACTATTTATTTTGGGTATTATGGCGGGGTTACATTATCATTTTCATTAGGGGTTTATGTTCTGTTTTAATGTGAGATTTTAAATTATTTTAAATTTCTTTTATTTCATTTTTTCCTTTTTTAAAATCGTCACAAGAGGAAATGCCTGATGCAGCTTCTTCCGTGCAATTAATCGAAAAACCCGCTCGTAAAAGCTCAAGTCAAACACATAAAAATCGAAAGGGAAAAGACCAAGTCGACGTTGCTTTTATAGAATGGACGAAAATGAAAAAATCTGTTAATAAAACTGACCAAGATGCTGAACAGCATTTCCTTCTTTCTCTTTTACCTGATCTGAAAAACCTTAGCTTGCGTCGTAAGAGGACTTTCAAAATAGAAACAATGTCTCTCTTACATAAGTTGTTAGAGGAGGACGAACGGGAGAATGTGGAATCCAGTATTTCAGTTGCTTCCAGCCCTTCTGTATGGAGTTCGTCATCCCATCATGACACCTTACAAACTCAGTCTTACATGAGCAATATTGCAACGACTTCGGCATTCAATTCGATTACCCCACTGCCGCAAGAAAGTGGAACTGATTGGTACAATTTGTAAAAAATTATAAAAATAAAACTGCTAAATTTTATTAATACTGCTGTTTATATTCATATCTACTTACCTTATAGTAATCAGAAGTTTTTCATCTGGAGAAATAGCCTTCCTGAAGTGTGTATCTTTTTTTTTTCAAGGGTTCGTGACAGTAGGCTTTTCAGAAAATGAAAGTTTTCAGGATTCATTCTATAAAACTCCCTGAATTTTCATTCATGTTGAGACAGCTCTCGAGAAACAACAGCCGAGCTATGGTGCACGTTGGTAAGATTGTAGGGATGTACCCAGTATTTCCTTTTTCTTCTCATCCTACGCCTGAACCAATAAGCCACTACAACGTCTTCCTCACTTGAGCTCATATTTGTAACTGAAGTAGTGAGAGTTGTGTTCCCACCAAATTTTTATCGCCCAAGTCGCGCCGATTTATCGCCCGCTGTCATGAACCTTCCTAGCAATATATCGTCGCAATATATTCCTTACTATATATCGCTTATCTTATATCGCCTTAGTATGAACGGCGCCTAACGCACTACACATTAAGTCATTTCTCAGTACATTAGTTGGCCTGCTAATATGTCAAACAGCACGTCGCCTTCGTTTCTCAGAAACGCTACAGCTTAGTCACCAGTTTTATCGCTAACGTATTTCCTGTCTGCCGCCAGTTGTCATTTAGAAGTGAAAAACTAAATTAAAAATTGAATAAAACTGAGTTGAAGTGACAAGAATAAAGCAGAAAGGAGTGCAAAAAAACAACTGAATTTAAAAGCAGAAAAATGAAGGAATCACTGGCGACGGCAGCCTATAGAAGTACAAGATATGTCCAACAGATGGCGCCAGTGAACAAAGGCAAGTGCGAGTCTCCAAGTAAAATTAAAATACAGTCGTAAACATGAGACAGTGACTACGGGTCTCAATTATCCCGTTAACATAGGGACAGCAACTAGTTTCGGGTCAACATGACCCGTAACGCACTATAACCACGTTTCGCAGGGAACGTGATAAATATTATAACACCCTTCTTCTTCGCTGTCACGCCCACCAGCTGAAGTTGATGGTGAAATGTTCTGTTTTTGAGAATGTAGAAGGAAATAAAACATATGTTGAACTGTTGAAAACAAAGAGAAGGGGTTTTCTACCTTTTTTGCTCGTCCGTCTAGATGCACCAGTCCTTGACGGCATAAAAAAATTAATCCTAGTTTTCCTCAATCTAGCAGATGACATTCAAAGCACGCTGCGTGACTACTGTTCACGAGTACAAAAACAAAATTCACATTTGCTCAGTTTTGCTTGTGCATAGCATATATATATATTCAATCACTTTCTGCTACAGTCCGTTTCTTGATGTATATAATACATTTGATATTTATAATTAAATTTACCTCAAGATGTTATTTTTCTATTTGGAACATGTTTCGAGAGTTCCTGTTCTCTCATCTTCAGCCTTCGCGATCTTGTTTCTGGTGAAGTATTTGGTGTTTGTGAAGCATCCAGCAGCCAACACACAAATACTTCACCAGAAACAAGATCGCGAAGGCTGAAGATGAGAGAACAGGAACTCTCGAAACATGTTCCAAATAGAAAAATAACATCTTGAGGTAAATTTAATTATAAATATCAAATGTAATATATATATATATATAACTTTAATATTTATAACTAAATTTACCTCAAGATATACTTTTTTCCCTATTAAGAACATGTTTCGCCAACACACATAAATATATATATATATATTTAGAATTTAGATTATTAATAATTATAATAAAACTTTTTGTACATTTCTTAAATTATTATTTTGTGAATATTAACAATTTTTCAATAGTATTAATGATGATGGTTAATATTATTGAAACATTGTAATATTAGCAAGATAATAAAAAAATGTATATTCTTGTAAAAAAGGTTTTATTATTATTATTAATCTAAAAACAAAATTATAGATCGCCTACACGAAATTATAATTTATCAACGAAACAATACAAAAGGCTGCGAGACAAACGTAATTTTTGCAGGGCGATGATTTATTACTGTCTCCAGAAAATTATTTAACTTCATTTTCAAATAAAATTATTCCTCACTGCAAAGTTGACGGATTCAGCAAAACAATGGAATTTTAGCGTCGCATGTTGAGCCGAGTTTGATCTCCGGTCGACCTTGACCACCGCCGAACCGACACTTGCGCGTTTCTTGATATAAAAACAAAACATAAATGTACGAGGAAGCCTTACGCCATGGACGTTTGTGACGTCATCACGAAAAAAATATCGTCGCTTTCCTTGTTGCGAACACTTGCGTGATGGTTCCTTAGAACCGTTGCTGGTTTTCCTGTACACCGCGTTATTTCCCTGTAAAAAAGAATTCAAAATGACTTGAGATGTTCAGACTGAACACCTAAGAATTGCGTAATGAATTTATCTGCTGAGGGACCAAACGGACTTTCAAACGTATCCCGTGTCTCAACCTTTCTGTATCACTGCCTTTATAAGTAGAAACAGTTTGATGGACCTTTTAGCTGAGACTCGAAGTGACCTTACTAATGATAACTTTTTTTTTAATTTATTGCAGATTTGTTATCTGTTCGACTAAGGGAACACTGAACAAATTGACTGACAAAACACATAGCCTACATGATTATGAAGAGTTGACCTTGACAGCTCTTCTTGTTACTGTCTACAGATTAAACAGATACACAGATTGAAATCTAAATGTCAAAACATGTAAACAATGAACAAAAGTCACTTCACTTGCTGCTGGCGTGATACGATAATTCAATATATTAAATGCTGGGCCTATAAGGCAGATATACTGGTTGACATTAACGCTTAATGTTGACATGAACACAAAAGATACAGATATTACAGTACAGATAACAATGACATTACAACAGATTACACATTTATTCGTTAAACCTGACAGGTAGGTCTAAAAATGTATGTCTTTTTAGTCTGTAAATGTCTTCACTATTACGTATCTAACGAATTAATTGCTAGGCCGTTAGGATGGTATTCTAATTTAGATATGTGTTTCCTGCAGAGGCGCACGATTTCTTCTCTTACAGTTGCAACTTGTTAGGTCTTTAGTGTGTGTATAGAACTGTTGGAGAGAGCATGGAGCGTAGACTATTGATCTTATATAGCGCTGTTTAATCTCGAAGCTACTCCTCGTACTAGCAGTACCCCGAAGTTGAATACCATAAGTCAAGAACTGAAGAGGCAGTAAATTGAGAGACAGAACTAGAGATGGACAAAGTAGTTTATCGAAACGAACCATACCCAAGACGTTCATATCAGCGAACTAGCACAATGAACTAGGTTATTAGTTCAATCTGTTGAACCCCTTTTTCTACAATTTTTATAGACATTAAAAGAACAAAAATTGACATCTTCCTCCTCTGTTTATCTTAGGGTTATAGGCAAGGGATGACCAGCCTCTTCATGCACGTGAAGTAATATCTAAGCGCATAAAGATTAGCTAAAAGATAACCAATACCCTTTTTTTGGCGTTTCAACAAAACAGACGCAATAAAATGTCATTTAAATACAAAAAAAAACGATATGAAAACAATTTTATTAGTGTCGCCTTCGGCCAGAATCGCGAAACCCGTCTCATTTAAGAATCGTAATAAATAACACCTGAAATAATAAAAATAATTTATTCTTTTCAATTATTTAATAACATTTGAAGCAACTTCCTCTAATCCTATAGCATACGATATTCTCTGCTATTTTATTTTTATCATATTTATGCCAAACTTTGTCGAAATAACAAAAAACAGACAATAAAAAAAACTATTACAAACGGTTTTTTTTCTCTCACCCCTTTCCGATTCATCGGGTCTGATAGAAGTTTACTTTTACAAATCCTTGTCTTAAAAAAGAATGTATAATATAATATAATTATTTAACAGTATAACAAGATAATTAAAAACATAAAAAATATGGAGTATGTAATACTATAAAAACTCCGAAAATAAGCTGCAGTCAAGAGCAGTAAACGAATTAAACAATGAACCGACAGCGGGCAGAAGCACTCAATACCGACTCGTTACTCATTCACAAACGAACGACTACTGCAAGCGAACGACCGAGCTAACAACGAAATATGCATATGCATGTTTAGTTTTATAAGTGGCCGATAGCGTGGTTAATGCAAACTGCGAACGAACTGTCCTGCGGCACGAACGACTGTAGTCAGTAGTTCACTTAACGGAATAGTTCGCGAACGACACCACCACTAGGCAGAACGATGCTTCTCCTTTACATTGAAACGAATAAAAAACGTTCAGACGAAATACCAGAATGGAAGAATTACGACTTTCATGCATGCATTTGCTATGTGTTCAACTAAAAAGCAATATTGATATCCCGTGCAATATTGACATCACCGGCATATAAATTACGATATGCCGAACTTATTTAAGTCATTTTATTGACAAAAAGTAAAAAAGTTATTTCACTCACCTAACAACGAATATACAGTATATGTGTGTGTCAGGGGTGTATTTACGGGTTGACAAACGGACCCCCCCCCCCCAGAGAGTTGAAAGAAAAAAGACAAGCTAAAGCAAAATAAGAGTCCGGCGAGGCACCCTGGCCTTGCCACGCGTCACAACGCGAGTGTTGCCAGGTCTTCCGAAATTTCGGAAGAGCTTCCGATTTTTTTTTAATATTCCAGAAAATACGAAATTTGGTGTAAATCTTCCGAATTTTTTCCGACGCGAGTTTCAGTGAGAGTAGGAAATGACCCGCCCCGCGGGAAAAGACCCGCGTCGCATGCAGCTAACTACTGGTACGTTATCGCGCGAATTGCAGCTTCGTGCGCCATTTTCCTGCTCTCGTTTCAGTCCTATGTCGCATTTCTAGAGTTTTGTTTTTGCGTACGATAGACGTCAAATCTGGTGTTTCATTGCAATCGTAATTATAAATTGTTTTCAATAAAAGTTATAGAGGTCTTGTCCAAAATTATAGTTCCTTCTTCCTGTCACAAGCAATATGACCACCCATACACAATGATGTAATAGGCATTTTGCAAATATCCACTTATTTTACCATACTGCTTATTCAACTGAGAGTGACTAATCGTTGTTGTGTAGTCTCAAGCTGACAGAATCGCAGAACATGACTGCACCTGAATAAACAGATACTGTAATGTCTAACCTACAGCAGGTCATAATAATGACAAGTCGCCGTGATAAACGTGAAAATAAAAGTAATACACCAGGTGGCTAAAATAATCTCTGTGTTGGGTATGAAGATTGTTGAACTGTTGTTAGTTATTTCTACACCTCTGCGGTCTTAAAGTTCAAGCTCTGGCGAATCGAAAACATCGACCCAACACTGTTCAAAACATCAAAATCGTGGAACTCCATATCTAGAATTGCGGGCGCTCTCGCAATAGATAGAGCCAATTCATTTCGACTGTTTTTCAGTGTAAGCACGCAGTTGACCGAGTTCGCAGCCGTACATTGTGTAGCGTTCTTTGTGCATAGAAATATGAGTTGAAGATCGGATTCTGAATATGTTTTCAGAAACAAATTACTTCATCCCAGCCAGACACGCTGGCTTTCCTTACATATGGTTGTATCTAGGCTTCTAGAACAACACGATGCCCTAAGATTTTTTTAAATTGATACCACGGGTAATTATAAACTTTTGGCAAGCAACACAATTTTGCAGAAATTAAATAATGGTGAAACCAAATTATGTCTCCATATTATTTTGAATGTTCATCTCTTCTTTCACAGCACTTTAACAATTAATATTTAAGGCACTTTCACTTGTGAAAAACTTACTTTTTCTTATTTCCTCAAACGTCGATTCGGAGTGGTTTTCTCCTTCCTCAGTGAGGTTTAAATGCGGAATGCGTCGGAATACTTTTTTGACGCATTCCGCATTTAAACCTCACTGAGGAAGGAGAAAACCACTCCGAAACGACGTTTGAGGAAATGACAAAAAGTAAGTTTTTCACAAGTGAAAGTGCCTTAAATATTAATTGTTATGTCTCCAGTTTCTAGAATTTGTCTTGCCAATGTTTAACTCCTTAAATCTAAAGATGCAATCAGAAACCCCTCAAATCCATACCATTTACCGTAATGGTGAGGGAACGCTGAAAACAATATTAGACTTCTACATGAAGGAGGATTATCTAGAAAAAAACCTCTTGAAGGATGTTCAATATCGATATCCTTCTCATTCAAGCCTCTTGATGAACTGTACTTAGGTGCGAAAGTTTGCTGAATATTGAAACAAATAAGAATTTAACTAGTGAACAGATGAAACACTAAACTTCGATGTTTAGAGTTCTTTATTGAAAGTGTCCAACAGATTTCCTTTCGCAGATAGGCCCTACTGTAATGAAAGATTTGGAGGCTCTTGACACTAGTTGTGTTAGAAGCAAGAAAATTTCATCTATTGCCACTCTGGCGTCAAAATTTCCGAACTTTGTGAAAGATATTCTGGAACTTGACACTGAGGATACCGAGAAACACAGAGGTAGACATAGACAATGAAAATCCAACAGAATTTTGGAATGCCGTGCGTAATATGAAAGGGGGATGGTTCACCTATTTTTCCGAAGCTGTCTATCTTTATGCGGTCACTTCTGTGTTTACCCCATTCATCCACCAGTGTTGAGAGAGTATTTTCTACTATAAACCGTACGAAAAATCAGAAATAGGCTGAGCACCCAAACGATCTGCGGATTTCTGCATACCAAAAGAAATACAAACTCTGCATCCTGCTGTGATTTTAAAGTTGGCGCGGATTTTACAAGTTTGATGAACAACAGTATCTACATGACTGGCGGGAAAGACGAAGAAGTGGAGGAGGAGGAGGTTTAGAATATAAGACAACGTTGGTGAGTGAAAATTATTTTGTGATAATAATTATACTGTATATATTCTTTTCATTTAAGCTTACTACATTTTCTTAAGATTTGTCAAACCAACTTCCGAAATTTTCGGCAATCTTCGAAAAATTTTTTTTACACCTGGCAACACTGACAAGGCGTGAACCTTTGGAGGATAATATATTCTCACGTAGGCTTCCGGCCGGTGTCAATTAAGCTTTTAAAATCTTCTTCCGGTACGGACGGCGTCAAAAATGTTTTGTATGACACCAATGAGTATCCTTAGGTCTAAGACCAGTAGAAGGTTTTAACACCTTGGGGGATAAGCCTATTGGGAGAATCGTTCACATAACACCCAGTAGGCTGCAGATCAATACCATTAAAGACAATAACAAATTAAAAAATATGCGTTGTCGAAACACTGTTTAGAAGATACTAATTGACTGAATTGATTTTCCTGTACAGTATTTCATATTTCAAACGTACAGTATACGCAAATCCTGTACACTGCGTACACAGGGTGCGTTGTTGTGTTGTTATTACACAATAAGGCTGTTTATATACTTAAAAATTGTTACTACTATATTAGCGTACACAGCTGAAAAAATAATAAAATAGCCTAAAAATTAAGAGAGCAACAAAATCGTCAACTTTTTCGACCCTCTTGGGGGGTCCGTTCGTCCCCCCTACCTGAACGTCTTCTGCAAAATTTTCACCACGACAGAGCAGTTTATCTCGGTCATTACACAAAATATAATTCATTTTCTTCAATACTGCATTGTACGTCAAAAAAAAAATCGTCGAATACACCAAAATACAACTTGCACAATTAGCTGTCAACTCTAAACAGTGCATGCAATAGGGCTAACATTTTGGTCGATTGTCACCAAGATATGTAATGCTACTAACATTACATGAATACAAATTTTTAATCGAACGATTGTAGCACGAGACAAAAAATTGCACGAACCACGTATACTGTGTTTCTTAATGAAATATAGAGATTAATCGTACTCAGATTTTAATACAAGGTGTACATTTTTTCATATTATTATATACATTATATACTGATACGTATGAAAAATGTAATTTGCTGTAATTCTTTACTTCAGAATGTTTTTTTTCCTGAAATTATAGAAAACAATTTATTGATCAGTATTTAGTAGTTAGTATTTATTGATTCGTTACTGTTCAGTCGATGAAAATTATAGACATTTTTTCCTGTATTTTATGAATATATTTTTAAAAGACGTAAAACTAGTAATTTCATTTTAAGTTGCAAAAAAAAGTTCTGAACGCTTCAGTTTGGGAGAGATTATACGATTAAAATACTATATAACTTAAGAAATGCACTAATAAATATAATAATGTTTTCCTTATAAAACTTCACTTTACATTTAACGATTTTGTGATTAATTTTACGGTTTAACGTAACAACTGCATAGACCTATAGGTTTTTCTTTGTTTTACTCACATTTGGTTGTATTTACAACTCTTATCAAGCATAATTCAATTCGTACAATCTAACAAAACTTTACTTCATTTTAGTCAATTTTGTGTAAAATTTTGTAAACGCTGGCAACTCATTCGAGTAGACGTTTACACAACTAATGTGAATGTTTAACAAAACGAAATTTTATTCATCAATAGTTAAATAGAAGGCAATAATTTGATGTTAATTTTATTTTTCATCTTATTCATGATGATTAATTATGGTAATATTGTCACGAAATAACGATTAATAAATTACTGGTTATTGTATATTATATTTTTAATGTCATTGATATTATTATTATTATTATTATTATTATATAGTAAAGTTAATGTTTCCAGCTAATCAAAGTTATATCCTCCGACTAAAATGTTCCTTACTTAATCCACTGGATGTACCGTCCTGTCGCAAGCGACCCTCTCAATAACGTACGACCTTTTCAGTTGCACTATTAAAATAATCATCTTTCATGTAGCGACGGACGCACGGCAGCGGACAAGACAACTCACGTGTTTGGATTCCTTGCCGTTAAAATGTTAAAATAAAATACGCTATCGAAATATTATGACGCTTCAAGCAGTACACTGAATAATTACAGCTTTTTATACGCCGCTCCTCGCGAGAGGATAATTTCCAAACACGCTCAAAGAAACGCAGTTGCTGGTAATTTCGACATGTTGAATACATTTCACAAACTTTGTGGGAAAGTATATAAATATAATCATCTGTTTACTAAACAAAGATCGCCCTAAACCGGTTGACAAGTAAATTATTATGCCCACCTGTAGCTATTACTCCAGATGCTATATCGTCCGGCACTAGCCCTCCCTCAGCCAACACTAACGCAGTTGTACGCTACGCCCGAATTAACCGAGGTCGGAAACAGATGCTTGCACGTGTATCCCCACTTCTAAACTTGATTCCCGCACGTTTTTTTTTGGAGGGAAACTACGTTCCTATTGCGTAACGTCGGTTAATTCGTTCTGATAAGTGCCACAATCATTTTAGGTCTCCGTGTTCCTGTTGTAGTTTCCGTTAGTAATAGTCTTTAATACTTGTTTTCGTTCTATTTCGTCTTGAATACTTGTATTCCTGCATCGGTTCCAGCGGTGCCGTTGAGATGTATTCCCCCCCCTCCGGCAGTTCAAAACATACACTGAATAGAATAGCGCTTTCGCTTTTGAAATGTTTTTTTTTTTTTTTTTTAGGGGTATTAATTACGGCTGGCGCCGCCTCGCATCCTAGCTTCCACTGGCGCCGGTCTAAACAGTCCTGTTCTGTAAGTCCTCTTGCATTCATTGCATCTTCGACGTCCATTTTCCATGAATGTTTAGGTCTTCCTTTTTTTCTTCTAGAGGGTGGAGTCCATTCCCACACCTTCCTTGGCCATCTGTCATCCGACATTCTTTTTAGGTGTCCGAACCAATTCAGTCTTCTTGCTTCTATTGTTTCTATAATGTCAAGGTCGATTCCCATTACTTGTCTTATCTCTACATTTCTCACTCTATCTAGTCTTGTTAGTCTACAGCACCTCCGCCAGTAATCCATCTTCATAGCTCTTATTATGGATTTATTTCTTTTATTAATTTCCCACAGTTCTGCTCCATATAGGCCTATACTTTCGACTATAGTTTTATATATTCTGATTTTATTGTTCTTTATTATCTGTGGACTTCAAAGCAGACTGTTTAATTGTTTTGTTGCTGTCTTAGCTTCTCCTGTTCTTACTTTTATTTCTTGGTTGCTGTCACCATCCGATGTCGTTGTTACACCCAAATACTTGAATTTTTTAATGTTTTATCACTTTTGTTCCTAGTTGTAGGTCTTGACCTTCACCGATAAGGTACTCAGATTTTGAGATTTTGAAATGTAAAAACCAAAATCTTTAAAAGGAAAAACAACCTAACATAATAGAGCTTTAGTACTACTTCTGAGAACGACCGACCTCCACCCAGGGGCTATTTTACTTTAGTAAACAGATAATCATTTTTATTTATTTTCTTACAAAACGTAAGAAATCTGTTCAACACTGTGAAATTACCAGTACCTGTGTTTCTGTGCGTGTTTTTGGAAATTATCCTCTCGCAAGCAGCACAATATTAGAAGCTGTAGGCTAATTATTTAATGTACAGATTGAAGCGATCATATTTTTTTTTTTTTAACGTTGACCGAACAGTAATGCAATTTTACCTGAGTTGACTTTATCCGTAGCTGTCCGTTGTTGCAACAAAGATTGTTTTTATGACTATATTCTAGCATCATAAAGATCTTCGCAGTATCTGCACATTCCGTGATACAGAAGCAATTTTAACTTTATTTTCAAAATAAATGTTATGATTTTTTACTTCTAATGAAAACCGCCTTTCCGATATTTCTGTATTCAATAAAAAAATGTGAAATAATAAGAAAAAACAGCTTAACTAATGTTTGTTTAAACATAATTTACGTTGGACAATAACTTCTACTAAGTATTCTTGGTAGCAAATGTACGAAGAAATACACACGCCATTTATACACGAATTAAAACATAGACTTGTGTTTTCACACAGACATAATAAAAATTTCAAAATACAGAGATTACAAACGCGAACATCAATTTACTTGTGTACACACTTAGCGTAAGGCTATACTTAGAAAGTTTGCTAGTACTTTTTCAAGTAACATAGAAGAGACAATATCCTGATGGACGTGGCGGATCGTGACTCCGTTTAATTGATCTTCGGTCGCTGTAGATCTTAATAAGTTTTGAGCTGCGTGGGACCGAAAAAGAACATTTTATAGTGTCTTCATATAACATTGTTAGTCTTCATATGGCTTTAAAAGGCTCTCTCATATACTAGGTAAAGCTGAAGCGTATTTGTTCGTACGCTTATTCAAGACAGTTTGGAAAGATTTCTTATGTTGATTTCCGTATGTGCTTCCAAATCTTGAATTTTCCTTTTAGTAGATAAGGAAACGGAAGTAACTCGTTCTTATGAAATTTAGCTCCCATAAGAATGGACACTCATAATGTTACGAAAATTCTGATGGGAACAAAGTGTACCAAACTACTTGTTGTAATTTAATCTCAGGTAGACTTAATAAACATAAAGTTGGACACAGCAAAATAAATATTAACTTTTATATACTGTACTAAAATTATAATAAATTTAAACTTGTTTAAGGCTGAATAGGAGAGGATAAGAATAGGATAGTGATGAAATGTGTGTGCTACTTTCATTTTAATTATTTTTAATTTTATTATTATTTTTTTGAAGAGACGTTTAGCCATTTGTATGTCGTTTCCAGGGAATACGACAGAAAGTTAGACTCTCAGTTCCCCAAAATTTGTTTTGCTTAATTTTTTTGAATACTTTGTTATCCAGGACCAAGAGTCTCATATACACAGTATTTATAATTTGTTTGCTATCCAATATTTACAGATTGATTTCATTGCTTTCATTTTTTGATTACACAGTTTTATTGTAATTTCTAGATACAAGCTAAGGTTGTAAGGACTGGCCTTACCAATATTCTTCAAGTTTTTTAAACGTTTTAGAAATGAACTGACTGACTTTCACAACACTTTTTTCTCTCGTGTCCTCAAAGTTCTGGGATATTTTGTAGAATGTGTGACGAGTAGCCTACTCAAGAGTCATTCGGATGGCGCTGTGCAGTGAAATTCATATTCGGATATTAATTTTAATGTGCAAATATTTATTTTTCGATTCTAACTTTCGGAAGTGTTGCTTACACTGGTCCTAATGGATCACGACAAGGTAACATAAAGATTAGGAGTACAGGAACAATTGATACGATGGCAATTGCTATACGGAATGTTCAGGAATTGGAAACAAATGAGAATAAAGTTGACAATATCCTCAAAGAATATAATGATAATATTATAAGTAGGGAACGGATTTGTAGGTAAATAAATATTTTTATACGTAATTAAATATTTTTCGTATTAACGTTAATAATTAAATATTTTTCATAAATATGTAATTAACATATATTTTAAACATTTCAATGTTAAGTTTTTCAGGAATAACCTCCACGTGCCTTGTGCATTGTTGCATGATAATGGTGTTAACTTCTACGTGCAACACTTCTTCAAGTGAATGAGTCATTATGTTTTCGTTTACTCGGTCAAGTGCTTCTTTCGTATATAAACACGCATTTCCTAGTATTTTATATTTCTGCCCTTGTAACTGTGGTGTCAGACTAAACACTTGATGGGTATACTCGCTGTCGCTGTTACAAAGTGACATAGCTTCATGTTTAAATGCCCCTAAGCCCCTAAGTATAAACATACTGCATTAGACTGAACTCCAAGTCTCTGATGGAGGGGATAAAGTATGCGTGATTGTGTTGTGTGTGTCTGTGTTGGTACTGTTTGTTTGTCAAAGCCAATGATTCATCAGCCCTGTTCACAGTGCAAACTGGCATCCATCATAAAGGCAGACTACCAGTTTGTAATATTATTGGACTCCGCTTTTTACTGTTACGGTAGTAAATACGTTTAAATACTACGTATTATTGGCATTGTTTTATTCTTCGTATTGTTTAAATTAGCAGCCATCCTTACTATTTCTTTTATGAATTTGCTAACTGCTATAATTTTTTATTGTTCGACTAAGCTTTTCGTCATTACTGACATCTTCAGGTCTTAAACAACGTCTATCAACTGTACGTTGTAGGCTTTTATAAAGTTGACAACGTAAATAAATTAATGAATATAAAAGTGGATTTTACAAATGAAGAAATATCTTATTATATATTAAACAATAAACAAAAATAAATTAAAATAATAAGAATAACACACTAAAAAATGACGAAATGTAAAAGGTTACAAAAAAATTATAAGTCACGAATGAAGAAATTAACGGGAGATTCTTAAAACAATTTGACGGACGTTAGAAAAATGCCTAACGGAAAAAGGTAGACAAAGTTCCCGTGAAGAGCGGTAGCAGCTAGAACCAATAGGAGGGGCGATGACATAAGGGGAGGGGCCTAAAGTATAAAAGCCTACAACGTTCATTTTATGAATTTGCTAACTGCTATAATTTTTTATTGTTCGACTAAGCTTTTCGTCATTACTGACATCTTCAGGTTTAAGACGTCAGGAATTCAGGTTAAAAGAAATAGTAAGGATGGCTGCTAATTTAAACAATACGAAGAACTACAACGTTCAGTTGATAGACGTTGTTTAAGACCTGAAGATGTCAGAAATGACGAAAAGCTTAGTCGAACAATAAAAAATTATAGCAGTTAGCAAATTCATAAAAGAAATATTGGCATTGTGTTTACAACTTAGTCCTTTTTAAGTAGTTGTGTTATAGTAACATTAAAAATACGAATTTGTGAACTATCGTGTAGGATTAATGTACTTTTAGTTACTTTCTGTTAGTGAGTGAATTATCCTGTTATTTGTTTATTTGTAACTATCTGTTCACACACAATGTCTCTTCAAGGATCATCGAAACAAAGAAAAAAAAGTTTCGTTGTTCATAGTGAAGGTCGCGAAATAATTAGTAATATAATTGAAAAATGTAATGAAGGAAAATGACAAAATTCGCTGACGTACCCACTTAATCAAGCAACAAAACGAGCTGCGTATTACTGTGATAAATCGGAAAGCTTCATTAAATACTTGAGGAAGCAAAGAGAATGCAGTCCAGATGGAAAACTCTCCACACCGTGTAAAAAAAGAACGTAAAACATGTGAGAAAAGAAAACTTTTTCTTGATGTTTTCAATAATGTGTAGTAAGAAATGTTGTCCAAGATTTTTATAAAAATCAAAACGTTGTGCCTACTGTTAAAAAACTCCTATCTGTCGTGAAAGAAAGAATCCATTTTCCATGAGGCGCTAAATCATTAACGCGAGTGCTTAAAAGTGTGGGATTCAAATGGAAGAAATGTATTTCATAGAAGTAAAAGAAAAGTGTTAATTGAAAAACCAGAAACTGTAAGGATGCATTACAAGTACCTTGTACAAATTAAAAGCTTTCGGGAATCTGGGAGAAACATATTTTTTTAGACGAAACATGGGTTAACAGTAATATAACTGCAGATAAATGTTGGCAGTCAAATGAGGTTTCTGGTGTGTTACAGAATTACAGTGCGGGTAACAGATTAGTGATTTTATATGCGGTAAGTAAAAATGGCTTTATTCCGGGTGCTAAACTTTTGTACAAACTTGGAAGTACTAGTGGTGACTATCACGGACAGATGAACTATGAAAATTTTAAATAATGGGTTGAGAATAAGTTGTTGCCAAATATTCCGCCGGAATCAGTAATAGTGATGGACTATCCGCCGTTTCATTCTGTTTTAGCTAAAAAGATTCCGACAAAGTATTCTACGAAACTCGATATGATACAATTTCTAAGAAATAAGGGAATTAATTGCGATGAAGGTATGAGAAAGGAACATCTTTTTCAAATTATAGAACTCCATCGGCCCAGAGAAAAGCAGTACAAGATTGACCAATTTTTATCAAGCAAGGGTCACACTGTTGTACGGCTTCCTCCCTATAAGCGCAACCTCAATCCTATTGAACTTGCCTGGGCAAAAGTTAAAAACTACATACAAAATTGCAACAGTCATGGAAGTCTTAATTTTACGGAATTGTCTGAAATAACTGAGCAAGCAGTAATGTCGGTAACTGAAAGTGACTGAGTAGGGTACTGCAAGAAAGTTGGGGAGGTAGAGGACTACTACTGGGAAAGTGATGGAATAGTTACTGACAACATTATTATCACATCAGGTTCGGATGATTATAATATCAGCAGTGACAGTGGTGACAACATAGACAGCAGTGACAGTGACTCTGATCGCAGTTTCAATACTGACAGGGAAGAGGAAACAGATGAGGAGTTAGCTCGCCCTCTTTAAAATGTAAGTCATCTATAAATTTCGAAATGATAATCTATGTGAAATTAAAATTAGATTTTAATACTAATAATATTTAACAGTGCCAATTCTTGTACAACACATAGCATCACAGTTATCTGGCTTAATGTTCAATGAGAGGAAAGTGAGCGTTGAGTGAGGTTTGATAATGCTGTGAATCGGGATTTCTCAGTAATCGCTGATTGTTTAACGCAATTGCCCGTCCGTGTGTCTACGCTCTCTCTCTCTACCCACGTTCCTCTCAGAGACTTGGAGTTCAGTCTAATGCAGTACAATCAATTTGTTTCCCTATTACCATAGAAAAGATTAAGTAACACAACTGGCAACTTAATAATATTCCTGGAATTTTTTTTTTAAAATGATGTAGTCACAACGAAGGGTGGGAGACGATTTTTAATTTTCGAAACGCTAAACCACCGAATTACCTAATTTTTACATCAGTTCTCATGTAACGCGATAGTTTATTGTCGCGTCGCGTACGGTGCCGAAGGAAAAATGTAGTGAAAGTGCCCGTTACAGTGGCGTGGCGTCCATGTAACCGCTGTTGCCGGCGGCAACAGTACAAGCAATGAAATAAAATAAAATTAATTACAAAATAAATACTTTAGTTATTAAAATAATTTGAAATGCGAACAACATTAGTAGGGAAACTTGAAGAAAACCATAGCATTGCTTTCGAACTGCTGGGCACTTGCACCGTCTTGTGTTGCCGGCTCAGACATCGGCAGTGTTTTACTGCGTATTGGTAATTGACCTCGTAGTAGTTGTCACTGTACAGACTAGCGGAGAGGGGGACACATTTGTTCACCCAATCTGTTGCCGCTGTGTAAACCGGCAAAACGCTCAGTTAGCAACTATGCTTGTTTCAGAACCTACGGGTAGTAGTTTCCTACTACTATCAGCAGTTCACTTTTGGTACCGAACAAGGAATGTGGTGACGCATACCATTTCACTGCACGCATCACTGTAATACAGTACTACACATTTAAAATACGTTTAACACAGTTTCGGTGTGACTTGACTGTCTCTCACAAAGTATTTCTTGTAGCGAATAAAAAAAACACACTTTAACAAAATATTCAATAAATTACATTTACATATAATACAATTACAATTACATATAACTAAATACGTCTTCTGAACGTCTGTACAGTGTTTTCAGAACCAATAATACCCCACCAAAACAAGCACGCACTATCATTCAGTAATTCAGTAGACCCCCCGCTCCTCTGGCGTCTCGGCAGTAAAACAGATGTGCGTACAGTAGTACGGACCTATTTGTGTTTTGTTCCTTTAGTTGTGTTTCTCTGTTAATCTTTATTATTTTAATTTGATTATTTGTGTCCTGATTTATTCTGTATAATGGAGTCAGATCCCGTTGAACTGGGACCCTCTTTTTCTGCCAGGGAATGATAGAAAATACTCTACAAAATTCTTTTGGGTGTAAAAAGAATATTTTGACTCTAAAAAAAAAAAAAAACACTTCGTACTAGAAAAAATTCGAATTAATTTTTAGGGTTATCACAACCGGCAACAGCTGTTATGTACCCACCCCACGCCACGCCACATAACGGCTTTATGTTAACGAATTCCTTATGTTAACGAATTTAAAGGTATATTCAGTTCAGATGGAAAGATACCATTTGACAGCCTTCTGGAAAATTCATAAATGCGGATCAAGTTACGCAACATATATCCGGAAACAGACATATACCCGGCTTCGTGTTCTAGTTCGAAACAAGTGCTTTTAGGTGAAACAGGGACCTTCCCCTCCCTCCTCATATTCGGGACCTACGAAATGTCGTAAATTTTATTCTGATTTGTGCAGAGCTTTCATTTCAGCAGACATTCCTCTACACAAAGTAAACAATCCAGCGCTTCTCGTGAAGTACACGAATTTAGATCCTCTGGATGAGTCTGTTTTACGAAAACACTATCTTTCAAACTACTACGAAGAAACATTCGAAAATATCAGAGCTGTGCTTGAAAATGAGAAAATATGGGTAATCGTTGATGAAACTACGTACTCAACGGGAAGAAATGTGGGAAATGTAGTTAATTATTGGTGAGCTTATAAATTTTCTGAACTTCCATTTTCTGATTGCTTGTAAAGAAATGTCAGCAGCAAATCACATTACAAGTCGCTAGGTTGTTTAACGAAAGTATGCATTTGTTGTAAAAACCTCTTAACAGACTCTGTTAGTAAAATACACTTTGTTGAAAGCAAAATTAGTTCTCTCACAGGATCATAAATGGAAACCTTAAAATATAATTTCAAAGCTCCGTTTGAAAAAAAAACACTGGATTTGAAATTGTAAATAAAGTTGCCATGTTCTAGAAGGTCTGCAAGTAGACACTGAAAACAGTGGCGCATCTAGAATTTGGTTGGGGGGGGTCCGGGGTCGGGTCGGCTTTTTACAAAAGAAAAACAAGTTAAGGCTAATTAATATTACTACCTTAAAAGTAGGGGTGAAAAACGCGTGATAACATCCTGAAATCAGTCCCGTTAGAGTAAACGGTAATAACACAATAAAAATAAAAATATGCGTTATTGAAACATTGTTAAAAGATACTTATTGGCTGAATGAATTTTTCTATGTTTCATATTTCAAACATATGTTGTAATAAACCTGTGTCTGTATTTAAAAAGAGCGACACAGCTATATATTTATATTTGCATACACAGCTGAAAAACAAAAACAAAACAGCCTGAAAATTAAGAGATTAACAAAATTCGTCAACACTTAAAACCCTCTGGAGGGGGGGATCCGGTCCCGTTCGTCACCCTCCCCCGTAAATACGCCCCTGATTGAAAACGTAAGTGTAGTGTTCCTTTTTTTCATGAAGTGTCCAGACTGACTTTATGTGACGTAGAACGTCTTTTTCCCAATATCGATCTTTGTTCCGTGATAATCAGATGGCGTTCATTGTGCACTGCAGTTCCAATTACATTTTCAGAAAGGAACTGACGAGTTGACCAAAACGTTTGGCAAGTACTTATGAAATTTTTCCTGTTACAACCTGTATGATTGTGTTAAACAACAAATAATATTTTTATCTTTTTAAAAAATGTTTTTCGTTTTTTAGCACATCAAAAATAAATATTTTCAGTTTTCTAAGCACCTAAAAATCCATCTCTAATTATAAGGGAGACCAAAAAGATGAAAGGTACGAAAGATTTAACAGATTATGTCATGATATACAGTGGGGTATCAATGAAAAAAGAGGTGCACGGCTGTGGATATGTTAATTTCATGGTAAATCTTAGAAAATACAGTATATACTTAAAATGTAAAACTTGTATAAATATAAAAATACTAAAAAACTCCAAATTTTGTAACTTTTATATAACATTGATGTCTTGGAACAACTGCGGTCCTGCATTTGAGAAACTTTGGTTCAATGGCCTCAATTGCCATCTTGCTTTCGGTCTCTATAGTCGCTGTAGATGGCCAAGGTACAATACGCCTCAGCACCTGAAATATTACAAATAAATAAATTATATAGTCCTAGTCTTACTGATATCATGACAACATCAATGAAACTAAAACTTCTAGCTTAATGTGAGTTATGTTTTCCAATCAAAGATTAAATAATTTCAAGATAAAATACACTTTTCAAAATACATATTTACAAATTTTTAACTGATAGTTACTTAAATAAATGTACGGTATCTTTATATTTTAAGACAATCTCTGATATTATTCAACTGTATGTTACACCTAGGAGCTAGCTTTTGTATCCCCAAGTCATTATACACACACAAAGTCCTGTGAACCACACCAAGACCTAACGTTTCACTTCATAACTATTGCCAAACTTTTTGTGAACAGATTTTTTTTCAGATGATGTTCGGGTAAAATAAGTGAAAATCACTGGGTATGAGGTCCAAGCTATATGGCAAAGAACGAAAACATCCCATTTCTAGTGTCAGGTTTTGCAGGTAACACTATCACTTTGGGACCGAGAATGGTCGCTGAGCAGACAGGTGCCTCTCCGCTTTTATACCCTGATTTTTCCATCCAGTTGCAGTCATAGGTTTAGTTTAGGAATCAGTTTATGCAATTATCTTATTGTCAGTCACCAATCTGTATGAATATTCTTCAATTTTGCAAAGAAAATTGTGAGACATCAAAGACAGCTTATTGATCTTTTGTATGTCATGAGCATTTGTCCTTTCTTTGACAATTAATTGTTCCAGTTCAAGACATTTCATCAAGTCGTAATGTCAATATAAGCATCTGTGATTTATCTAGGAGTTTCTGCCAGAAATTAACTTCGTGTTTAGAAAACACAATGGAACGAACTTCTCATTTTGTGGGATTTCAATGAGTGCGCCAATTGTCGTAATATATTGTTACGACGGTCTCCTTGATCGTCGTAGGTACAGTGGAAACAAAATAAGTACAAGACACCAGTTAAGTCACTAATCACACCTTTAATTTTTACAGTTAAACAGTTCGTAATTAACAACACAGTCTCTACAACAAATCAAATCAAAATTGTTCACACGCGATAAAATGTCCACTAAAATTGAACACGATTGTATTACAATTATACCGTCCGATTATAAAACACCACTCTTAACTAATAACCACTTGAACGCGCACAGTAATATCGCTACTATAACTCTCGAACCGCACTATCCAAAATCGCAACTGATACTGAAAAACTAAGGCCGCTGCCGCCATGTATTTATATATCCCCGCTCACAAACCAGAAGCTTCGAAACTGCGTCTTAGCGGTCGTGTGAACTACGTAATTAACTGCGGCCTTGACACAGTCCGCGTGGCTGGCGCCTTCGAGAAACTTCTCGTATATGCGTCTACAAGCACGTACGCAACACGCGTTACATCGAGTTTCTTCTGGCACATTCGACAAACATGTTGATTGTTCTGTGATGCCGTAACACCACCACCTCCTTAAGCCTGTTCGTCCCGAACTGGCAAAGCGTCTCCGAAGTAATACTCGACCAGGTGATCTAGGTGGACGTCCTTGCGAAGGATAATTCTCCCGTTCTTCGAATTCAGTCTCGTGTGATCTGAACATCACGTTCCCAGGAATGCGAGTCTTTCGCGCAACCACTAGTTTCGCTGGAATCACTCTCGTTGCGTCATGTACTGATGACCTAAATACCACTGGCTGATCCAAGTTTGTTTGGTTCTCGTCAACAACCTCTTGCGTAACCTCATCTTTAGCCACTTTGCTCTGGGGCGCTTCTATCACCTCAGGAACAAGCAAGAGTTTTGTCTCGACACCCATAGTTGGCTTTCCAATCACTTCTTTTGTCGTTATACTTATTTGTACTTCCTCTGCTAGTTCTTCCTCCATTTCCGCTTGCAACAGGGAGGGTTCCTTTTGACCAGACTTGTTGACTTTTTCTTTGACTAATGCCACTCGCTTAATCGAATGGTTGGTAGATCCTGTCATTTTAGTCATGCAAAGCTTTATCTTCTCTTGGTCAACCTTCAGGACATTCTCTCTTAAGTCCACAACGAATCCGTAGGCATTCATAATGTCCGTGCCAAAAATCACTTCATCGACAATGTCTGCAACGAGTATTTGGTGGCTAAACTCGAGAAGACCCAGGCGTACACGTACGTCTACCTTTCCTAGCAACTTGACGGGGCTTCCAGTCACAGTCTGTATTGTACAAGAGCTAATTAGAGGCTGGCGGTTGCTGACTAAGTCAGGGCGCACAATGGACACTGTTGCGCCCGTGTCAACTGTAAATGATTTTGGTTTACCTTCCGCAAATCCATTAACGATCAAGTTTCCACTGGTCTTATGTAGCGTGGAAACTGTGTGCTGTTCTGGGGCTTTACTTCTCCAATTGGTGCGATCACTCTCTTCTCTCGGTATTTTCTTCTCCCAACAGTCTACCTGTAGATGACCACGTTTTCCACAGTTGTAACATTTCGGTCTTCTGTCTTTTTCAAATCGTTGCGACTCTCTTGAACTTTTGAATTGTTTGTCCGACAACATTGTTCTTCTGCACCCATCGTAACGGCAATGTGATACAGAGATCTTCCGACTGCAACGTGATGGCACAAACCCATTAATGTAGCGGGACGCTGACTTGGCAGCTTCAAACTGTAGGGCGTGAACAAGAGCTTCTGAGCTATCTCGGTGTCTTGCCATTCGTAACACTTGCTGAAGTTCACAATCTCCGATACCATCAATAAATGTCTGCACCGCAAACCTTATTCGGAAGTCTTCTGGTGCTTCAGGATAGGCCAATCTAATCAATCTGTCGATACTTGCTTCAAACTCTTCAAGACTCTCCCCGGAACGCTGTCGTCTTGTTCTCAACTGAGCGTAGTACACCTCTCGCAGATGTTTATCACCATACCTTAATTCTAGAGCTTTTATCAACTCGGCATACGTTTTACTTTATATAATAATGAAACTTTCTCTTGTGAACTTACTTGACTTTTTCCGTCGAACGCGTTTCGGCGTCGTGTTCGCCTTCGTCAGCTTAGAAACAGACTGCCAGTTTCTAAGCTGACGAAGGCAAACACGACGCCGAAACGCGTTCGACGGAAAAAGTCAAGTAAGTTCACAAGAGAAAGTTTCTTTATTATATAAAGTGTAGTGCTGTGAAAAAAGATGATGAACAAACAAGACAACTTCGGCATACGTGTTCTGGCTGTCAGGTGGCACTTTCTGCAGTAGTTCTGCCGCGGGTCCTTTTAATGAGAGAACGAGTGAAACAGCCTTGTCTTTCTCTGTCCAATTATTTTCGCATGCAGCAGCTTCAAATTGGCGGAGGTACGTTGTCCTGTGACTGCTTCCGTCAAAGGTTGGAGCTCTGACATGAACTATCCCAACCGCAGGCGAGGTGACCTCTACTGACTTATTTTCTGTGTCTTTCTCTGTTTTTATCATTGGTACAGTCTGTTCACAAAGTTGGTTTGGTTGTAACTTCAGGAACTGCTCTCTTATGTTTGCCATTGACATTTCTACTGCAGATATTATTTGACATGGTTTCTTCTATGTCAGATATTTTTGTGGGCATCGATTCTTCAACACTCGAAACAGATTTCTCTACTTCAGCTATTTTTAATGTCATTGATTCTTGTACCTCCGATATTTTAGTAACTTGTTTATTAAGCTCACCTCTTAGGAGACCCAACTCTGCAGCGGTTTGTTCTTGTGTCTGCTTTTGCTCCTGTATTAACTCCTTGATGTCTTCTGTTTCACGCTTCCGTTCTTCTTTTTGTCTTGCTTCTGTTTCTAGCATTAATGCTTTCTGACGCTTCTCAGTCTCTTCTCTTTCCTGCCTGCGTTTCTCATCTTGTCGCTTTTCTGCTCTTCTCTTTCTTGTCTTCGTTCTTCTTTTTGTCGTCTTTCTGCTTCTTCCTGTGTCTGCCGCAGCAGCGTTTGGAAAGCTTCCATCAACTGACTAAGATCCATTGTTTACCGATTTTTTACCTTGTCTTGTACAAAGTGTCCACTGTTTCCACTGTTAACCGTTCTATCCCACTTCTGACACCACTGTTACGACGGTCTCCTTGATCGTCGTAGGTACAGTGGAAACAAAATAAGAACAAGACACCAGTTAAGTCATTAATCATATCTTTAATTTTTACAGTTAAACAGTTCGTAATTAACAACACAGTCTCTACAACAAATCAAATCAAAATTGTTCACACGCGATAAAATGTCCACTAAAATTGAACACGATTGTATTACAATTATACCGTCCGATTATAAAACACCACTCTTAACTAATAACCACTTGAACGCGCACAGTAATATCGCTACTATAACTCTCGAACCGCACTATCCAAAATCGCAACTGATACTGAAAAACTAAGGCCGCTGCCGCCATGTATTTATATATCCCCGCTCACAAACCAGAAGCTTCGAAACTGCGTCTTAGCGGTCGTGTGAACTACGTAATTAACTGCGGCCTTGACACAGTCCGCGTGGCTGGCGCCTTCGAGAAACTTCTCGTATATGCGTCTACAAGCACGTACGCAACACGCGTTACATCGAGTTTCTTCTGGCACATTCGACAAACACGTAGATTTTTCTGTGATGCCGTAACAATATGATGTGAACTCTTCACCTGTTACTGAATGTGAGAATCAACATCGGCCAACAACACAGCAGTTTTACCACCACAGCTACGTTACAGTCTATATGCAATGTAGGCCTATCTTTATTTTCCAGACGCGCCTCATACACACTATCAGATCTTTCATAAAACTTACACTGTAAGAGCTCATTTGATACTACTGGTTCATGGAAATCAACTGCCTTTGTTTAGAATAGCAGAGGCAGTTGTGTGCGTAAGTTATCAAGTTTTATTTACTTTGTAAATTAGAGCCAATATTTATTTATGTATGAAGTGAGTGCCAACACACTTATTTTGTTTCATCAACCCTCTTCCCTTCTTTAATTTTAAAGAATCTTAAATTTGTTAAAGTTCAAGGAATTCCTTTAATTTTATTTTCTCTTTGACTTGACTTTAATTTACCAGAATATTGGAACTAACTAAATCTTATAATAGAAACACAAGGTTTCATTGATCAAACCCAACTTTATTGTCAAATACTAGAATTAGGTTACCTGCAGTTTTTACTACACTGTCAAACAAGAACATCAAGATAACAGGAAATTAGTTATCTGAGTAGATACTCAGAATATCTACTCCATTATAATTACAAAATTGTATCTAATACATTCATTTATTTGAAAAGGTTTTAAATCTAAATGAATGTGTGATACTTCCCATAATTCCTTTGCTACCAGTATGCCATCTTGTGAACACGCGCGCGCGCGCAAACACACACACACACACACACACACACATACACAGAGTACTGTGCTATTTTTTCCTCAGTTTAACAACTTCTGCTCATATCTACAATTGCAAGAGTAAAGTAAGGTTGTAGTGACCTTGTACCAGTACTTACATGGACGAACAAGTATTCCAATATTAATTGATGACTCGTTGGGCACTTGGTGAAACATATTAATACAAAGGTTTTGTAAAACATATAAAAACACTTGGTAAGTTTCACTTATTTTTTAAATTAACTCTGACAGCTGTTTCGACTAACTAAGCCATTGTCAAAGAGGCGAATGAATGAAAATCACTAAACACAGGATGTGAGTGGAAAGAAGGTGGTGACCATCTGTTTAGGGCGTATCTGGAACATCTGTGTTGTGATGGCGAGGGGGTGTGCAAGAGACAAGGGAAGGTCAGGTGTCTTTAAAAACTAAATACAATCATGAATGCAAAATATAAAATTAACTAAACTAAATATAATCTGAATGTAAAATTTAAAATGGCCTCTTTGACAATGGCTTAGTTAGTCGAAACAGCTGTCAGAGTTAATTTAAAAAATTTGTGAAACTTACCAAGTGTTTTTATATATTTTACAAAAGTATTCCAATATTCAGAACAAAAGATTTATTCTTTATTGACAGCACTACAAACATCAACAAGCTCATCACTATAAACAGTACACTGAATATTATCCATGGCCAGTTGAAACTCAGTTCTCCCTAATAAATCAGAAGAAATAGAAGTTATTTAAATTCATTTATATGAGAGCAAATTTAAATAATAATTAGAAAAGATTAATGCAATGAGAGAAAAATTTACAAAATAAAAATAAAATAAATAAAATAGCTAATTCAATGGGTACTTGAATACACACAAAATGATTAAATAATGTGAACAGGCAGGAGCGGATTTACGCACAGGCAGACTAGGCACTTGCCTGGGGCGGCAAATTTTGGGGAGCGGCAAAATTTGAGTTAAGAAATGATATTTTTAGATTCAAACAAATTTATAAGTATAAAAGCCAGTTCAATTAAGCATACACAAATATAAAAATTATCTCCACTTAATGTTTAACTATAACGCAGATATCGTTTTTCACCCAAAAGTAATAAGGGCGAATGTTTGTTTTCAATCGTTGAAATATTTGGCGTTTACTGTACTTCTGCGGAACGCGTGAGTCATCCGTCTGTCAACAAACCTTCTGTACTGTGCCTATTTTTATCTCAGTTAGTTGTTCTCTTGTCGACAAGGTGGGCCGTTTATGCTTATACAGTATGTTGCGTGTTGTAAAATTATGTTTTAACTGAACTTTTACTTTTAACTGTAAAATTAAGTTTTGACTGAACTCGGAGCGTTCGCTTGTCGTAATTTTGCCACTCGGCTATCGCGATTAGTGAAGTTATTCTTATTCTATTCAGTACAGGGTTTTATAGTTGCATTGTGTCTTTGAGTGCAATGGTTTGGACACTAGTAATAGGCGGGGACAATCCTACGACAACGCAAGCAACATGTCTGGAGTGTATTCAGGTCTCCAAGCTCGAATCAAAGAACTGATGGCCATGCTGATTTTATTCCATGTTCTGCTCACTCTTTGAACCTCGTCGGAACTAATGCAGCTGAATGTTGCAATACAGGTTGCTACTTTTTTCTGTTTTTGCAAGAACTGTACAACTTTTTTAGTTCATCAACTAGTAGGTGGGATTTACTTCAAAGATCAGTTCCTGACAATCACGACCATTCTATTACTCTAAAAGGCCTCAGTTCTACTAGATGGTTTGCACGAGATGACGCCTGCAAGCTCTGAGAAATAACTGGCAACAAATTTATCTAACTTTGCTGAACATTTTCGAAGATCCAACACAAAAGGCAGTTACTCGCACTGAAGCAAGAGGTTTAGCTACGAAAATGGACTCGCTAGAGACTGCTTTTATGGCTGAATTTTGGGGTTTCACACTCCAAAGGTTGAATGACACGAATAAGAAACTACAATACATGGACATTGACCTTAAATCAGTAATCACTTGTATGACTCATTAATTAAGCTCATGGAATCAACAAGAGATAATTTTGATTACTTTGAAGAAACAGCCTATAGCAAGCGAAAAATTTAAAAATTTCAAATTTTCTCCTCGACCGATTTTGTTCACACGCAGTTGTGTCAACGACTTCAGGTTAAAGCAATAAATAAGGCTTAATGTGAAGATGTCAAACCAGCGTCGCTAGCAGACAAGAGAAAAATGTTAGACTCCACGCAACAATAGATATGAAAGTTCAAGATGACAGGAGAAGCTTGGCTAACAATTATTACCCCACAACAAACTACACAATGCCATGCTAGGTCACTCACACGTTTACGGATAACTAAGGGGAACGTCCGCTCGGGTTACGTCAGAATACGATGGTACTGCAAAAACAACAGGATGTCACAAAAGAGTTGAGGGTGCTGCACTTTACAGAGACAATGAAAGAAATAATTAGTTGAAAAGACTCGAGGATGCTGCACAGCGGGAGGTGACGTTTACGTGACGGACACAATTTACGATTAGACAGTCGGGGTGGCTTCACCAACCAACGCATGTCAGAAATTATTAATAGCTACAGAAAAGGGGTGTAAGATAGAACAATACCTCAAGATGACCAAGGAAACAGATGGGGAAAGTTAGAACAACATTGCGTAAGTCCCAAACAAAAGGGTGATTGACAGGCGCGCAACGACCAGAAATTCTGCGAAAGAGATCAACGTCCGAACGAAGAAATCTGGGGGATGTCTAACAACCTATCAGGGTACAGCGTCTTGCGAAGACACCGATGGAGAGGAGAGTTTCTATGGTAACCAGGAGTCAAAACGAATCATTGAACAGAAACCAAAAAACCCTGAAGAAGTGGGATAAAATATTCTAAGAAAATATCGAGCTGACCTATCGTAAGTAAGAAAAGGCGTGGACAGGCTCAAGACAAAATTTTGGTAGGGAGGAGTTGATGAAAACTGACTGTCTAACACGGAGGAGTCTCAGTCATATTTTTTAATTCTCTCAGTCGTATAATGAACAAATTTGACTCTAATTTAAATTTGTTGTGCCCCACGTTCTTTGGGAGCCAAATTTATACAACGGTGTAATTACTTAATGCCCTTCGGAGTGTAAACAATCTGACGTATTTTGTGAAATTGTCGATGACTACAAACAGGTATTTAAATCCGGCCGCTGCCGTGGGTAAGGGTCCGTAGTAATCAGCACTTACAAGCTCTCCCCTCCCTAACGGTACAAACGCCTTTGTTCCACCGAACAAAATCCTGTTACTGGTGTCCTTACATTTTTGACATATATCACACGTTTTTATGTGAACTTTCACTTTCTTTAGCATCTTGTCCATAGTGAAAAGTTCTTGTAACATTTCCATGCATTTTTTCGCCCCCAAGTGTCCGTACATACTGTGTATTTCGGCAATTAATTTTCCAGATACACTATCAGGTATATACAGCTTCCACTCGTTCTTGCGTCGTCTGTATAATTTACCATTAACGTATTTATAAAATTCACTTAATTCCTTATCTACGCTTCCTTCATTAATTTTATTAATAATAGTTTTAAGCTTAATATCGTTGAGTTGGTACTTTCCTATGTCTTTGATGATTCTGCTCACCTCCTTGTCCATTTTAATCGTTATATGGTTGACCAAGTATTCGTATATATCTTCGTTGACTTCTTCTGGTGTGGCGTCTGTTGGATTTCTACTTAGAATATCGGCAACAACGTTGTCCTTACCTTTGCAATGTACAATGTCAAATTTATATTCTTGAATGCTTAAGATCCATCTTGTTATGCGAGAATTGTTTAAATGACACTTGTGCATGAAGGTCAATGCCTTGTTATCAGTGATAACGGTCAAAGGTTGTCCCAAAATATAAATGCGAAACTTCTCTAAACATCGTACGATACATAGTAGTTCTTTTTCTGTAGTGAAATAATTTCTTTCAGCGCCTTTAAATGTTCTACTTGTAAACGCGATGACTCCGATTCTCCCTTCTTCGTCTAACTGGTATAATTGACCACCGTATGCATAATTACTGGCGTCACATTGCATATAATACCTTTGATTAACTCGAGGAAATTTTAAAATAACAGTTTCAGTAAATAATTCCTTGACTTGCTGAAAACAATTATTCAGCTCCGGTGTCCAAATGAATTTACATCCCCTTTTCAATAATTCAAGCAGCGGTTGCGTGGTTTCCGCATATTTATCCGTGAAACGGTTATAAAAGTTGGTGAGTCCCAAGAAACCCTTCAGTTGCTTTTGATTTTTAGCAGTAGGAAACTTCATAATAGCACTTATTTTCTCCGCCGTCGCCTGGATTCCCTGCGTTGTCAGACGATATCCTAGGTAAGAGATTTCTTGTCTGAAGAATTGCGATTTTTCTAAACTTATCGTTAAATTTGCTTTTCTTAAATTCTCTAATAATAATTCTAAGTGTGCTAAGTGTGTTTCTAGGCTATTAGAATAACATAGAGAGTCATCCACATAAATGATAGTATTTCTTTTGACCTCTTCTTCTAATACCACGTCTAATCTTCTCGTTAACGCCGCCGAACTGGTACTTAATCCAAATGGTGTGACCGTAAAGCGGTAGCACTTACCCTCATACATAAAGGCTGTGAAATCTCGGCATTCTGGCTTTAATGGTACCTGCAAGAAGCTACTGGTCAGATCGACTGTGGACAGGTACTTCATCTCGCTGCATTTTGCCAATATATCATTTATCGGTGAGGCTCCCTCGTAGTCCGGGATCGTCACACTGTTTACCTTCCTCGCATCCAGACATAATCGGACCCTTCCATCCTTCTTTATCACAGTCACAAGTGGGTTTACGAATGGGCTGTTGCAACGTTCAATCACCCCAAAACGTAACATCCGACTTATTTCTTCCTGAACATTCCCCTTGTATGCAAGTGGGACTGGCCAACCTCTCTGGAAATACGGTGTCCTGTCTGTCACTTGGAATTCGTGTGCGTATCCGTCGATTCTTCCGGGGCACTCCCTGAATAAACTCCTGTTCCTTACTAACATTTCCTTTAATCGTGTCAATACATTTTCATCTCCACAGTCAATACTTTCCACTTTCTCGTCAATACTCCGCATGATTTCTTCATCTTCTTCTCTGCTTATCACCGCCATATGCATGATTGGTATCGCATACTCTGCTTCGTCAGCTTTTCCTTTTATCTCGATTATTCTCCTTCCTATATCTATACGGCATCCGGTTTCCTGTAGAAAACTCATCCCTAAGGTACATGGTTTAACAAGATCCGGTATAATTAAAAACACACATTCGCTCCTAACTCCATCTATTTCTATATCACATAATATTTGTTTCTTAATTAATTTTGATTTGTTTCCTACTGCGCTAATTACAAAAGTGTTGGTCATGGGCAATATCTCGTACGGTTCTATGCCCTTCTTATTTTGATTATACCATGATTCTGACATAACGTTGATTAAACTTCCAATGTCAATTAGAGCTAATACAGTTAACTTGGAAAAGTTAAACAGATGTACATCTATATTTTGAGGGCCCTTGTAATTGAACAAAACATAAAATCATTTTGTAAACTATTGAAACACAAATGTTGATAACCATAAGTAAAGATGCTAATATCAGTAAGTAATAAAGAGATGTCATGGTCAAACAAAGATGAGTGAATAAGTCTACACACCCCTGCCAATTTTCCTTAATTCTCGAGATCCTATGTATATTTGTTTATTTTCAGTTATTCTTGATTTTGTTAAGAATATGGCAGCCTGTTTAATTGACCTGAGCCAATTAACCAGGTTCCCGATGTTATAACAAAGAGACGTTATAAAATGCGCCACTCTGCTGCTTTGTTTTGTTGTAATGTGAAAATGGCCATAACAAAAGTAAAGTACGTTACCCTCTGCATTTGTCAGTTAATATTTTGTAGAATTATTCACTCTGTCAGGTTAACTACCATGTTAATTTAAAATACGCAAAAGAAAGAATTGAAGTAAGTAAAATCAAAATTAGTATAGAGTGTTTTATAATCATTATGCGGCGTAATAATATAATATAATAACAATGATATATAGGTTAAGGATATGTCTACGTCTTTATGTTTATGTCTATAACACCCTATATAGCAAGTTGCCTGTCCTAGGTGCTCGGCCAATGGCGAGATGGGTGTCGGGGTTGGCCTAAGACCTGCCAACCCCTTGTGCAGAGAAACTACATAAGCCTTGAGACGCCGTCAGTCGGGACAGAGATGCAAACTCTTAGAGAAATTCTGCCCCCAGAAATCATCCGTTTCAACTACTGCTCAGCCTAGACACATGCCCACCTACTACATTGGACAATTCAGGTGTGATCCATCTCAATTTAATTTAATACCATCATCTACCACAACACGGTGCATCTGCAGACACTCTCAAAAACAGGCTTATAAAATCCACTCAGAACTTGTTTAAAATCTGCAAACACATGTTAGGTTTCGTGCCTGCATGCTCAGACACTGTACACAGATAAACACCTTATGTATATTTAAGACACTCTTATACTAATATTATTATATATAAAAAAATTTCACAAATGAACTTACTTTTGTTCTCACTTTCACAAACGTTTCAAGGTGTTGTGCCTCTTCCTCAGTGTGAGTAAATACTGAATGTCATTGTTGCAGAATAACGATTATGGACTATAGGTGTGTGTGGTGGGAATTGATGATGGGAGGGAATTGGCGCTGAGGTTCAAATTTTGTGTTTGGATCAGTGTATCAAATAGTGTATGTGATCTGTAATGTACTTGTTCATTTAATATGTTGTTTGGTTGTAATGTGTGATATCTGTATATTTCAAATTGTTCAGCTGTGTTTAATTTTCTACTTTTTGATAAGTAGTGTAATATTTCCATGTTGTGTTCTATGTTTGTGTAACTATGGTTTTCATTTTGTAAATGTGTGGCAAATGTGGAATGTATGTAATTTGTGGTGAGGGCTTTTATATGTTCTGAAAATCTGGAATAAAAAGATCTTCCCGTCTGGCCGATGTAGAATTGGTTACAATCATTACAATTTAATTTATAAACTCCTGTTTTACTGTATGTGTCTGTGTCTTTGTTAAAATTTATATGTTTCTTAATGGTGTTGTTGGTTCTGTAGGCTATTTTATAATTGTGTTTTCTAAATGTGTTAGCAATTTTGTGTGTATTGGATTTGTAGTATGTAAGTGTTATGTACTTACTGGGTTGTGTGTTGTTGGTCTGATTTGTTTTATTTTTATTTTTTGTGTTTAGGATGCGTTTGTGTATTTTATTTACTAAATCGGGGTTGTATCCATTTTTAACTGCTATATATTTGATTGTGTTAAGTTCTTCTTGGTAATCATGTCTGTTTAGGGGTATTGAAGTGAGTCTATGGAGCATGTAGTTGAATGCTGCATGTTTGTGTTGAGTTGGGTGGTTGGATGAGTTATGTATGACCATGTCTGATGTGGTGGGTTTCCTGTATATTTTGTATGTGTGTGTGTTGTTTGTTTTGGTGATTGTGAGGTCTAAGAAGTTTAAACTATTATTTAGTTCTATTTCAAGTGTGAATTTTAATTTATGGTGTATAGTGTTAATATATTTGTGGAAATGTTCTATTTGTCTTTTGTTGCCGTTGTATAGGAGTATAATGTCATCAACATACCTCTGCCAATATATTATTTTATCAGTATATTTGTTATTGTGTAATATGTGTTCTTGTTCTATGGTGTGTACAAATATTTTGGCTAGTATACCTGATATAGGTGAGCCCATGGGTACTCCATCTGTTTGTGTGTAAAACATGTTATTGTGTGTGAAATAATTTTGATCTGTTATAATTTTAGTTAGATTTATGATCTCATTTATGTGTGTTTCAGGTATGTTGTTTAATTTTAGTAATTGTTCTAATGTAATTAAAGTTTCTTTTATGGGAACATTGGTGTATAGGTTTGTTATGTCAAATGAAGCTAGTGTGGAATTATGAGGTATATGGATATGTTGAGTTTTATTCACTAGATCTAAATTATTTATGACAGTGGTGTTGTTAGTTAAATTTATGCTATTTCTGATTAATTTATCTAAGTGTCTAGCTATTTTGTGTGCAGGTGCAGGTATACTATATAAGGGATTTCACATATACATGTACTTAGATGAACAGCTCTGAGTTTCCTTGTTTCTCGTGTTCAATGTATCAGAGTGTTGGTTGTGGCCTACTTAATCATGTACTTCCATGTGGGCATAATGCAGGACTGGGGTGTTTGAATTTCGTGCCATTATTGAGGCCTTAACAGTAATTATGGCTATTTTCCTGAGTTGTTAATCCAGACTGCATGAATCCTATATTAAATTACAAATTTAAGTTATCTTGTAACGTGGGGGCAAATCAGTTGCTTTGGTTATATGAATTTTCATCTTAATGGTGACACAATTATCTGAGTTGTAAGTTGGGTATAGTTGTAAAGTTTCTATTATGTAATGGGTTATAGCGAGAAGGTTGATGCAGGAATTGGGGTGTGTGTGTTATATGTGTGTGTAGTACGTGTTTATGTGTAATTCTCAAAAAAAAGGGGGAATATAATATAATGTTAATGATGTATAGCACATGTGCTATAATGACTGTCGACAGAACTAGCAATTCTAGGCTACCTTGCCATCAAATACTATATATTGAATATCATAAATCAAATAGCATGTATCAGATATCAAATATCAAGTATTATATATTAACTATCATATATTGAATATCATATATCAAATAATATATATCAAATACTGTATATCAATTATCAAATATCGAATATTACATGTTAATATCAAATATCAATCCTTGAGTTTTTTTTTTACTAGCCACTGCATTAAGCATTCATGCCTTAATCTATGGTGTTGTACAATAATTGTACATGCATAATGATTATATATATATAGATGCTCTCACACAACATAGTGAGGTAATTAACATATGTATATATATAACTTATAATAGTGATGACTGTCATATGCAGAACAATACATTTTGGTGATTGAAAATTCTTGCATACATTCACATGATGCTTAGGGCTTGATCAAGGATATACATATATATTTTTTATTTTAATATTACTCAGTGGCATTTATATAATTGTATTTTACTCATGCTTATTATATTATGTACAGACTGGACATCAAATAAATATAAATTTGTTACTGTTAATAGAGTTTCTTATTTGCAAGTCCTGTCATCCAAAAAGTGGACATGTCTGAAATTGTGGCTTGGGTCTTTGCACACTTTAGGCTTCCTCTAGGTTCATTACCTAGTTTTAAATACTATGTCTCTCCCCTTTACAAAAAAAAAAAGAAAAAAATTCATAAAACACTTATAAAATAAAAGGGGGGTTTCAGGATTGTTCATAGAAACACGTTTGATCTGCACAGCCGTGACTTCATCGCCTTGGCAACGGAATTCATTTGTTTATATTATTGTCTGTTTAAGTACTAGTGATGGGTCCGTCAAAAATATTTGCAGTTTGCTCTTTTCCAAGCGCTGTGACTGGGTTGAAAAATGGCATCTATGATAGAAAATCCATCCAAAGATAATCTGTAATCTGCGTTTCGTTATTCAGTTTCTGGCCACTGAGGAACATCAGCCAATGGAATTTACACGTGAATGAAATCTGTATATGGTGACTGTAATTATTCTCATATGGGAGTGGTTGAGTGGTGCAATCAATTTTAACAAGGAAGAGAATTCACTAAAGATTTAGCCCGTCCTGGACCTGAACGTGTTGCAGCATCAGATGAAAATGTGAGACAGCTGGAAACTGCTTTACGTAGAAATAGGGGCATCAAAGTTAGAGAACTTTCTCAAATGTTGAACATCAGCTATTCATTCCATCATTCATAGTCTTGGCTATCACAAAGTTGCTGCTCAGTGGATTCCACGACTGCTTACTGATGGGCAGAAAAATTTGCGTTCGGCCTTATCATTACAGCATTTGATGCGCTACCAACAACAAGGTGATGGCTTTCTACACCAAATTGTTGCCGGTGATGAGTCTTGGTGTTATCACTATGAACCAGAATCCAAACATCAGAGTATGCAGTGGAAACATGAACAATCTCCGAAGGTAAAAATATGTAGGTCCCAACCTTCGGCAGGAAAAGTAATGGTGATCATATTTTTTGATTATCAGGGTATGCAGCTCTTAGATCTTAAAGAACCTGATGTCAACATCAACACTGAGCGATATGTAGACAGTTAAAACACATATGGGTCAACATCAAGAATAAACGTCCCGGGAAGCTCACAAATGGTGTAATTCTTCTGCATAATAATGCTCGACCCCATCTAGCTCAGATGATTCAAGGCCTGCTTGGTTGTATGAAGTGGGAAGTCTTACAACATCATCCTTACAGTCCCAACTTGTCCCCGTGCGATTATCATATTTTTGGCCTATTAAAAAAAATTACTAAAAGGACAGGTGTATAAATTGGACGCTGAGGTAGAGTTTACTGTTAGTAAATGGTTCTGCAAACAGCCGCAAGAATTTTACCAGCAAGGAATCTACAGATTTATGCAACAGTGGGATTCATGCCTTAATGTTAATGGAGACTTTTTTTTAAAATCGTTGAATAAAAAATGCTTTACAGCCTCTAAACATGTTTCTATTGAACAATCCTCATAATTAGGATACTTTAGTATAATAATAGTTTAGTAAGGACAAGGGTATAATAATCAGTAGAATAGCAGTTAGGTTGATAGGCAGGCTGCCTTATGTACACAGTTTAATATACAAGAAAGGGAGTGCGGCCAGGTATCTTACTACCTATGTTACCTGGTTACCTTCAGGCGCCCATTATTATATTAGGATGATATCCCTGTTACTCACTTCCACAGGCTGAGTTGACTTATATAGGCTTAGTTAAAAAACACGCATTGACTTTATGTTGTGCTTGGCATTCAAACCCAGGGCCTAAATTACTAACCACACACCATACCCACTGCCCTACTATATACTTTTAGATGGATTTATAATTTCCATAACTATTTTTATGTTTAGGGTTTATCAAATTGTACTCCCAGTTCACATGTATACTTCTCTATCACCCATCTTCAAAGATTAACCATATCCATTTGATCATTTTTCGCTCCTCCTAATTCACTACCATCTCCACATTGTGAACTCCGTTCCACCTTAATTTTTCTTATTCTTGTTCATTCCTTTCTTCCTTACTTACATTTGTCTCTTCTTCCCTCAATGTCTCTTAATCACTTTACACAACAGAGCCTGACACTATGATCTTTACTGTATGGGCACTTGACTTCTTTTCCCAAATATCCCTTTCAGAATTCTGTCTACTAATAACATTTTGGTCCCCATACTAGCTTTCTTGTACTTTTTTTATTTCTTCCAAGAATTCTAACTTTCCTTGACAAATTAAAGCATTTTCTTTTTGCAAGCTAATCTGCCTGTGGCTCATCAGCCTTTTTTTCTATTTAAATTCGTGATTCTTTCTTCTGTCCCGCTATGGCTTTTACTTCTTCTTTCCACTAATTGATTTGTATCTTCCAATTGCCTATAGTTGTAATGCAAATCATTTGAATACCTTTGTAAGCAACATCAATTTCAGGATCTTCCATCTCAGGATTCATATGTTAGCACACAGATATGAGCCTTATGGTATTCTTGATATTTTAGTTGTGTCAGTAAAAAATGTGTCAATTTTAATTTCAGTTAATTATTTTATTTTTAATAACTTTTCAATAATAACAAAATGAAAACATGCATTCAGTCAGAATTTAAAAGAACAATACCTGTTCATTGTACATATTAGTGGTCCGCTGATAAACTTAGGTGTTCAATTTGCAGATCAGTGAACTGGTGGTGTTGAAAAAGAGGAATTATAGATACAGGAAAGAAAAATCTTAATGTTCAATTTGCAGATCAGTGAACTGGTGGTGTTGAAAAAGAGGAATTATAGATACAGAAAAGAAAAATCTTTAGTTAACATCATGTATAATTCAGAGTAGGCCTACATCTCAAATATAAAATTGTTTTTACAAAATTATTAAAAATAATGATAATATTGCTAATATAGCTGTGTGGAATAAGAAATACAAAATAGATGGTGCAGCACCTTCCAGTCAAGCAAATTAAGTAGGCCTAAGTTAATTAACGAATTAACATTTAAACTGCAATTCAATTTAAATTAAGTTTTATAATGATATATTATTGTACAATTTATAAATAATGTTTTTTAATTACAAATAAACTGTAAAATGACAAAAATATTTAGTTTTACTTAGAACTTACACAGATAATTTCCCCTTTTCCTCAGTCAAAACCAAGAATTTTTAAAATGTGTCATCGAGTGTCCTCGTTCAACAACACAAATTTTACTAAAGTGTTCTCATTTTGGATTTGAAAAATATGGTAGTCCTACACTAGAATCACATTTCTGTATCAAAAAGCTTAAAAAAATAATGTGTACATTTTTCCAACTGATGAAAAAATAAAACAAAATAAATAAATATTTCAGTACTTATTGTAAGAGAAACAACTTCATGCTAACAATACTCTAAAATTTATATATACAAAGCAGTAATTTAATGATGGTTTACTTGTAGAGCATTGCTAACATTGTTGAAACTTCATAATGAATTTATAAATTCATACATATTAATAAACAGGCCTGTTACATTAAAGAGTGCTTAAATACTTGTCCTACCAATTGTCTGATAAACTCTTATTATTGTTTTCTTATTATAACATGTAAAAATTTTATAAATTTTTAAGAACAATTTTTATTTTTCCAATAAAATAGGTACACAAAATTTAATGCAGAAAGTCTTCTAACAAAACCTTGGATCATTATCTCAAATTTTATAATTAATACATCCCAAAAGATACAGAATTGTGTGAATGTCACATAGAAACAAACAACAAGACAAACAAATAATGCCCTGCAACACATTGTTACATCAGTATAAGTTGTCAGTATTAGATTAGCCTTGATCTAATTACAAAATTCAGACATAATTAACATTCTAGATTCTCAGTCACAATGATAAATGATACATCTGTAATATTTAATTATAAACATTATTGTAATGAAAGATAATTAGACCAATCCAGGTTTCTGGGGGCTTATAATAGAGAATACCTTTCAGGCTAATATTTACATTTTGATACATTTACATTTCAAGTTGATATATCACAAAAGTTTTATTATTATCATTAAAAGTTTTTATTAACCTTAGGTAGTGTTAGATATAGTGTTTTTAAATACACATTTAAAAAACAAACAAAAAATTCACATTGTATATGAACTAACTGAAAAAATCATATTTTGGAACAGTTAATTTATTATCAGTGTTATAGAAATACCTTGATAATAACACTACCATTATCTGCTTTATGTTCACTACTAATGTACAGCAAAGTGAATAAGAACAAAACAGCTGATCACTATACTGAATTCAAACTGCACACACACACACACACACACGTGCGAACGCGCGCGCGCGCTGCTGGTAACTTGAAGAGTATGGCTGTCATGGTTACACATTAATTCATCTACAAAAAATTGACTCTTCTTCTTGTTTGGTGAACTGACTGCACGGCTGTGGATATGTTAATTTCATGGTAAATCTTAGAAAATACAGTATATACTTAAAATATAAAACTTGCGTAAATATAGAAATACTAAAAAACTCTTATATATAAACTTTGTAACTTTTATATAACATTTTGGAACAACTGCGGTCCTGCATTTGGGAAACTGGTTCAATGGCTTCAATTGAATTGAATTCGGTCTTGCTTTCGGTCTCTATAGTCACTGTAGATGACCAAGGTAAAATACGCACCAACGCCTGAAATATTACAAATAAATAAATTATATAGGCCTAGTGTTACTGATACCATGATATGATCAATGAAACTAAAACTTTTAGCTTAAATGTGAGTTATGTTTTTTTAATCAAAGATTAAATAATTCCAAGATGAAATACACTTTTCAAAATACACATTTACAAATTTTTAACTAATAATTACTTAAATACTGTATCTTTGTATTTCAAAACAATCTCTGCCATTATCCAACTGCATATTACACCTAGGAGCTAACTTTTGTATCTCCAAGTCATAAACCGCACACAATGTCCTATGAACCACATCAAGACCTAACGTTTCGCCTCATAACTATTGTCAAACTTTTTTGCTATCAGAATTTTCTTCAGATGTTTGGGTAAAGAAGTAAGTGAAAATCACTGGGTATGAGGTCCAAGATGTATGATAAAGAACGAAAACATCCCATTTCTAGTATCAAGTATCGCAGGTGACACTGTCACTATGGGACCGAGAATGGTCACTGAGCAAACAGGTGCTTCTCCATTTTTATTCCCTGATTTTTCCATCCAGTTTCAGGGTCATAGTTTTAGTTTAGGAATCAGAGTTCATGCAATTATCTTATTGTCAGTAACCAATCTATATGAACAGTTTCTTTGATTTTGTAAAGACAGCTTACTGATCCTTTGTTCATCATGAGCATCACTGAAGCCTTTCTTGCTCTTGAAGGTCCCGCAAGGAGGTGGGTCTCATAATAAATGAAAGTATGACAAAATACATGGTCACAGGACAGGAAACTAGAGAAGGAGAGCGCCAAGTTTATTGGATGCCAAGTTAACTCCAATGGGGAAACAACAGAAGAAATAAAGCAAAGAATCACCTCATCTAATAGGTGCTTCTTTGGTCTCAGACCCCTGTTCCAGAGCAGAAAAATTGCCAGGAGCGTCAAGTTGCTTCTGTATAAAACACTGATCCGCCCAGTTTTCACCTATGGTTCTGAGATCTGGGCCATTTCTAGAATGTCTGAGTCAAGCCTCCTGGTTCATGAACGCAAAATCCTCCGCAGCATTTTTGGTCCAATATGTATGGGAGATGAATGGAGGAAAAAGGACCAACCAAGAACTGAACACTCTTCTGAATGAACCAGCTATTGTGAAAATTATAAAACTTGGTAGACTCAGGTGGGCTGGATGTGATCAGAATGGGGGAGAATGAAATACACAGAAAGGCACTCACAGAAAAGATCTATGGCACCAGGAGAGTTGGTAGACCCAAACTACGTTGGGAAGATGGTGTGAACAATTACTATGATCCGTGCCATATCTGTGAGACCCGGAACTGGAGACCAGCTGCACTTGACCGGGACAACTGGCGGAGACTGTTAAAGGAGGCCATGACTCAGTAATGGGTTGTCACGCCGCTGAAGAAGAAGAAGAATCTATATGAATATTCTTCAATTTTGCAAAGAAAATTGTCAGACATCAAAGACAGCTTATTGATCTTTTGTATGTCATGAGTATTTGTCCTTTCTTTGACAATTCATTGTCCCTGTTCAAGACATTTCATCAAGTTGTAATGTCAACATAAGCATCTGTGATTTTCTAGGAGTTTCTTCCAGAAATTAACTTTGTGTTTAGAAAACTTACAATGGAACAAACTTCACATTTTGTGGTATTTTAATGAGTCCAGCAATTTTCATAATATATGATGTAAACTCATCACCTGTCACAGAATGTGAGAATCAACATCAGCCAACATTACAGTCTACATACAATGTAGGCCTATCTTTATTTTCCAGACGCGCCTCATACGCACTATCAAATCTTTCATGAAACTTACACTTTAAGAGCTCAACAACAAGTTCAATGGCTGTGCGGGACGAGGGCTTTCCCGTCGCCCACTCGTATGCTACGTCTCGAGCTTCTAATAAAGGTCCTGCCACAGGGTCCATGGGTGGGGTCTGGATTAAGGGTGTGGCCTGCTACCGGCCGTGGGAATCAATTAAGTGTTAGTTAATTGAGGGTAAGAGTACGCCCAGGCCGGGTCCAAGATTCTCCTGGCACAGATTGGTAGCGACCGAGGGCTCTAATCAGGTGATTGCCCTGGAATCGGGCTCATTTGAGACTACTGGTTCATGAAAATGAACTGTCTTTGTTTAGAATAGCATAGGCAGTTGTGTGAACAGTTATCAAGTTTTATTTACTTTGTAAATTAGAGCCAATATTTATTTATGTATGAAGTGAATGCCAACACACTTAATTTACCATTTTGTTTCAAAAACCCTCTTCCCTTCCTTAATTTTAAAGAACCTTAATTTTGTTAAAGTTCAAGGAATTGCTTTAATTTTATTTTGTCATGATTTGACTTGAATTTACCATAATATTAGAACTAACTAAATCTTATAATAGGTTTCATTGATCAAACCCAACTTTATTGTCAAATACTAGAGTTAGGTTTCATTCCATGACACTACGTTTTCACTCCACTGTCAAACAAGAACATCAAGATAACAGGAAATTAGTTTTCCTAAACTCAGAATATCTACTCCATTATAATTACAAAATTATATCTAATACATTCATTCATTTGAAAGGTTTTAAGTCTGAATGAATGTGTGACACTTCATAATTTCTTTGCTACCAATATGCCATCTTGTGGACACACACACACACAGAGATAGTACTATGCAATTTTTATGCTCATATCTACAAATGCAAGAGTAAAGTAAGGTTGTAGTGACCTTGTACCAGTACTTACATGGACCAATAAGAGTTATAATATACACAAGAATAAAATCACTCCTTATGAACAGCACTACATAGATCAACAAGCTAATCACTATATTCAGTATACTGAATATCATCCATGGCCAGTAGAAACTCAGTCTTCCCTGATAAATCAGAAAAAAAACATAAGTTATTTATGTTCATTTATATGACAGAAAACCAATCAACACAATTCACAGTGAATGCTATGTTTGTATGTACAACTAGTGATATCAACATAATTGTTAGACATTATATAGAGAGTCATTGTGTTACTTATCCATCTGTTACCAGTACACTTAAAGAGGAAGGCAGTGAGAGAACATTGAGGCAAAAGTAAAGAATTAGATAGAGTTGAGAGTTTTTTACCTCTCTTTAGGGTTCAAACATTAGTCCACTAGGTAAACTTTCAAATCCATTATTTATTTAACTAATGTTTTGAATTAAAAACAATGATTACTTAATTGTAATCCATATCGTGATGGTAACCACCACTATCCCTCTGTTACAAATTTTAGTTATTATCAGTGGTGAACTAGGGGAAGATCTATATAACCTCCTTCTCCATGCTTATGTCCATGTCTTATGATTTTACATCAGGTTATAACAAACGATATTTAATATACAAAAATAACTAATAATAATAGAGTTTACTCATTATACATTTAAAATTGAACAGAACCAGTATGAAGTAAAGTCTTGATTTATTGTTTGTAGTCTACCAGATGGTCCTTTGACTTTCTGAAGATGTTGATTATGTATAGCTCATAAAAATGTTTTCTCCATAATGAACAATTGCATACAAATTCCCATAGTGGTAAATGAATGAACTAGAGTGAACTTAGATGTGGAACTTGCCAAATGGCCACTTGGCAGAATGCTTTATTATGCCTCAGTAATCAACTTAAATGTTAAAAAAACTACTTGTTATTTGCACTATTTAATTTCATAACAGAATGTCAGTGGCGGTGTTAAGGTTTATGTTTACCCCCCCCCCCTCAAAGACTAAAGGTCGCCCTAATTCAGTTTTTTGACGGAACATGGAATAGTCTTATAATAAAAACATGCAACATACTTCAAAATATTTTTAACATGATAATGTTTTTAGGCTGGGGGTCATTCCACAAAATGCGTGATGCAACATGTGTAACATCATCGAAAATTGTAACGCTCCAGGCTATGTTAACACTATATTTTTTCCACACTTTCGATTCCCCACAGTCTATAAATCTTTGGTCTCTGTTGTTTTAACATGATAATGTTTGTTATACAACATTATCACGCTTCGATGTTTCGGATTCGTCGAAATTCTTCTCTTTAGTTTACAAATGATTTGAAATCTCCAGAATCTAATTTTTTTATGTGTCATGTGTCTGAATTCTTCAACACCCAACCAGAAAACTTCATTGTGTCATTTCACTAGGAAATTTGACATCATCCTTTTTTCTTACTACAGTAAAACAGGCTGCAAAAACAACTTATTATAAACAAAATTTTATCAAATGAAGTTGTTAATAAAAGAATTAATTCCAACTTTGTCACATTAAACAAGGATTATGGGTTTCTGAGTCTTCTCTTCTTTAGAATTAAGAACTCTTCAACTATTTCACTGACATTAATATCTTGCATCAATTCATGTTCAATACCTAAAATGACTAAATCGCTTACTAGCATCTACGCCACTGTGCTCCATATGTATGACTTTATATGTTTAAGTCTAGAAAAAGTTCTCTGCTGAAGCTGTTGTTACCAGCAATGTAGAAGCTGTAAGGCAGTGACCACATCCACTAATCTGCTTATCAAACAACTATTTTCCTCTATAGGGAGTGCTGCAATTTCATGAACAGCTTATTTTATCTCAATGTCTTTAGATAGCAAATACATGAATGATATCACTTTGGGTATCAGAGTTTCGGAGAGGACAGATGAATTAACAAGAGCTTGAGGCTTTTCTGATACTTCTTCGTTTTTCAGACTTGTCAAATTTGTTGGCTTCAAAAACAAAAACTTTTCAGCAATGGCACACAGACTTGTAAAAACCTATGTCTCAGCTGACTAATCATGATGTCCAGTGATGTCTTAAATACTTTTATTTCGAAAGACTTCAATGGATCATCAAAATGGTAATTGGAAGCTACTTCTTCAAAAAAATATTTTAAAATTTCTTAAGAAAGTCAGTTGTAATATTCAAAGACTCAGCCAAAGTCTTGCCTTAGCTGACAACTCAGGAAAATGGAATCTTAAAATTTTAATTCATCACAAGCATGATTCTTTGTCGAGATCAGCTGACCCACTTTGTACATTTTTGACATAATGTGAACACTTTCGAGCACTTTGTACTGAAGAGTAAGCAACATGATTTATTCAAATATATACAGATTCTTTCTGATAGCTAATGGTTTTATGTTTTTACTATTTATGATTTTTTTCAGCTGAGTAATATTAGTTTCTTCAAGCACTTCATCAGTGACTAAAAATTATTCATCAGTGTTAAGAGGGAATCATAATGAAAGACCATCTTGTAGACTGTATTATGTTCTTCAGAGATAACGTTTTCGTCTTGCAATACTAGGTTCAGTTTTTGCCATTATGGTAAACTTCCGCTGAAGAAAATGTATGTCCCTTGAACAATGTCAAAGAAAATAGCTTGCCTCAGGGAGGTTAGCAGAATTATTCAAAATGAGGTTCAGGTTCTTGCCACAAGAGCGTTGATCCTCTTCAGTAAACCACTATACTGTCCACTCATGGTTGATGCTCCATTGTAACCTTGTCCTCGAGATTTGTTTATATCTACTCCTTTTCGTTCAGAATTTCTAAAATTTACACTCAATCCTTTGTCCTTTGCTGCTTGGATCAATAATTTCATAAAAAACTCACAAATGATTCATTTATTTTTAGGAAGTACTTGTCGGAACTTTTGTCAAACAAAATGACATACCTAATCACAATGCTGAGTTGATCCTCTTTGAGAGATCTTGAATGGTATATAAAATAATAGAGTAAAATGGAGCTGAAGAAATTTTATCTAATATGTATCTTGGTTTTTGTAATAAACCAGTTATTTCATTTTGTAATTAATGGTGTAAATATTTGGATTGGCTACTCTTGTTTGTAATGTGTGGTTTAAGTGAAGAATCATATCAGGATAGAAGGTCAATGATATCATAAAATTACACTTTCATGTTCAATCATGTTAACATTTTCTCTATGACCGTGGAACGATAGAGAACATGTAGCCATGGTACTCACAACATCAACAATGTGTACCGGTATAAAAATCTCTTTCCACTTTCAATGTTCTGAAATTGTATCTGCAGTGGTTTGATTTTTCTTCTAATCACCATAAGTTAGGTAAGTGACAAAGCTGGGAAGTGACAAAGGCTATAGACAAAGCTAGAAGTACTCTTTACTTAAATGGGCCTAGTTCCAAACAGAACAATTGGTCTGGTATGTTCCATACAAAAGAAATCTGTGTTAAGAACTGCATGTGTGAATTGGAAATAATGAATGTTAACTTACTTTATTTACTACATTATTATTTTACTTGTTCTTGTAATCATTAGTTTATAAATCATTTTTACAAAACATCTACAGGCAACATTACAAAATCTCTTTAAAATATCTACTTTATAATTTTACAGTCTGTGAAGTTCGTAAAACTCATATTTAAATTTATATTGAACTTTCCCAAATAACTTTGAAGTAGAAAGTTTTCATTGGGCAATAGTCAAGAAACAATTACACACTTTTACTACATTTTTTTCATTACAAGCTAAAGGTATTACAAATTATAAGATTTCGGATATTACCCATCGCAAGTTAAAATTACGATGGCTAATGTCCGAAATCTTATAATTTGTAATGAGTATATTGCACCATTGATTAATAATAATTTTAAGAATTGCATTAAGCAAAAGGTATTTTCAATTTGTCATTTTCCCTGTCACATCTTACTTCAAATTCTAACCTGAAAATTGATTTAAATTTACTGCTTTCCTTATTGCAGTAAATAGTAAGATTGTTGAGTGACTGATTCAAAATGATACACTAAAATGTGATGAGACCTAAACAATTTTGTACATTTTTAAGAATTTTTTTTTTAATTTTCAGATATATAAAAATTTTCATTATTTATTGCCTAGTTTTGTGGATGAAATTGTTAAGTATATTTACAAAAAGTGTCGCTCCAAATTGAAGACCATAGAAGTTTAATTATAGTTGTTTTGATAGTTCATCTTCTTTTTTCACAGTACTAAATTAATATAGATTATTGAACTTTCACTTGTGAAACTTACTTGTTTTCTCCCATACGCGTTTCGGCGTGATGTGCGCCTTCATCAGCAGTATAAGACAGACTGCCAGTAACTCGTAACGGTTTTATTTGGTAGGTTGAGTAGGGGTGGTGTGTGGTGGAAGGGGATTGACGCGGGGATCCGAATTATTGTTTGTTGTATGTATAATTGTGTCAAAAAGTGTGTGTGATTTTTAGTGTAATTGGTCGTTAAGTATGCTGTTTGGTTGTGTTGTGTAGTGTTTGTATATTTCATATTGTTCTGCTGTGTTAAGTTTTCGACTTTTGGGTAAGTAGTGTAATATCTCAAGATTAGTATCTATATTGGTGTAGCTGTGGTTTTTTTGTGTATGTGTGTGGTAAACGCGGAATGTATATTGTTGTTGGATAAAGCTTTTAGGTGTTCAGAGTAACGAGATGAAAAAGATCTTCCTGTCTGGCCTATATAGAAACTATTGCAATCATTATAGTTTAATTTGTAAACACCTGTTTTGTTGTATTTGTCTATGTCCGTGTTTGTATCATTGATGTGTTTTTTGATGGTATTGTTTGTTCTGTATGCTATTTTGTACTTGTGTTTCCTGAATGTGTTGGCGATTTCGTGTGTGTTGGAGTTATGGTATGTGAGTGTGATGTATTTAGTTTGTTGTGTGTTGTTGGTATTTATTGTTTTGTTGTTTTTGTTTATGATGTGTTTGTGTAGTTTGTTTATTAAATTAGGGTTGTAGCCATTTTTTATTGCTATATATTTGATTGTGTTGAGTTCATCGTTAAAATCCTGCTTACTTAATGGTATTTTTGTTAGTCTATGGAGCATATGGTTGAAGGCCGCATGTTTGTGTTGCGTTGGATGGTTTGATGTGTTGTGTATAACCATGTCAGTTGTGGTTGGTTTTCTGTATATTTTATACGTGTGTGTATTGTTTGTTTTGTTAATTGTTAGGTCCAGAAAATTTATACTATTGTTTTGTTCTATTTCCAGTGTAAATTTTAGTTTGTGGTGTATTGTGTTTATGTATTTGTGGAAGTTTTCGACCTGCCTTGTATTGCCATTGAATAAAAGTAATATATCATCCACATACCTGTGCCAATAAATGATTTTGTTGGTGTATTTGTTGTTGTTTATTATGTGGTTCTGTTCTATGTTGTGTATGAATATTTCAGCCAGTATTCCTGATATGGGGGATCCCATCGGGAGACCGTCTGTTTGTGTGTATATCTTGTTGTTGTATGTGAAGTAATTTTGTTCTGTAATTATTTTGGTGAGTGTGATGATCTCACGTATGTGTGTTTCTGACAGAAAGTAAAGGGAATTATTAAAAATCATTGTACTTATATGCACTTACACAAACAGTTGCATTATTTTTGTACACACTCCCCTTCCTTAACAAGCTTTTAAGAGATTCCTTCCTGGAAGTAAATTTTTGTCCTTCTGTGCAGCCAATTTTTGAATGACTACTGTTACACCTTTATCTGAAAAAAATATGTCTTTTTTTTCAGTGGACTAAAACTGTTGAAATTATTTGAAGCCAGGACAGGACTCTATTGTGGGTGGTCCAGGAGTTCAAATCAAGATATTTCACAAATAAGACTGTTTTGTTAGCTGTAGGACGACATCAAGTTTGTTGTCCTGAAGGTACAATCTTTTATAGGTTTCCAGCAGTTTTTGGACTTTATTATTTGACTTTAATAATCTTGGTAATAACAGTAGTTGTCACTGGTTACTGTTTAAGCTTTAGTTGTAAAACGAACAAGACCTGCACTTTCCATATCCCAAAATGTTGTAATCACCAACTTTTCTGCTGAAGTGTGAGGTTTCAGCATTTTGTCATGGCAGATGAAATATGTTTCCAGACTAAACTTTACCACTTATTCCTGGCTTCAAAGCACTGACCTCTGTTTTATTGACAATTATTATAAACATTAGGAATGAATCTTGTACATCTTCACTTTGTTTCAAACATTCCTATAAAAGTTTTTAATTGCTCACTTTGTACAGTCTTGTTAGTTGATGTAAAACACACCATGCACAGAATTTCTGGATTTTTCTGGATGATTAAATATACCTTTCCTACAACATATATTCAGCTGAATTTCAATTTTATCAAATTTAATTACCAACATCATCAATCATTTGTTTTATACGCTTTGGTCTTGTCATCAATATTTGATTTGGAAGGCCTGATCACATTACTTTCTTGATGCAGTCAGACAATGGAGAACTCATTTTAAATTGGCTTTTAAACACAATAACAGCAAACTGCTAATAATGAAACAATACTTCTAACACATGGCCGGTAGCAGGCCACACCTTATCATCCAGTAATTGCCATGGTCCCTGTGGCAGGAGGTCCATAAGAAGCTTGGGACACAGCATATGGGCAGGCAATGGGCTTGCCCTTCGTCTCACACAACCCCTGATCTAATTCTTCCAACAAATACACAATGGAAGGTTATTATAATTTATAACAAAGTAGACAGTGCTGCCCTTTATCTGATCAGGAGGGAGAAAAAAAATTACATATACTTTTTGGCTATCCCTCCTACATCTGTGTTATGTTTATGCTATTTTATTTATTTATTTATTTTACGACCCCTTCTACTACAGTTCTATGACTCATTTAAATCCCTCACTGATAAGTTGAATTACATCCCAACCGGTGCATATAACTACTACAAACTCTAAACCTGTAGTATTTATTCTGTATGTATAAATTCAAGTGAGATCATATGAATTGGCTATTAAAATAAAATAAAATAAATAAAATAGCTAATTTACTTGGTATTTGAATACCCTAAAGATGATTAAATAATGTGAACAGGTGACTTTTGTATTAATAATGCGTAACATAATGTACGAAGTTTTATTATGAATTTTCTTCTTGATTTGTTAGTTTATATTATTTATCCGGTGTCTTCAAATTCAAATCATTTGTTTCCCAATTTCATTCATTATTAATAAAATCACAATGCTTTTATTCTTCCATGATAAACATGGATGATAATGATAGCCATACAATTTACTTATTTTATGGGTGTGATAAACTACAAAGTCATTAATTTTGCTGTAACAGAGTTACCTTATAAACTCCAATCAGAAGAAGAACAGCCAAGACTACCTTCACTGTATACAATACGGCCATGAAGCTACATGCGATTACTCCTACTGTAAAAAATGGTAGTACATTTTAGAAGCACATAAATATACAAACATATAAAATTAATACTATTATAGTAACTAGGCAAGGACAAGAGTAAATTTAGTGACTTTCTTAAAGACAATTTAAAGAAAAGTATTTTAAACAGGAGTATATGTTATGTAACTCTGGCTCCAGTCTAGTGTGCAGTTAGTTACCAATACATGGGTATTACCAATTTCTCTGCTCAGTTCTGTCTCAAAGTAAAGACAGACAGAACCACTGATTTGCTGTAACTGGATTGCAATGTACATTTGCTTTTACCTGAATTTAAGAAACAACTGTACAACTTTGGTTACAAGCTACCAACCAAATTTAGCTTGATAAAAGCTAAATTAGCACATTTTGAATTTTTGGACTCACTACTCCTTACTGTTCTTCAAACCACTAATTATCTCTTTGAACAGTGGCTATTGGTCTGGCCTGTCTTCTCTTTATGCCCTTAAAGGCTAAATTTAAAGCTGCCAATGTCAAAGTAACATTTACAACACGATCCAGTATTTTGGCACATTTATTAGTTTCCTTTCACAGCTCATAATGGATAAAGATACAGGTCTGGCTAGCGGCTCTATGCATTTTTAACTGAAATCACCACTCTATTGTGCACTTAACCATATAATTTATACAAGTACCAAGTACTGCATTAGACTGAACTCCAAGTCTCTGAGAGGAACACGGGCAGAGAGAGAGAGAGAGAGAGAGAGAGAGAGAGAGAGAGAGAGAGAGAGAGAGAGAGAGAGAGAGAGAGCATAGACACATGGACGTGCAGTTGCGTTAAACAACCAGCGATTACTGAGAAATCCCGATTCATATGCATTATCAAAACTCACTCAACGCTCATTTTCCTCTCATTGAGCAATAAGTCAGATAACTGTGACGCTATGTGTTGTATAAGAATTGGCATTGTTATATATTATTAGTATTAAAATCTAATTTTAATTTCACATAGTTTATCATTTCAAAATGTAATAGATGACTTACATTTTAAAGAGGGCGAGGTAACTATACATTTTTCAATTATATTAATAATTATTTTGCGACCTTCATTATCAATAATGAAACTTTTTTTTTCTTTGTTTCGATGATCCTTGAAGAGACATTGTGAACAGACAGTTACAAATAAACAAATAATAGGATAATTCACTCACTAACAGAAAGTAACTAAAAGTACATTAATCCTACACGATAGTTCACAAATTCGTATTTTTAATGTTACTATAACACAACTACTTAAAAAGGACTAAGTTGTAAACACAATGCCAATAATACATATAGTCTTTAAACGCACTTACTACCGTAACGGTAAATAGCGGACTACAATAATATTACAAACTGGTAGTCTAACTTTGTGATGGATGCCAGTTTGCACTGTGAAAAGAGCTGCTGAATCATTGACCTTGACAAACAACCAATACCAACACAGACACACACACAACAGAATCACGCATACTTTATCCCCTCCATCAGAGACTTGGAGTTCAGTCTAATCCAGTACATCATTAGGTATGGGTAAAATAACATTAAAAAATTAATGTATTTGTTTTTTTATGTTAAATACATACGGGGGAATTTTCTTTTACTTAAGTTTAATAGTTTCTACCCATTCTTAAAAAAACTGAAGGATATGTTTGTGAGAGCCTTTTAGACAACAGTCTCCCTCCACATTGTGGGTTTGAAAGGGGAGGGGTCAACTATTATGCCAGTGCACTTTCATACTATAATCACATGCTTTCAGAATTCTCATGCCTTCTGTTTCTCATAGTTTCCTTAATCTTTCCCAGTATTTAAGCTACCGGTTAGATTTGTAAAATCTCTGCCAGTTATATGCGCTTGTATGAAGCAACAACAGTGTATCCCTATAAAGTAGACAGTGTACCATTCATGTGGTCAGAGAATGGTCAGTATGCATTTGCAGGAATTTTTAATGAATGTGTCAATAAAGTGTTTCAAAATTATCAAACTTTATGTGCACTTACACATTAAAACACACATGTTTTAAGTGCTCTGCTGATATTAAGCAAATGGGAGACAAAAATTAGAAACCTGACGATAGAAATTGAACAGTGGCTTAGCAATGCGCAATGTACAAACACCTCATTGCGAGGCTAAAAAATTTGCATTCATTTCGCAACAAGCGCACAACAGTCTTGTACAGTGTTTCATATTATGAAAAACATCGGCTCCAACAAGACTGTTGAGAGCAATGGAAGCATGTGTGTGACAGAGAGGGAGATAATATGGAAGTGAGACAGTGAACTATTATCGTGTCGTCTTACTGTTCAGGAATGACTGGCAGGCCTATAATGATCTAGTGGTTTGCCTGTTGTGTATCTTTCATGTAAATTGTAACATGTAGAACACACCATGAATACCATTGATACTCACACTGCAACTCTTCTGGTGTCAAAGGATATTCAGATTGCTCGTTAGTAAGAGAAAGGATAATTGCAAGGACCACGTAATAGATGGCTGCCAAAGTTCCACATATCTGTTAAGAAAAACATAAAACAATAAATTACTTTATTGGTATTTGCTACACAATGATCAGACAGGTAATGATGAAATATGTGATGCCTAATGAAATTAGTGTATTGTTACAATGGTCTACTTGATCGGCGGTCTACTTGATCGTCGTAGGTACAGTGGACGCCAATTAAGTCACTAATCACCAGCTTTAATTTTCACAGTTAAACAGTTCGTAATTAACAACACAGTCTTTTACAACAAATCAAATAAAAATTGTTCACACCCAATAAAATGTCCACTAATATTAAAACACAATTATAACTTATTACAATACACCGCCTGATTATAAAACATAACACTTCACTAATAACCACTTGAACGCACACAGTAATATCGCTTGTAATCGCCCGACAATAACTCGAACCGCACTGTAAATATATCGCCACTATACTGAAAACTAAGGCTGTTGCCGCCTTGTATTTATACATTGGCGCACAGACCAGAATATTCCAAAATGCGTGTTAGCGCCAGTGTGTACTACGTAATTAATTGCGGCCTTGACACAGTCCGTGTGGTTGGCGGCTTCGAGAAAAGTCTCACGAATGCGTCGAGAGTCACGTACATCACCGCATTACATTCTGGATCCCTCTGGAACGTTTGATAAACACGTAGATTGTTCTGCGATGTCATAACAGTATTATGAAATAGTTATGTTTCCAACTTTTTTGCCAAAATAAGGCAGCCTTTGATGTGACATATTGAGTACTATGGATGAATAACAAAAATCCTTAAAACAGTTTTACTGTCTCAAACTAATAACTAGAAACACGTTTATCAGAAAAATATTGAAAACCAGAATTACTCTAATATTGTTTTTTTTTAGAAACTAAACAATTATAAAGCACACAATCACTGATCATTTTTTAATATTGTTACGACGGTCTAATGATCATCATATGGTACAGTGAAAACAAAATACAAGACACCAGTTATGTCACTAATCACGAGCTTTATCACAATTAAACGGTTTGTAATTAATAAGACAGTCTCTTACAACAAATCAAATAAAAATTGTTCACAGGCAATAAAAATATTAACTGATACAAAACACAATTGTATTACAATAGTCTCGCACAATTATAAAACCCGTAATACTTCACCACAATATTACAAACCGCACTCCAATAATTTGCAACTCAAACTGAAACTGAACGTCGCCGAGTACTTGTATTTACACCCCGCTGATGTTCCAGAATATTCGCTAATAGGCATCTATTAGAAAACACTATGCATCAGCTCTACACTACAACGCAATTGATTCGGCCTTGACACAGTGCGCGGGGCTGGCGACATCCAGAAAATTGTCACGAGTGCATGTTGAAATCACATATGCCACAACATTCAGCCAGATTCCTCTGGAACATTCGATAAACACATAAATTGTTCTGTAATGTCGTAACAATATCATGACTGCAATAAACACTAACAGTTCCAACTACTGCAATGTTTTAACTTAAATTTATAATAGTAATGCATAAAATGGGAAATAATTTAGTCCTAGCTTTTAAAGTTAAGACTAACACCACATCTATGGAAAGTCTATGAAAAGTTAATATCCATGTTTCCTTATATATCTACAGGCCTATATCTAATAATTCTCACAACTAATATATAAATCATAACAAAATGTTCTTTCTTGGATTTCGTTGTCCATGATCTGACTGTTAATTAACTAAATATAATTAAATCACTACCGACTCGGAACACAAAGTTTTTTATGGGTAAAAACGTAAAAGTTCCTTTTATGGGTAAGGGTATAAGGTAAAACTTCTTGTATATAGTAGTAAAATGTTCTTGTAAACATAGCTTACAAACGTTTTGAATACTGTTCAAAATTTGCAAGGGATGTTGTCAGATATTAATTTCATCAAACTACTTAAGATACCAAATTTCTATTTAAATAAAATTCCTCAGAATTACATATCCTTTTACAATTTTTTCATAATTTTGACCTTCTTTTTTTTGTCTTTACTGCCCCTATATTTAACAATTTTTAAAGTAAACAATATATTCAAATTTTGTTTAAAATCCCTTTTAGTCTGAAATTGGGGACACATTTCTTTCAAATTTTTTATTCTTTTATGATGCTTGGTATCCTAAGATATTGACATTTCCAAAACTGAACACTATATTCTAATTTAAGTTAGAATTTCAGTTTAATAAAATGTTTGTAAACTTTCAATTCACTTTTTATTCCTGGTGTCCCTAAATTTTGAATTTCTAAAACTCAGTAATATTTTCAGATTGTGATTAAAATTCTTTTTGATTTGAAAACTCAATTTTGTGAATTTTTCAAAATTTTGACACCTCACGGTTTTTCCCTCCTCCCTTGTATATTTGGGGTTCAATCTCTTTTGTGAGGTAAAAGAATGTACGTACAAACTGAGTTTTATGATAATCAGTCGATGCATACAAAAATGTTCTCATGAGACAGTCCCAACAGATCCTCCAACTGGTCTAGTTAAAACTAAGAACCCGTTGCACTGTGCCGCGGTTTCGATGAAACCGGGCGTCGGTATAAAAATAGAAGGTTTTATCAGAGCCGTAACAAGGTACTCCTGCGCCCTTGGCAATTTTGACAAAGCTGCGCCCCCAATACCAATACCGGGGGGTCTGGAATACCCACCAGTGTAGCGGGGGATCCGGGGTTCCTCCCCCGGAAAATTTTTAAAATTAAAGTGCAAAAATGGTAGTTTATAAGCTTTTTGAGCCAAGTTTTTGCCTCTTTTCAAGCTAACTTTTTAGTAGAATTTCTGTAAAATTCTATATTATCTGAATATAAAAGCATTACTATTGTAAGAGAAAGACTGAACTGAAAACTATTTTTAAAAACTAACTGAAAGTGGTGGAATCTGTAGGAGGTATAAAACCTAATTTGCAGGTGACTGAACTATGTAAAAAGTAACTAAACAAAAAAAACGTAGTTACCAAAGTACAGTACATGATAAGGCCTACTAAAACTTAATATTTACACTACATTAAGGTAGGTAATATACAATTACAAACTTTTTTAGAATAAAAACTAAACTTCTAGTAACAGTATTTAAGTAAACTATAGCAGCTTCTGCAACCTGCAATATGAGAAAATGAGAAAAAAAATGCAAAATATTTTTATTGATAGTTACTTACATCAATTTACAGTAGGCCTTCTTTAGTTAACAGTTAGATTATAGCACACTACTGTAACTGATGAGGTATTGATTATAACAAAAACTACCAGAGAAATAATTCATAACTTTAGTCGGTGCTTTAGTTCTATAATTTATCTTGATTTTTTTTACACAGGACTTCAGGACTTGCACTTACAACATTCTGTTGTTGTAACTGCAGGTACCACTTTTTTGGCTCTGGGGGCTGTAAATAACAAATTTAAACTCTTCAGTAAACAAATACAGTATATTGCTTTTACAGATTGTTACATACAGTATACAGCAGAAAAGCCATGGAACTAAAACTTTACCTTTCTTGCTTTCAGCAAGGCAAACTCACTAATTATTTCACTAAAATCAAGTTTTGAAGCAATCTCATATTCTATGGACAGGATAGCTAAGTTTGTCAATCTGTTTTCACACATACTTGACCGTAAGTAGTTTTTGATTATCTTTAGCTTGCTGAAAGTACGCTCGCAAGACGCCACACTGACAGGCATTGTCAAAAATATCCTCAGTGCTATTTCGATGTTTGGATAAGCATCTCTTAATCCATAGTTTGAAACAACTTTCAGAATATCCAAATGGGAAGCCTTGTAAATGTTCTTCACCAGCTCTTTTGCGTGAAACTTGAAAGCAGCTACTTCGTTAACTAGCTCAACTCTATCAATGTCTCTGCTATATTTCGCACCAAGATCAGCTGCACACTTTTCAAGAAAAGAAACAGAGCATTCACTTAAGGACTTTCCTGACAAATGTGTGCCCTTTTTTCCATTTCACTTACAATTCTATCAAATACAGTGTAACATTCTATCTCAAATGATTTATCAGAACTCAACAAGTGTGCTTCGTCTTCAGCCGTCTCCCCAGCCATCCTCTTGACTTTTCTCAGCCTCTTAACAGCAAAACTGCTTTGGATGGCCATGGAATCACAAATAGCTTTGGCTTTTTCTGTGTATTTTTTAATTCCTTCTTTACGTAGGTCTTCAACTTTTTTTGCCAAACCTGAGAGCAAACTTGATGCTACGTCAAGAGTTGTGCCCTTTCCTTGCAGTGACTCGTTGGTGCAGTCCAAACTTATCAAAACATCAGACCACATCTCTAAAAGGCACACAAATTCGTAATCAATTTGTCTAAGAAGTTTCATAGCACCAGACAGTGTGTCAGTGTTCCAGTCATTGTCTCTGTCTCTATGTCAGTGTTCCAGTCGTTGTCTCTGTCTCTATCAGCCATGTTTTGTAAAACTTTGTGTACAAATGACAAGATCTTCTTAAGAGCTGTCACAGCTTGACCCCTGGAAGACCATCTTGTATCACAATGTCTCTTACGGGTAGTTTTGAGACAACCAATCAAAGCCCCCCACCTTAAGGTAGAGCTACTAAAGAAGTTGAAAAACTCCAACACTTTTCCAAAAAAACTTGTCATCATAATTGACACTTCCGCGGCGTGCACGCCAACGAGGTTAAGACTGTGTGCTGCATAAGGCACAAATTTAGCAAGGTCGTTTAGTTGGGATATGTGCGCTTGAACGCCTTCATATTTTCCTGCCATGTTTGAGCCGTTGTCAAAGCTTTGACCACGACAGTTCTGAATATCCAAACCGTCATTGTTTAGCTTTTGCAATATTTCTTGTGATAACCCTCTTCCTTTTTTCTGGTGACTTATGATGAAGTCCACAAAACTTTCTTCAACTGAGCATTTCCCATCCTTAATGTTAACATACGGTACCTTATTATTTCACTCATTTGTTCTAAATGTGCTGTGTCCGGGGTGCAGTCAAACATAATACAGAAATACTTGGCACTTTTTACATTCTTCAGTATTTCAGATCGAACCTTATTTCCCAAAATGTCTATGACCTCATTTTGAATTAGAGGTGAAAAATAGCTTGTGACATGTTTTCCACTTTTAACATTTTCTATGTGCTTAGATAGTTTAGGATTGTAGTGACTAATAAGTTCTAATGTACTCAGAAATACACTACAGTTGCTGTCACTGATCGAATCGGAACCTCCTCTTAAGGTAAGTTATTCCTGGCACAATGGAGAATTACATCCACAATACATTTGAGAACATTGCACCACTTTTCTGCTTCAGCTTGTATCAATGTTTGATGTTCTGCATCAACAGATCTACTAGTTTTCAGTCCAATTTCTAATTCTTTCCAATCGACATAAGAATGTCGGTGAGGTATCGACCTTTCGTGATTGACAATAAATGGGTTCAAGTGTCTCCAACCACTGATTCCCTCATCAATATTAGAGAAAGCAGATTTGTCCTTTTTGTCGTCTTTTGAAAAGAGAAGGCAAGGGAAACAAAACAGTGCGTCCTTAGACTGGCTGTACAACAACCATTGCCTTTTTACTTTTTCCCCGTTTGGTAGAATTTTATAAACCCATTTCTGAGAAAAGTGTCTTCCATCATCTGCACAGGGGAATTTGCAGCTATCTAAGTCAATTGTTTGTGGGCCTCGTTCAACAAGTTTACAACGAACTGTGTCTGATCGAAAATTTGCTGGCCATTTTTTGGGATCCTCGTAGATAATTTCTATTCCCACATCAGTAGTATTTAATGCATCATTTTCATTATAATTAGATGTACAGGATGTGCTGGGTTTTTCAAGATCAGTAGACTGGCTGCCCATTGTGGAATGACTTAGCTCAGGATCACTTCCTTCTTCAAAATCAATGACGTTTGTGACGAACTCCATTGGAGTGATCTGGCTGTGGTTGTCTTCTGAAACAGTCTCAGTCTTGCTATCTTCTTTTTCATTTTCTCCTTCCTTTTCTTCTTGGCCGTCTTCTTTTTCTTCTTCTTCTTGAAGTGCATTACTATTACTGGCACTATCACTTTCACCTACTTCTTTCTCTTCATTTCGCAGCCAATTTCCAAGCGCCGATGCTAATTTTTCGTTGTCTTCTTCTTTTCGTTTTTTGATTTTTTTAAATTCACTTCCAGAAGGTTTTTTTGGCCCCATTTCTCAAACAAACCATTCCCATTTAATTTACATTGTATGACAGTTGTAAATGGCTGCCATTGAAAAACTACTCGACCGATCTCAAACATTAACGAACTCCGCCAAGATATTGTGCCCACTGCCCAAGGACCTGTGTGCCAAGTTTGGTCATAATCGGTAAATTTGTTTGGGCGCTGCCGCTGTCATTGTCATTGTACAGACACACAGACGGCCAAAAAGTTTTTTTTTGAATCCTGAGTAATAGGATTACACGGAAAACCCGAAGCACTGTAAATACGTCTGCGACGTTTTAACGTTATCACCGAATTTTTCGGTGAACGCAACTGTCGGCACTGAACATAAACACGAAATATTACGAAATCGTGTTTATGTTCAGTGCCGACAGTTGCGTTCACCGAAAAATTCGGTGATAGCGTTAAAACGTCGCAGACATCGTTTCTTTTTTCTTACCGCAAGAGGCTCACTTGTACTTACAGTGCTTCGGGTTTTCCGTGTACGCGATCGCTCATCCAATTATAAAAATAAAATTGATACCATATTCATGAAACTTGTGATTGAAATATTTACGTAAACTAATTTTGAAATCGGGACTATTTTAGTCAGCAGACTTGCGCAACAAAATCAGCTGACACTTGCTGAAAATTGGACATTTTCAACCACGACCACTTCCGCTAAAAATGAACCAATAGGAATATAAGTTATACCAATGGAATGGGCCCGTTCTTTCTTCCGGTATTTTTTTGATTTTCTGTAGGTCTAGAAAATGAACGGCGAACACAGTGATATTAGTTAGGCCTATATTTGGCTTTGTCAGTCTGGCAGTAAAGACAGAACGAATGTTGGGAAATTATTTCTGACAGCTGGAGTCAAGTTTCGCAATGTAACCTCAATTGATTGTTTGATTCAATGACGTTTTCGTGATGTTGAAGAGTAAATAGTATAATTAATGTATTGTTTTGCAATAATACCGTGTTATAATAATAATAATAATATGTAGTGTTTTCAAAAACTGTACAAAAAGGGAAAAAATAGGCCGCCACCACGGGGAATAACATGCGCCAATTCTAGGGTTAATGTAGACTAAGCTATGGTACATTTTATTGAAATCATTCTTACCCGTACAACAGAAGCAACGCCAACATCAACAAGTAACAACACAAACACTAAGTGTCGTCTAATCGCTGAGTGTGAAAATCGCTTAGTTCACAAATTACAATAGAAAATAATACCAGCGACTGTAATTACACTGAGTCTCAACAAAACCAACAGAACAAACTAGAATAGAACAATAGACTGACGTGGCCGAGGCAGGGCGCGGGGGGAGGAGTATGAGTATGAGTACTACTTATTCAAGTTACGACAAGCTTGCTAAAACCAACGAATTTAGACGTTACTAGAAGCACACTTCTGGGTTATTAAAAGCGTAGTTGAAACAATGCTACTACTTTTTGTATAAAAGAGTGGTAGATGAAAAAATGTTTGTAATAATAAGACGCATGTTCTTGTATATTTTAAAATTCTTTTGCGCACTGCATAATAAAGAATGCATCAAAAGTGCATTGTTTGAGTAGGCTGCATTTATTTGATTCATTCGTTCGTACCCAGTGTGTCAAACAAATGTGAAAAAAGTTTGGAGGTCGTGTCTAGTCTAACCCCTACAAACATTTTTTCATCTACCACTTTTTATCTGATAAGTTGTAGCTTTTTCCAATTATATATTAACGAAAATGTTTGAAATTTACTAAATTTCGCGGTATAATACAAAAAATTACTTGGAAACGCCCGCGCCATCTAGTTGCCGGGGTGATGAACTACGGTTTATCACCCCAGAAAGCTGACCCCACTCGCTCCATAAGAAATGTTCTTCTAGTTACGTCTATATTCGTTGCTAAAACCAAGAAGGCGCAGGTGCAGTGCAATGACCCAGTGACTGTACATATGGGAGTGGCGGAGGGGAAGGGATTTTCGCTTTGCGCCTGGCCCGACTCCGCGCCCATCAGTAGGACAAGGTCCAGTGCAGTTACTAAATTTACGTAGCTGCTTTTTGTTTATTGTATAATAGACAGTGGCGAAGTTACATGGAGGCAATTGAGGCAATGCCTACCCTAAAAAATTCTGTATAATAAAAATTATAAATACGTATGAACTACATAACGTAAAGATATACATTGTTACCGCGACTGTCGAATTTATTAGGCCCAAACGTGCTTTACTGAGCGACCGCTAGATGGTGACAGGTGAGACTCGGCATAGCTCGTTTAAAGGGAATGAGGCAACCTGAACTTGCCTCAGTGTTTTTTGTATACATCGTATGTAAGCAATGTGCCGGAGAGGGGTGGAAGTGAATGGAGGGGGGATTGTCCCGTGCTGTACACATAGAGCGTTGAGGCATGCCTCACTTCTGTGGTCCAAACATTCAAGTTAAAGCGCGCTGTGTTGTTTATAAGTGTGTTTATTTTATGCGGTTATTAAAAGTGTCCCTGTTATTCCGCTGAACTAACAGATGATCAAGATTGTTATCTGAATTATTTGTAACATTAAACATATATCTAGAAACTAATTAAGTTTAAAAATTTGAAGTTCAATCAGTTGTATTATTGTGTATGACTAATACAAGGATTGTTCAATAGAAACACGTATAGAGATGTAAAGCATTTTTTATTCAACGATTTTAAAAGAAGTCTCCATTAACATTAAGACATGAGTTCCACTGTTGCACCAACCTGTAGATTCCCTGCTAGTAAAATTCTTACGGCTGTTTGTGGAACCATTCGCTTACAGCAAACTCTACCTCAGCGTCCGATTTGAACCACCATCCTTTTAGTGATTCCTTAAAAAAAATTTAAGATAAGATTTTTGCCTACCCATTCATTAACTACTAGCTTCGCCACTGATAATAGACACAAATATAGACAGTTCACGTACAGTAACTTTTAACAATCTGAAACTGAAAGATTTTTTCCAATAACGTGGAGTTTTTATTTGCTTGACAAATTGTACCAATCTAACTCTAAAAAAAGATATTTTTCATGGTCAATTTTGCGCCCTCTTTGTACCTGCGCCCTTGGCGGGGGCACATTTCGCCACCGCTTAGTTACGGCCCTGGGTTTTATATAATTGTGAAGTTATTATTATTTCATGTTGTCAGCTGTGGCGGGTTTCGGCGTTACTGCATACCTACAGGGTGCCTGCGCCATCTGTTAGTGAAAGCGGGCCACCGTACAAAAATATATTTATTAATAAGTGAGATTGGCGAAGTTGTTATTCAGCGTCGTCCTGCATTACCGTGTTTTACCTTTCTGCACGCCTACGCTATCTGTCGGTGGAGGTGGCCAATTGCGTTGCCGATTCTAACTCCCGTTGGCAGGATTTTTCACTCAGCAGCCATCATCTGTACTGTAAGCAGCTTCCTCCTCCGGCGACAGAGTTTGTTGAATTCTCGTTTTTCTTTTCTATCATGCTTAAGTAAACACTTACGGACCTCCGGTAAGTGAATTAAATATATTTATTATTCACATGGGCGGATTTGCTGTACTGCCGCCCCCAGGCATGGCAGATAATGCTGCCCCTCCTCCATCTCCTATCACTCTTACTCATTCCCCCTCCATTCCCCTCTTCGATTTCACATCCTCTTTCCCCCCAGTTTGATTGTCTGCCTCGTTTCCTTTGACTGTCAGGTGAATTATATTTCATGTAAAAATAAATAAACATTGATAATATAAATATTCACTTGTCAGACGAAAATAATTAATTTTAGTTAGAAATTAGTTAGAACGTAAATAAAATCATTGAACGTAAATAAATAAACATTGATAATATAAATATTTACTTGTCAGAAGAAAATAATTAATTTTAGTTAGAAATCAGTTAGAACGTAAATAAAATCATTTTAACCGGGTTATAGTTAAAAATTAAGTGGAGATAATTTTTATATTTGTGTGTGCTTAATTGAACTGGCTTTTATACTTATAAATTTGTTTGAATCTAAAATATCATTTCTTAACTCAAATTTTGCCGCTCCCCAAAATTTGCCGCCCCAGGCAAGTGCCTAGTCTACCTGTGCGTAAATCCGCCCCTGATTTTTCATTGATTGTAAAAGGTTCTAGTGTAAGCAATAGTTGGCTTAGATGTAAACGGATATGTTTGAAGCATGCCTGCCTCGTGTGTGTGTGTGAAGCTAATGTATATTCCTTGTCATATATTTTGATTATTTAAACTCTGAAACAGCATTATACATTGTAATTAGTAAATAGTTATTGCCCATCTCAGAAGTTTTGTAATTCTTGTGAGCTGTGAGTTAGCGATCGTGAAAGCACGTGGCCGTTACTAACAGAGAACATGTTGCAGTGTGTTGAACTTGCCTACTCATGTCGGCGTGATTTATAAATTGAACCATTTTAAATTGTTTTAAGGTCTTGTGTGAGAGTTATTGGTTTTAAATACAAAAGAGAAAATGTTAAATCTAATTATAATGAACATAGTTGAATTGGTCAGGAGTGGCTGGTGTTTGATTCTGTCTATACACACTTGTGTGCGTGTCCGGCTGGGCATAATCTGTATGCAAACTTTCTGGAACCTTGTGTTGTTAATGTACTTAGACTAGAGATCAATTGTACGCCCGTTCGCTGGCATGTGTCCTGGGCTTTTGAATTTTTATGCTACTCATTTTTGTTTATCTTGATACTGAATGGGGTTTGTAGAAGTTTGTGGGGGACTGGTATTTTAGTTATGTAGGTGGGTGCAGTTTGTGATATGCTGGACTGGATTGGCTGGACCAGTTTTGATTATAATCTCAGGTCTTTCTGGTTATTTTGTATTTAATTCATTTCATAAAAGGGTTGGGAGTTTTCATTATTCTGCAATCAGGTCGGGTTACCTTTTTATATCACAGAATCAGGGATAGTCACCTGTTGGTGCCAATCTATGCAGGCTACCGGACATGTCACCTTATGTCGGGTCTGGCTCTTGTCCAGCTTTCTACTACCCTGGCCGACTTTGGGGGGGGGGGGGGATTTCCTAAATGTTCTTTTGTAATGGTTAATTTTTTTTTTTTTTTTTTTTTGATGCCGCTTGGAACATGTCAGCAGCGGGGCCAATCCAGATTCTTTTCTTAAATTTATAAATTGCAATTTCCATAAAGCTATACAGGCTGTCAACTGGCATTTTAAATTTGTAACTTGTATTTGCTTATTTTATAGCCAATCCAGATTCTTTTCTTAAATTTATAAATTGTAATTTGCATAAAACCACACAGGCTGGTTACATGTATTTTCAATTCATACACTGCATCTTTTTATAAAATTCTCGGGGTTGTTTACAGGCACTTGAAATTTCTAAATTGTGTGTGCTAAAGATATACAGGCTGTTTACAGGCAATTTAAATTTTGTAATTTGTATTTTCGGGTTATTATGGGCCAACCCAGATTGTTTTCTTGAACTTTATATATATATATATTGTATTTTGGATAAAATTATACAGGATGTTTACAAGCATTTTAAATTTATATATGTTGCATTTTGACAAAACTATACAGGCGGGTTACAGGCATTTTCAATTCATACATTGTATCTTTTATAAAATTATCGGGGTTGTTTACAGGCACTTGAAATTTCTAAATTGTGTGCCAAAAATATACAGTCTGTCCATAAGGCTTTTATGTTTATAATGTTGTTTGTGATTTACATGTTGGTGTGTGTTAAATTATGTGTGATCATTTAATGAAGTGTTAACTTGATAGAATGAATATTCAGAAATTATACATGGGTAGCCTATGTTATGAAATAAATAATGGAAGATTTTGGAATCATGATAAATACTCAAGAAATAATTATGTAAAATTAGGTAACCCACTATGAATTGTAAAGGGTATGAATTATAATTAATATATATATTATATGAATTATGAAAATCAAGAAATAATACAGGGTTGTTATCTTGTTTGTTAATAGAGAGTTTTAATTGCAAGTCCCGTCTCATTGGACCCAGTGCACTTTATGCTTCTTCTAGGCCTTCAGCCTAGTCTTAAATATCTAGTAGCCATTCAAAAAAAAAAAAAAAACAAACAAACAAATTATAAAACAAACTAAACTAAACTAAAAGAAGGTTACAGCAATTGTTCAATTAATGGCAGTGTGCTGCACAAATGATCTCTGCTGCCTTTTGCCTGGCCAGGTTAATCATCATTTCATGCCTGTCCTGAAAATACATCATTTAAGGAAAATAGTAATTTTAAAAACAAGTACTTTCTGAAGTTTTCAAAAATTCTAAATAGTAACCAATAAATTGGCTAAAAACTGGGAAAACAGAAGACTAAATCACTAATGTATGGCTTTCCTTTTCTCAGTGATATCCCTGTTGAAACAATATCCTCAAATTTTCCCCTGAATAGAGATTACATTACCCTGAATTGACTTCTAGGCTCACTATTGTTAGTTTTCACAAAAATGTTGACACAACTTTTGTGCACAATGGATCGTGAGGCTCACAGCCTGAAGAAGAAGAAGAAAAAGGATTTTAAGACTTGATTTATTTTTGTAATGCTTTCATTTCAATGCTGCTTTGGCCCATAAAATCTTAAAAAATTTAATTTGTGTGTTTGAGACCTCAATAATGTTGAGTGACAGATTTCAAAATCTCAGTAATTTATTACTCATCACCTTGACAGTGGAAGGATGAATTTGTGAATTTAATTTTCCTGAGGATAAAGAAAAGTGAACATATATTGAAAGGGGAATATATTGATAGGAAAAAAATATATATTAAGTACTGTAATGTAACATTAAAGTTAATTATTGCAGAGGGACACTTATGTCTGCTGATAGCAGAAAGAGTCTTCTATTTAAGAACACTGTTATACCGCTTGTAGTGTGACTGGAGCTTTCTGTCAAAATAAAATTGTTTCACATACATCCATACATACCTTCCTTGTTCAGTATGAACAAACATAAAAGTAAAAGGCTGACAAGTTTGTTACAAAATTACTCACCGAGACGGACCATCCAACAAATTTGGAGCCCGTGCGAAGCTTGCATCCACAACAACACGCAGATAGCTGAGGTACAGTGTCAGAACAACCCATTGCAAAATTCCTTCTGTAACAAAATGGGCATGACATATTTATCCATTTGTTTAGTTACACTGATAAAGATACATTTAGACAAATTATTTAAATAAAAAAATTATTTAAATTCAACAAAAAAGTATTATGTTTTCCTTATGTATACATACATAAGTATTATTTTATGCAGCATTTTTTGGAGATAAATAGGTGGCAGAATTGTGGAAGGGGAGAGGGTTATTGTCTGTAGAGCACTCATTTTTAACCATAAGTAATGCAAAACTAAGACTTTCAAGTCATAGGCAGAATTCAAAGACAAAAAGTCAATTAATTGACTTTACAAATTATTAACCTATAATTATTTTTATTTCTTAGTGCTTCTTATATTCTAAAAATTGAATCGACTTGGATTAAAACAAATAGAAATGTTTGAAAACAGATTAAATAACCTTAAACTTTTAAGGCTAAGATTCCATGAGTATCAGAAGATCTATTTTAGCCAATTCCTTAACATTCTTTCTTCCCTATAATCAAGCTTTTTGCACCTGGTGTCAGTCGTGGTGTAGTGATGTTTGAGTTGCTACATATTAACATAGTTGAGAGGATTGATAATGGTCAAAGGAGGCTCAACCATTCTAATAAAATTCTAATACATCAACTCATACTTACAGTTAGAAGAAATGATCTCTGTGGAGTCATAGTTAAGTTCAAATTGGAGAAATTTGCATATAAAATTATAAAAATTACATTTTAATTCCAATTGGACTTTTATTAATTAATTTCCCACATTTTTGTTTTTTTCAACCTTCATTTTACATAACATTTGGGTTATTACAAACTAATCGATAACGTAGCAGCACAGTCTACTCCAACAACAGCTAACGTAAAAGAATTGTCAATGGACGATATATTTAATTTAATGAAAACAATGTCTGAGAATTTGAGTAGTGATATCAATAAAATGAATAGTAGTATTAATGTAAAATTTGATGTTCAGAACAGCAAATTCGATGAACAAAATAGTAAATTCCATGAGTTAAAAAACCATATTAATGAAACTAATAAGCATTTAAACCAAACTAATGAAATAATAGAAACTAACTTTAACAGATTAGAACAGAGTGTTGAGGAAGTGGTAAAGTCAGTAGGAGAACAGATTGAAAGTAAATTAAAGCGGACAATAAACAAGAAGTTATGTGACGACGTTATAGGTATAACAAATATTAATGATGACAAAATAGTGGAAGAGATAGTGTTAGATAGTAAAGTATTGAATAGTGATGATAACGATGTTAGTTACAGTTCTGAGGTAAGTAGGAGTGAGAATTATGGCAATATAAGTGAAAATATGATGTTAAAGAATAATGGGGTAAATATTGAGAGTACTGATGAAGTTTTAAAATGTAATAATGGAATGTTAATGTGTGTTTATGAGTCAGAGAGAGAGTGGAAAGATAGTATAGAGGTAGAAGGGTGGCAGAGGGTAAATTTTCCCCAGGTTTATTGTGAACCAAGGTGTTTACAAATGTTGTTGTTGAAGGGCAAGAGTCCCTTGTTATTGGAAGACATGAGGTCTTTGAGTTGTTCCACGAAATTTTATGAGTTAGTGCCCTCTGTGTGGGATGGTAGTGAAAGTGTGATATGGTGTTATGGTGAGAGAGATTTAGATAGAGAGTTGTGTATTGATAGAGAGATAGAATTATTTCAGTTAAAGAGAAATTATAAAGAGTTGAAAGAGAGGTTAGAATTGAAGGAAATAGATGATATAAAATACTTACCTTGTAAAATAGAGATGGATAATTATTTTGATGATGTACTTGATATAGTAGAAGAGTATAATGAGAAAATAACTGACTTTATGTTGAATAAAAATACTTACGGAGACGGAACTGAGATCACAAATGTAAACAGGTTATATGAATTAATAGATGATGTTGATAATGGTTATTATAATAATTATAATAATTTGTATGTGTATAACAATGATGTATGTTATAAATATGTTAGATATCTGTATGATGATGGAGGTTGAAATTAAAATGAGTGAATGGACATTTTTAAATATTTTAATTTATGGTAATGACATGGCCAGATTATGAAATGAAGTGTGGTAAACTGATAAATTAATGACGAACAATTTGTAAATAATTGATAGTGAAATTAATTATGTGTATTGTAAAATATTATGTAAACAAAGTGTGTATGTAGTAGAAGTTGTTTTAATAATAATATTATTATTTCAGCAGACTAAATAAATAATGAGTTTGTAATAAATGAATAACACGAATTTTGTAATTGTTTGGAAGTAGTGTAATTAAAATGTTGTGTTTTCAATACTTGAGGGAATTTAAATAATTTGAGATGTTTAAAATATTTTGATTGATTTAAAATGTTATATAATTGAATTTTGATGGTGAATTTAAATTGTTTTATGAGATTAGAACTTGATAACATATAGTGAATAAATGTAAAGTTGTAAAAGATAGAAGTTGGGTGATAGTAATTGTTTAAGTAAGACATTTGAGTCAGTCCAAGTTGAGTATAGATGGGTGTTAGAGAGAATAATATTATTGTGAGTAAAGTAAGATTGTTGTGAAATACAAGTATGTAGAATTTGAGTATTGATAGTGACACAGTAGCTATGGGGAAAATATGTAGAGCAATGGTTGATATATTGAGGTAATAAATAAATGGAGATATTTTGTAGATGAAAGTGATGTAATGGGAAAGTAATTAGTTGATAGAGGAATTTTGTAAGGGGGTGGTGTGATAAGGAGTCCTCAACATAAAGCGTTGTGGCAGGAGGTGAACCGTTATGCGCCGGAAAGGGTTACCTAGGGGGAGTCCGGGAACCAGATAAGGGAATGAGCATTGGGAGAGGAACACACATCCTGAGTACAAAGGGGTAGAGAGTATTTTGTTATAAGGGTAGAATGATGCGAAACGAGTTAGAGTAGTAAGTTAGAGGTAGAGAAGGGTTGGTAGATGTTTTGGTAGATGGGTGTCATACTAGTTAAAGACTTTGTAAGGGAGCGTTAGAGTCGTAAAAGGGGTAAGATTATAGGTAAATGCCAAGTAGATAAAGTGAATTTTTGTTATGAATAACTGAGAATCACCCAAATTAATAAAATGGAATAATAAATGAAATGTTATGTAAAATGAAGGTTGAAAAAAACAAAAATGTGGGAAATGAATTAATAAAAGTCCAATTGGAATTAAAATGTAATTTTTGTAATTTTATATGCAAATTTAAAGATGTAAAGTGTGTAATTTTTGGTCAAACGTAAATGCGAATTGTTTATCTTAAGGTAATAATGACCAGGTGAATTATGAATATACTATGTTTTATTATGTTGTATTGTGTTTGGTAGTGTTCAAGAGAATTTTATGAATTTAAATATTTTAGATGTAAATTGGGGATGAGAGAGATGTGTAATATGGTAATGAGAAATGTTTATTTAAATTCTGATGGGAATCAGGGCAATAATTTTGAATTTCGGGATAACAGTTAAAAGAGAAAGTAGACAGAATGAGATTATGGAATTTTAGGAAAAAAATATGTATCATGTTAGGTTATGTATTCATATATATGTTAGAGGTTAAAAGAAAAAAAAACCAGTGCTTCTTAACGCAAACCAGCACCGCTAAGGGGAAACAGATCAGTTAGGGATATAGTATTGTATAAGGCCACTAGTTGATATTTTGATTTGTTGTTTCAGTGTTTGGTGATGCTGTGGCGGCGGTCCTGAGCTTGCCAGCGCGTCAGAGCAGGGGCGTTAAAGTACCTGGCTGACTTTATGGTGTTGGGATCTCGAGAGAGAAGTCCAGTAAGGTCATTCAGGTGCGGTCACAGTCACTGGACCAAGGGTGAGTTAATTATTGTTTTGTGTTTGTAAACCATAAAGGGGGTTGTGGCGACATATCCTGGCTGATCCCTTTAGCAAGTATGAATGTGTCAATGAGAGTTTTTATGCTTCGGCATAAAACCTCTCATTGAGGGGGTATTGTAACGGGACATTTTGGCCTACCTGGGGTAAAATAAATAAATTTGTATTTTAATAAACGTAAATAGCATTTTTTCGATGTAATAATAATTTTGGGAAATAGAAACATAAATTGGGAATAAAGGTAAATTTTATTGGTAGCGAAATTGGCAGGAGTGATTACAAAATATTATTTAGAAATTATAAAGACGTAATAGACAAACAAGCAGAAATGTGTCAAGGTCAGCTCCAGTGACTTACAAATTGTGTAAACAGATTACGTAATATAACATCCGACGATCTTACGTCAGAGACAAACCCAGCTTTGGAATGTAGGAGTGTCGGCCAAACCTTATATTGGCGTAGGAATACGAACATAAGACAATGAAAAGTTTGTAAAACAATCGCAGCCGCTTTACAAAGTAGTGCCGTTCGTCTCAGCAGTCGGCTATGAACATCCAATAGATACGGACGCAAGCAATCGTCGCGTCCGCTGGCTGGGCGTAGTTTTCGTCGCGCCCGCAAAACAGAAAGAATGTGAATAATATATTTAAAATATGACTTAAAAATCAAAATTCATACTTAAAATGTAGTTAACAGTTTTCTGTACACTATAACAGTTCGGAGATTATGAATTACAATGAAAGTGCGCACGTAAAACAATGTGACGTCTTCTGGACTAGAATTCGGACTCAAATTCAGCTAAGTACCTACAAGGATATAAAAAAACTATCAAATTTTATTATTTTTCATAAAACAAGAACAGACGGGGGAAAATTAAATTAAATATGAGCTCAAGGGAAAAATTTAAAGTACGGTATGTTGTATGTGAGCGTGTGTGGGGGTTTTGTTTAAGTATACATATTAAAACACGAAGCGCTGGTTTGTGTTATGTCATATTAATTTTATGTTTTGAATATATTTATCTCGATTCTAAGAAAGGAAAATACCATGTACAACAGCTGTTATTATTATCCGTATAAAAAATAGTAGTAGAAAAAAGTAAAAGGGGGAATATTTTGGGTTTATGGGAATATCTAAAAAATGATTTTTTCGTTATGTTTACCTTTGTTGTATAAGGAATTTAATTCAATAAAGTATAATCATGGTATGATGGCAATACAGTGGTACTTTTTTGAATAACCATTTCTGCTTTTTGAGTTCGCCGAAAAGAATCTGGCCCGACATGGTAAGTACAGATATTTTTTCTTGCAGTGGAATAAAAGCAAGATGGCGCCCGAAGAAATTATATGTAAACAGAACAGTGAATAAAAAAAAATTAAAATCAATTAAATTTTATTTATATCAGTAAAAAGTATATCACAACAAAAAGGATACACTAAACAAAACGACATACAACATACACGTAAAACTCACACAAATTTTACACCACATTGAATTTGAACACATAATACAACATACACGAAATATCATAGAGAAAATCCAATTAAAAATACAGGAAAGACATAACAGAAAAATCAGTAACCTATTAACACGCAGAAACAAAACCGTCCCTACACCGACACATAAGTTTCACACACGTACAGTAAATACAACGAAGACCAATTTCACTAATGCAGAAATAACCCTATTAGATAAAGGTCTAGAACACAATTTAGGCATCAATCCAACCAATAACAACATTAATAAAAGGCATAAACGTAACATAGTCCTAGACGCTGAAACAGCCATACAACACACACATCACGAAAACCATGATACCATACGCCATGATATCAAACGCAAATTACAACACACACAGCAATACGAACAAAAACAACACAATAATGAATTCCAAACACTAAAAAACATACAACGTAAATTACAAGAACACAACCTAACCATACTCAAAGCAGACAAAGGTAATATAAATGTCATAATAGAAAAACAGGCTTTAAATAACAAAATCGAAACATTTTTTAATGATAACAACATCACTAAATTAAATAAAGACCCCATCCCAAAATATCACAAACACAAAACACATAGTATCACCTGACAACATCAAATATCTTAAACAAATAAGACCAAACGCCCCTACACTAAATGCACTACCGAAATTACACAAACCAAATATTCCCATCAGGCCACTTATCCACTTATAAACAACACACAAGCACCTGCACACAAAATAGCTAGACACTTAGATAGATTAATCAGAAATAGCATAAATTTAACAAACAACACCACCGTCAAAAATAATTTAGATCTAGTGAATAAAACTCAACATGTCCACATTCCACACAATTCCACACTAGCATCATTTGACATAACAAACCTATACACCAATCTTCCCATAAAAGAAACTATAACTACATTAGAACAATTACTAAAAATAAATAACACACCTGAAACACACATAAAAGAGATCATCCATCTAACTAAAATTATCACTGATCAAAATTATTTCGCACACAATAACACGTTTTAAACACAAACAGATGGACTACCCATGGGCTCCCCTATATCAGGTATACTAGCCGAAATATTTGTACACACCATAGAACAGGAACACATACTGAACAATAACAAATACACCGATAAAATAATATTGGCACAGGTATGTTGATGACATTTTATTCCTCTACAACGGCAACAAAAGACAAATAGAAAATTTCCACAAATACATTAACACTATACACCATAAATTAAAATTCACACTTGAAATAGAACTAAATAATAGCATAAACTTCTTAGACCTTACAATCACCAAAACAAACAACACACACACATACAAAATATACAGGAAACCCACCACATCAGACATGGTCATACATAACTCTTCCAACCACCCAACTCAACACAAACATGCAACTTTCAATTACATGCTCCATAGGCTCACTTCATTACCCCTAAACACACATGACTACCAAGAAGAATTAAACATAATCAAATGTATAGCAGTCAAAAATGGTTACAACCCCGATTTAATAAATAAACTACACAAACGCATCCTAAACACAAAAAGTAAAACACATCAGACCAACAGCACACAACCCAATAAATACATAACACTTACATACTACAATTCCAATACACACAAAATTGCAAACACATTTAGGAAACATAATTATAAAGTAGCCTACAGAATGTAACGAGCAAAAATTTAAAATTTTAAAATTTTCTCCTCGACGGAGTTCGTTCACACGAAGCGGTGTCAACGACTTATAGTTGACGCAATAAATAAAACGTAATGAGAAGATGTCAGAGCAGCGTCGATAACTAGACAATAGAAAGACGTTAAGTTCGACTCGGCTATAGAAATTGGTTGTACAAGATGACAGGGAAAGTTTAGTTCAGAATTATTGCTCACTACAGCTGTAACAATGTAGGCGAGGACATTCACACTTGTACTGAGAAATGTGGCAGATGTTCGACCAAGTTACGTCAATATACGATGGACTACAAAAAGGGTAAAACTGTATGTTACAAAGGAACGGATGCACTGCACTTTAAGAAACAATACTAAAGCAGAGATCAGACAAAAACTCAAGTCATGTTACGCAGCTGGAGATATCGTCTAAGTGTCAGACGGAATTTACGAGTGGAAAGTACTTCACCAGCCAGCAGATGTCCAAAATTATTAATAGCTACAAAAAAGGGGTATAAGACAGAAAATACTTCGGGAGAACCGAAAGTACAGATAAAAGGCAATCCAGAAAAACACTGCATTTACTTCAGACAATGGGTTGATAGACGAGCGTATAATAGCTAGAGTTTCTACGAAAAGGGTCAACGTTCGACAGAGAAAAATCGGGGGATGTCTGAGAACCTATCAGAAGCCCAGAGCCACGGAAAACACTTATGGAGAGGACTGTTTCCATAGCAACAAAAACAAAGAACCTATCAGAAGAACGATGACGGAGGGTCTTAACATAGTGGGACAAACTAAATAAATAAACCTCCGCTCAACAGTCCGTTAAGGACCAAGGCGTACCGCGCGGCTTTTTGTGTTAGTGTGACGGTGTATGGCTAGTACTACGCGCCACCAGCCGCTAGTTGCGGTATTCACAGCCAGGAGGCGGCGCTGTTATCTCAGCGCCTACTCAGTTTGCCTCACGACGCTGAGTGCACGCCGTACGGAACCTCCGCCGGGAATTGAACCCGGGACCACGAGCGCATCAATCGCCCGCGTTGCCACTAGACCACCTGGAGGCTCAGGTTTCCATAGCAACAAAAACAAAGAACCTATCAGAAGAACGATGACGGAGGGTCTTAACATAGTGGGACAAACTATTCCAGGAAAACTCAAAACTGACCAATCACGAGTAAAGAAGGCGTAAACAGCGCCAGGGACAAAATTTTGAGTAGGGACGATTTAATAAAACTGTATGTCCAAGACGGGGACGAGGCCAGTATATCTTAATTTTTCAAGTAATACACTTTAAGTACGAAGCAGTATTACTCAATTTTTCAAACAGTTCATTATAATTGTTCGGAGTCAGTTTTACTCTAAGTTCTCAAGAGTATATTTAATTGTTCGGAGAGATAACTCAAGTTCGGGAATTAATACATCAACTCGTAATTTAACAGACTTAGTGAAATCATCATGTCACGATAGTCAGACTTAGTAAACTTTTAATAGTGGATTTCGAAGTGCGATGTAACGGACTTAGGTAATAATTATTCAAAGCGAACAATCTGATCGTTACATGAACAAATATCACCACATATGTACTATACAAAACAGTTGAACTTAATTTTGTTCAGTGTTAATACATCTCATTAAAACGTTAAAGAACATGAAACATTGAACTAACTAATCAATCACACGTATATTTGATAAAACAGTGATATAAGTGGAACTAGACATGTACAGTAACGTTAAAATGAACACACAACACACATCGTAAGATGAAGTATTTAATTGAACACTAAACATTAATTATTCACATAAATCTACGTCAACGCGAGTGATCGGAAGTGTGTGTGCAAGTGTTTGTGATATCAGCGGCGTTCAACGAGATGTGTCTTCATGTCATCCTTATCGCTGAGACTAGACATCACCAAATACTAATGGATATTTCATAAATCAAGTAACCATTATTTTAATTATTACTATTTAGCTACTTCTACTGACCTGATTCTTTCAAAGAATTCATCCCTGGGGAATTATTAATAAACGCAATGAGTATAAATCAGAATTAAAAACGTACTTAATGAATATATTAACAAAAAACTATCTGGGATTAATGAACGCATCAATAATTAGAATATGAATTGTTATCTTATTTGATTTATATATGTATGAATGCCTTCTTTGTTTCAGCATATATTTAAACATGAATTTGTTCTTCTAAAATATGTATGTATTTACAGGTACATCGACGTTTCATATGTATGATTATAATTTATTGTGAATGATAAATAAATTAGTGATTTAAGTTGATCCTATATATGCGTTTATTATTACCACAGATAACCCAGATGTTAACTTAAACTTTGAATAAAATATAAAGTAGAGTTTTAAGAGTTTCTTTTGTTCAGTAATATAAATGAATTGACAATATTAATTTATTAGATGATATCAAGTGTTTCGTTTATAAATAATCAGAATAGTTATGCATTGTATTAATCATGCATCCAATGTGTGACACGAGAAATAAGTATGACTAGATAATCATAATTAAAAGAAGTTTATTTAAAAAAAAAAGATAAATAATTTATGTCAGCAATTTTATTAATTAATTCAACTGATATTAATATAATATTCATTATATTAAATGGCGCCCATCCGCACGGCATGATACGTAGTAACAAAGATAGTTAAAACGTACAGCTTTGGCAAAGATCAGGCAGTAGAAGAAGTAGATAAAGTATCGTTATAGAATTAGAAATAAGATAAGTATTAGTGTTATAAGTCAGTTTGAATGATTACGCGTAGGAAGGCAAAAATGGCAAGCAATTCCGATAGCGTAGAGTTCGACGTTAATAACCAGTTAGGTACGGTAAATACGGAAGATAATACTACACCTAGCGAACCAAGTAGCGCTGTAGAGAGTCCAGAAGATAGGGCGCGAGGAGAGACATCAAAACCAGAAGATGTAAGTCTACAAACGTTGATGGATTTTATCCGACAGATTAATCAATTAATCAATGAGAAACTAGAGAAACAAGAAGAAAACAGTAGATTAATTAGTGAGAAACAAGAAGAAAGTAACAAATTAATTAGTGAAAAATTAGAAAAACAAAATGAAAAACTCGACCAGCATAAGTAAGAGATTAAACGAGAGACAGCGGAACAGCTTACGCAGATACGGTCCGAGATACGTGAATACCAGCAGACCTGGGAAGGAAAGATCAACGAACTACAGAAGAAACAAGATGATATCGTGAGAGACTTGAGAGAAGAAGCAAACGAGAAATACGAAGAGATACAAGAAACACGAGAAAACGATCGTCAAGAATGGATGGTAGCGATACACACTACCCAAACGACTGTTAAAAAGATTAATAATAAATTCGATGCTCACATCAATGATGCCAATAAGAAGCATGAAGAATTAAAGGCCGAGATACATGACACCATACGGCAGAAACAACAAGAACAAGACGGAACAAACAATAACATTATACAGAAGTTGGAAGAAGTTGATGGTAGACAGCGTTCAATGGAACAGAAGTTGGACGAGACTACAAAAGAAAAGACGACGCGAATCGAAGAGTTAAAAGGCCATTTGACTAAAGTAAGAGAAAACCAGGAGAGACTGCAGAGACAGTTAATGGAAGGTGAGTGTGGTATATTAAACCGAATTAATGGACCTAACCACAATGACCTTAAATATAATGGTACGAACAGATTCCCCATGGAATTCCTTAAGGAACTGTCTGAAGTACAATAATTATACTACCCCACTGACAATATCAAGTGGATAGGTAGGCATTTAGAATTAGACGCTGGAATTTGGTGGCGGGTTATACGTAGCCAAATATCAAATTTTGAAGAGTTTAAGGAAGCGTTCTCACAGAAATATTGGGGACAAGAACGACAAGACAGCATACGAGACCATTTGGAATATGGTAGGTTTGATTGGCGTGGACCGATTACTGCGATCCAATATATAGAACGCATATTGTTGGAGAGTAGACAATTATCACCTACTCGGACCGACAAACAACTGATACGCAAAATATCTCGTCACTTTGGGGCGAGATTCAGCTCGCTGTGGTCACGAGAGGAATTGTGACAATTCCAAATTTCGAATCTTTAATCATAGAATATACGCAGATACATCCGAGAAATAATAGGGAGTCAAGCTATGTGACGGCGAACGAGGGGAGGAATTCTTACAAAGAAAGTGAAAGCGTTCCGAACAAAACAAGTGGAGTGCAGAAGAAAGTATGGGGTGAGAGACCGACTGTAAATACACAACAACACCGCACTGGGGACCGGCGCGCAGTCAACACAATGGAATTCATAAATAAAGTTGCCTCTACGTCGAGCACTGAACCCAAAACGGTTCGTCAACAAGAAGAAAAAAAAATCCCTTTACTCATTAACGGAGATAGCCGATAAAACGAATGACTATCAGACTAACATAATTTTACCAGACTTACGAAGCGACTTGATATACAATGATGACGAGGAGATTACCCAAAGGGTAATAAAGTGCCCAGAAATAAATATAAAATTTAACAATAATATTAATGTACAAGCGTTGCTTGACACTGGATCAGTTATCGCCGGATTGTCCGAATCGTGGTTTAATCAAAATAAACATAACACAGCACCTTACGAAATTTTACCGATGACTAATACTTTAATAGTTAGCGCGGTAGGCAATAAATCAAAGTTAATAAGGAAGCAAATATTATGTGATATATATATCGAAGGAATTAAATATGAATGTGTTTTTCTCATTATACCGGATTTAATAAAGCTTGTATATTAGGATTTAATTTTCTTCAGGAAACAGGATGTCTCATTGACATGAGAAAAGGGATCGTCGAGTTAAGAAGAGAGGCTGACGAAGCGGCATGCACGGTGCCAATGATGCATATAGAAGTGGTGGACACAGAAGAAGAAGAAGAAGAAGAGATCATAAGGAACAGTAGTAGAGGGAAAATGGGGGTTCTGACTCACAAAGGAATGCCGCCTTTCCCACGGTCTAGATCAAAGAGATGCCGCCGTTCCCACGGTCCAAGATTTTTTCCCACGCTCTCCCCACCACTGCTGGACCACAGCATCCCAAAGGACCACAGCATCCGCGAATTTCCGCGAATAAATTTTTTTATTTTTTTTAATTTGATATTTTTATTTTTTTAATTAAATTGATTTGCATATCCGCGAATTATTGCCGCCTTTCGCGAGCCTAGATCACTTTCACTTTCTATCAGCTGGACCCGCAGCTTCCCAAATGGACCACAGCATCCGCGAATTTCCGCGAATATAATTTTTTATTTTTTTATATGCCGCCTTTCGCGAGCCTAGATCAAAGAGATGCCGACGTTCCCGCGGTCCAAGATTTTTTCCCACGCTCTCCCACCACCAATGGACCCACAGCATCCGCGAATTTCCGCGAATAAAATTTTTTTATTTTTTTAATGTGATTTTTTATTTTTTTAATTAAATTGATTTGCATATCAGAGGTGGGTGGTGGGTGGGGGTTCCGACTTGATGCATTATAGTGTATATATTAAAATATATGATCAGGGTTACCGACCTTGCATGAGTTCAAATTTGTTGTGTGTTATAATGTATATTAAATCTATATGATCAGGTTTACCAACCTATGTATGGGTTCAAACTTGATATGTGTGTGTTATATAGTATATATATTAAAATATATGATCAGAGTTACCAATCTTTCATTACTGTGTATAGAACAGATCTGCCAACATTTTTCTGTGGTGGGAAATTCAAACTATATGATCATGATTGTTGTCAATATCAATTCTCTCTTTGAATGTAAGTAACTCTCCCTCCCACTGTCTCTCTGTCTCTCTAGACACAGTTATCCATCACGATATAAACTCTCTCTCTCTCTCTCTCTCTCTCTCTCTCTCTCTCACATTTGAATGTAAGTAAAACTATCTCTCTCCCTCCCTCTCTCTCTCTCTCTCTCTCGCACACACACACACACACATTTAGTAGATTACTGTTGCCTGTTGCATCTCTCTGTGTGTGTGTGTTTATGTAACGGGTCTCTCTCTCTCTACGCCAATCTCGGTTCTGTCAAGTCTGTGTGTGGTAAAGTGTTACGCATAAAAAAATCTCCTTGAAATAAGGTATTTTCAAAAGTTTTGTGTACACATACACACACACATTGTGTATGTCTCTCTCTCGCTGCAAACGTTGACAGGAATTGCCTTATTCAAAGCGATTTGTATGTGTACACGAACTTAAATATGGTTTACAGACCATTGTAATTTTAAAAATTCATTTTTGCATTAATTAAATATATATATCGTAAACAATGAAATAATAATATTTCGTCATTGTAAGATTTTAATAAAACAATTATCAGTTTAAATAATAATAATTTTCATGATTGTAAGATACAACCTGCAAATTATTAAATTGTCTCTCTCTCTCTCTCTCTCTCTCTCTCTCTCACACACACACACATTTCTGATTACTATACAAATAATGGCATGCATATTCGGAGGTTTATAACGAAATAAATTAAAATAAACCATAATTTGTTTAAATGATTAAATATATATTACACCACTGTATACAAACTTAAAATATAGTTTACAAACCGTTGTAATTCAAAATACATTTTACATTGATTAAATATATATATATATATCACAAACAACATTGTTATATATAAAATACATACAATATTAATATTGTTTTAAATGATTAAATATATATTTACAACACTGTACACAAACTTAAAATATAGTTTACAAACTGCTATAATACAATTATTCAAAAATACATTTTACATTGATTAAATATACATATATATCACAAACAAACATTGTTATATATAAAATAAATACAATATTAATAATAATATTGTTTTAAATGATTAAATATATATTTACAGCACTGTACACAAACTTAAAATATAGTTTACAAACCGTTATAATACAATTATTCAAAAATACATTTTACATTGATTAAATATATATATCACAAACAAACATTGCTATATAAAATAATAATAATTTTGACATTGTAAGATTTTTAATAATAATTTCACGGCTGTAGATACAGTTCACAAGGAAGTTTATCTGTAACATAACTATACAGTCGGTATTAGAATCACTGATACGATAAATATTCAATTATCACATGCACACACACACAGTCAGTGGAAAGAAAGAATCAAATGCGTTAAGTAAGTAAACTTTTTTCAAGTATGTGTCATTTTTCATAAGTTAATGTACTTTCAAATAATTTCTAATCAAACCGAATATTATTCACTGGAACTTTGTAAATACTGCTTAGAATCAATGATACATTTATCACATAAAGTTAATGTACTTTCAAATAATTTCTAATCGAACCAACTATTATTCAACGAAACATTGTAAAAAAATACTAAATAGAATCAATGATACATTTATCATGTACATACAAATTCAATTATTAAAGTGTTAAGTACAGAGAGTTGAAACTACACACACACACACACACACACACACACACACACACACATCAATAAATTGTTTGTTAACACGATTGCTACTTACGACGTTAGGACACAATTTCCACCTGCGTTGTTTGATTTCTCGTCCCTCGATACACTAAATGTAGTTTTTGGGTTTGATATGCCTGAGCTCCTCATTTGTGAAGACACCTGCATACCTCTTGGGAAGATAGACACGATACTGGTGGTCGCCATCCTCCAACGTAGCAAGCACAGAGTTCCCATATTTTGTGTCCACATTTGTTAAGACCATGATGGGATATTTTTTATTCACTGTCAATTCTGAACATCGCTTGTACTCGATAGCACTTACAGCATTAAACTTTACAAGAAACGACATTATTAGAAGAGAGAGAAAGAAAGACACTAGTGAACACGTCTGTATCAAACGAGAGAGAACCAAACAATGACAGAATATTCGACACAAAAGGACAGTACAATGTGATAGTGGTGGTGGTGGTGGTAACGTCGTCATCATAAAGTCGGTGTCCCACTTTCATTTACAGCTTTGCATGTATGAACATGTCCCATAGACGAAATTAGAGACACCAAAATATATAACAATGTCATTAGGAAAGTCTACATTCCACTTTCATAAGGAAATAGTCACCGCTTACAGCTATGCATGTATGTACATGTCCACAACAGAATTAGAGAGATATAAATGTCATCATTCGCTGTGACCTACTTTCTAAAGTTGTTACATTAAAAATGTTTGTTTAAAGCAAAAATCATGAATCGTCCATTCCCGAATAGCATGCACCTTATAGTTGGCACATCGGTCAGAAGAATTGAAATGTCTAAGACATTCTGTTCCATGAAATAGATACGGTATGTTTTTAGGGCAACCAAAGTCATCGAGATTGATGATATTATTGTGTATTATCTTTGATTGCAAAAAACGTTTTTTCTCAAATCCCTTCACAAACACATATTTATATATACGTGTATGTGATGTTAACAATGAAACAAGATTGTCGTACGGTGTCTCTCCTTCGCTCCATCTAAGTCTATGATAATTTGACGTTAACCAGTGGTTCGTCCTAACGTATTTTGGATTTGTAACGGATGTAGCAAGCGGAGTCAAAATCCAATGTCTACCAGCAAATCTCAGAACGTCCATGATTGACAGTTCCTTCACAATATATTTTCCGTTGTCATCGAAAAAGCACTGGAAGTCAATTATAACTGCAGTGTTATCCATAATACTGTAAGACAAAGAAACCACACATTACAAACTCTATATATATATTATGTTTAAACACACAAATATCGTTGCGATATTAATATGTGAACTTACGTTTACAGACGTCTGGACTGAAGCACCGAGAGACATCAACTGACGAAAGAAACAAGTGTTGAGGGGGTACTATACATGGAGACAAATTTTTTTAGCAGGTGGGGAGGTGTCGTCATCATCGTTCTCCATGTTGATGCGTCGTATTCGATAATGACCGTATGCAAGCGTATCATGACCATTGTCTAGTATATAGCGCTTATCATCATACGGTGACAACGCTTGCTTATTTACGCGCATCGTGTACAGCGTATGATGATCGCTACGTAAACAAAGCGCACTGGTAGAAAACTGACAATGATCAGTGAGACACTTGCGATACATATCGTGTCGTAGACTCCTCTTAATCGCAACTCGAGGCACACCTTTACATACACGTTTTTGACACTCTTTGGTAGGATCTTCATGGGCCACAAGAAACGAATAACATTTCGCTCTGAGACCCACGAATTCTCTAATAGGACGACCACACGTTTCATCCTTGAACAGTCCGACAACCTTTTTGTTCTTAAGGCTATAACAAGGATGAGACATAGGGTAATCCGATGTGTCAAAAACGTGTAGGTCCTTCTTCATATCTGCATACAAGTCTGATGTTTGAATACTATACATCAGACTGTCTGTATCTGTCATTAACAATTTAACGTTGCGACCGTACTTGGCGACAGCATAACGATAATGAAAGTCGTACATTATTGTTTTGCTAACGTCAAGCACCGTGAAGCCGACATACACGGGACGAGAAAGAACAATGGATTTTTTACGGAGTGAGAGCCCCACCAGATCGTTCGTATAACGAATCATACGTTTTAGCCTAGGTGTGGAAACTAGTTTTTGAAGCAGTCGTTCATCCGAGACTAGTTCAAAGTCTATATGGTTCCGTACGTTCTCCAGCGACTTGCCGTATACGGCGTTGTTCATCAGTTTGAAAAGGTCTTTTTCAAAGCTGTTGACGGCTGCTTGCCTCTTGCGGGTGTTGAAATCGATAAACGGTTTCAACCAAGCGCTTTGCTTAAAACACAACACCCTATGAGTCGCTTTCAGCTCTAAACCAAGACTTAAATACAATTTCAAATTTCGATAATGGAGAACGTAATTTTGTTTGTCCTCCAAAGTTGTTAACAACTTCTCTACGGATGACCCTGATTCGTTATACGATGATCTGTATATACTCTCGTGTAAACGTTTGGAAAAGGGAGAAAGGATATCATATGTTACGCGCTGGCGCACAGGTGCAAGCGGGTAGTCGGAATGCAGGTCGTGTAAGGTATTAGGATAGTGTAGGTCGACTTCGAGGATGTACCCGATGTCGGAATCATCACTCACATTACGTACGTCCAAGGACTCGATTTCGTTACGATCGAGCCATCGGAAGTCTGCGTAAGGGAGTGGTTGCGACATGGCTGCACCGTATAAATTGTTACAGTCCGTATACAGAATGAAGGAGGTCGGTTTCGAAACATCGTACTGATCTGGGATCAAAGGATTGTTAGCGACTGCATGACGGTTGGATATCATCGCGCAGCCTCCGCGGATCCCAGACTCGACGAACAGATGTAGATTTATTTCTGTCAACAGCTCTAATTCGACCCCTGTCATTTTTAGCATCGCGTTCCAAGCGAGTCCGAGAAGCGAGTAAAAATGACATGGGTCCAAGCAGTAATCGCGTAAGGCCATGTCTCGAAAACTTTCAAAGACATCGGCCAGCAGCATTACGTCTGTCAACAAATACAAATCATGGTAATCTCCAAACGTACGCAGATTGAATGCACTCCACACGTTTTGTGCGTGCTCGTAATCTGCATCCGAAATAGACGATTCCATCAACCGGTTATCAAAGTGTTCACGTGCGGGTAGACTTGTTTCGTTGAACCGATTAATGCTGTCAACGTACGCGTAAGGGTATACCCCGTTGCGTACGAGCAGATTGGTCTGTTCGTCGAAACCCCGTCTAAGCATTTCCTCTCTAAGCAAAGGAAATTGGCTCCCAGACGTGGACAGATTGGTAACGAGTGTGTCCAGAGAGCGATTAAGAAATTGAAAGGAGTCTACGAAACGCAAGGGACCCAAGGAGAACGACACGTAACGCTCACTAGATGTTGCAATGCAGGATACGTGTTGGTCCTTATATTTTCCTAAACCCTGCATTAAATGGTGACAGTCGTAGCCACGAAGGTTGTGAAAGAAGACGGGGATATGACGAGGCATCTTGTAGCTCAGATCACAGCTATTGTGGGCTGCTCCCAAGAATTTCCCCGTAAGATGACAATGATTGCGTACCTTGTCATCGTCTGTCAAAGGGCGCTCACACAAATGACAAACGGTGGCGTTAGTGAACGCAACATTGTCATCATCGGACATAATTAATTGTACGTTATGTCGTACTACCTTCATCATATCCTCGGCGTCTTTCATCAGCCACGAGAAGAAAGTGTCTACGACGTTTTCACGCCGATAAACTTTAGCTTCTCTCCAGAGGCTGTGCGTGTGATCGACGATAGCATAGGAGAAACCTGACGGAATATGCATCGCTTCGTATGATGTGGACGATACAGGAGGAGAAGTTATTTTCTGACGGGCACCGCTGCTATCAACTGAGTAGAATTCAACTAACTCGTGCACTGTCGTTGGGACGTTGTTACCAGGTGAACACGATTGGAGCGGAGTGATGAGGGACTCGAAGTCGGCGTAGACGGTGAAGGGTACTTTAAGACAGTGCGCGTAATTTTTAAATGACATAAACTTCTCCTCCTCTGTGGGCATTTTGGTTTTCTGCTCGCCGTAAGGTGTGCAGTAGGGGAGATGATCGGACAGACCATGTTCTGTGGTGAAACGATGCAAGCAGTAGTCGCAGTAAAATGATTGAGTTCGGTGTTTTGTAAGGGATGATAACAATCTACTCATGTTACTGATAAGACAGTAATGTTTTCGGCTATTTGTATCGGACAGAAGTAAAAGATTAACATGATGTAATCTGTCCTTATTGGGGGTAATTCTTAACGGATAAACCTCATTTTTTGATTCGTTTCTGATATTGTCTTCTATCTCATAGCCGAAAACGTTTATAGAAATGTTGGGATTCTGTGTTTCAAATTTAGAAAGTGAGTTTATAGAAACAGGGTACTCGATACCGGACATATTTATTGTGTTTTTGAATAAGAGGTATTTTGAAACACGTTTTTATTACGTTCTTGAGGGTGTATGTGAGCTAGTACGGACCATAGAAAACACATTTCATCTTGGGAGTTATTGATGTTGACTACTGCCTTGGTGAGTGCAAGTTTTCGCGGGGTTAGAAGGTAGGAGGTCGCTGCTAGAGGCCGGTACCGTCCAACAACCAGTTCCAGCTTCAGTACAGCATCCACCGACCATCCGCTCCCGTCACGGGTAAAATTGGATATGCTATTCATGATTTTATCGTAGGATTCATCGAGTAGACAGTTCAACTCGTCGTTGTCGTCCGTGAGCAACGTACGACAACGTCCGTGGAAGACGGCGTCTTTTGTTACCTCTTTTTCTTCGCCGCTGTCACCATCTAACACAGTTTTAGTGAAACGTATCCTGCACGCAATATGCCATTTGATACTGCGTAAACGTGCTTGTTCTGCCAGAATATCCTTGCACAATAAAGGTCGCACCTCAGTCATTATCGGTAATATATCTTGATCTCCTGTGTCCGTGTACACGGGCAGGTAATTAAATGTTGTGAGGGATCCTCTAATACTAGTGTTTCGCACGATATAAAATCGTGTCATAACTGAAACAATAGAAACACATGTATTAGCTAATAGGAATGATGAATAACACACACACACACAAATTCATGTTTGTGGTAAATAAATAGATAGTACACGTTAGTAATACGTTAGTAATACGTTAGTTTATTGCAAACTGTGAAGATGGCAGCTACTCCTGATTTTAGCATTGAAAGTGAAAGAAGAAAATCGTTCAAGTATTGGGAAATGACGTTTGTTAGCCCCGACGAGTTAGCGTTTGCTGGGTTTTACTACTATCCGCTAAATTATGATGTTTGTGGACATAGTATGTCATTCATAGACGATAGAGTTAAATGCTTTTGTTGCGGAATTGAATTAGTTCATTGGAGAGAAGGTGACATACCTATGGTGGAACACGAAAAATTTTCTCCGTCATGTCAATTTCTAAACGATGTCAAGAGACAATACATTGGGGAGAAGGTGACAAACCTATGTCAGAACATAAAAAATTTTCTCCGCCATATCAATTTCTAAACAACGTCAAGAGACTATCTTATACATGTTAGACAGAGTTGAATCGTATGTTAATTCATATCAAACAAATTTGGTTTGCTACATAATTATAGAGAGAGAGAGACAATTGGTATTTAAAAATTTTTACCTTGTTGAGGATGTTCCTGTTCCTGCTGATGTTGTTGTTCCGGATTCTGCTGAAGGTCGGACATGATGATATTCAGACGAGAGAGTGAATACTGAAAAACAAAGAAACTGTTATAGATATAACGCCGGTATACTGCATACCGGCGATATACTGTTATAGTATTTTTAACGCCGGTATTATGTTAGTGTATCTTAAACCATGAACAACACACGCAAGACTATAGCTCTAGAGCTACACAGAGCAGCGAGAAGGAATTTCGTTAGGCGCGCGGTTGAATTGAAGGGTCTACACGACTTGTACCAGGCGGATCTTGTGAAGATGATACCATACGCTCGAGTGAACAAAGGGTACAAGTACATGATGACAGTGATCAATGCGTTTAGCAAGTACGCGTACGCTGTACCATTGGAAACAAAGACAGGAAAAGAAGTAAAGCACGCACTAGAGCCTATACTAACTGCTAATCAAATGAAATATTTACAGACGGACAACGGGAAAGAGTATTACAACAGCACAGTACAAGCGTTGCTAAAAAAGTATAATGTGAAACATTACTCAACCTATAGTGAGAAAAAAGCTTCCATAGTGGAACGTTTTAATCGCACACTGAAGACACACATGTATCGAGCTTTCAGCGAACAAGGACACTACCGCTGGTTGGATCTACTACCTATATTACTGAAATCGTACAACAATACAACACACAGAACCATTGGTATGAAACCGAGTGAAGTGAATGACGCCAACGAACATATAGTGTTGGAACGAATAAGGAAGAACACAGCGCCTAAAATCAGTCCAACGAAACCACCCAAATTTAAAGTCGGTGACCGTGTTCGTATAAGTAAGCACAAAATGACGTTCGTCAAAGGTTATACGCCAAATTGGACTAACGAAATATTCACTGTGGATAAAGTACAATCTACTACCATCCCCGTCACTTATCTGCTAAAAGATCATCTAAACAAAGTGTTGAAAGGTGGTTTTTACGAGCACGAGATTAGTAAGTCCAAAGTCGGCGACGTATACCTAGTGGAAAAGGTGTTACAACGCAAAGGTGACAGAGTGCGTGTTCGTTGGCTTGGTTTCGATGGTAAACACGATGCATGGATACATAAGAAATATCTAATATAAAAAAGGTGACAGCACGTGCTGAAAACAGTATGCTTTCGGTATTCACAAAGAAGAAGATTGTACAGCAAGCAAACAAATTACCAATAAAGGATATGGACTTTTTGGCTGGTGACGAAGGCAGTGCTAAACGTAAACATGGCCCGCTGTTACCGAACAGTATTCGCTGTATCGTTACAGGCCCAAGTTCCTGTGGGAAATCCAATGTGCTATTCAACCTACTGTTTGATGCCAACGGACTACGTTTCCGCAACGTATACGTGTTTTCAAAATCATTATTTCAACCAAAATACAGAATGTTAGAAACAGTGATGAAATCATTCACTGATGAAGGTTTAGGTTATCATGCATACAGCGAGAACGAAGAAGTCCCACTACCGAGTGAAATCACTGGTCTCGACTCTGTTATCGTATTCGATGACGTATCGTGTGAAAGACAAAAAATTATTCGAAAGTATTTTGCTATGGGGAGACATAGCGGTGTGGACACATTCTATCTATGCCAGACATATAGCCAGATACCGAAACAATTGGTACGTGACAACGCTAACTTGTTGATATTGTTCAAACAAGACGATCTAAATTTACGACATGCATACAATGATCATGTTAACATGGATATGAAATATGATGCTTTCAAAGACGTTTGCACGGAAGCGTGGAAGGATCGTTATGGATTTCTAGTCATAGACAAAGACTCGTCAATAAATGAAGGTAGATATAGAATCGGCTTTGATCGATTCATAATTGTTTCCGACGAAGTATAAAAGTGGTTGCACTGTAGTAATGTAATCAGTCCTCTTGCTAACACGCGATGGCGATGAATAAGGAGGAACGACTTGCGTATGATATAGATACGATAAGCGACAACATAAGGAAAAAATATCATGCATTACAACACGGTATCAGAGAAGGTGACGAGAAGTTTAGAAAAAATTACAGACCGATTCTGGAACCGTTAGAAGCTATTTCACGAAAGTTAAGTGGTGATATGATGGAGGAGGAGGAGGAGGAGGAGGATGAGGAGAAGAAGCAGCAGATAAAACAAGAAGAGCCTACACAACACGTAATAACAGAAAACGAAAGTGACATGCAAAGTCATAACGCTTCTCATTTCAGTGACGAGGACGCCTGGAACCCTAACGCTTCACATTTCAGTGACGATTCATTAGCAAACAAATATATGCGTTTGTACGAATCGGCGGACTGTAAACGGATTATAGATCGTATGTATGGTGTTCGACACGAAGGTGGTAAATTTATGATAGGTGATTCAAATGTAAAAATCGATGATAACGACAACTTTCATGTCAAAGGAAAAATTTACGAGGGTACACCTGGTCTGTATGAACTTTTGTTTATGAAACTACCGAAAAAATACAATAAGGACGATATGAGGAAATATAAGTCCATACTACTAGCAACCAACGGACACAAACAAAAATATAAACACAATACGCGAATAAACAGTAACAGTGGCGTCAAGTACCGACTAGTAATATCTAAATTGTTTTGCATCGAGTGCACGAAAACGTACAGGGAGTGGCTATATGGAGATGAAACCGAACACTGCAATCGATTACGTGCATTGGGATGATCCTAACGAGTTGGTTAATAGATTGAGACTGTTAATGGCGTCTCAAAATAGTGGCCATACTGGTCATAGGAATGAAATCGTTTCGATATTGGAAGAATTACGTGAAGCCGGCATTATCATATATAAGCAGACGCACCGTTCTATAACCACCAGTTCTTCATAAATATGAGTGTAGACAAGTTCGGTAGACACGACAGCGCTGTAAGAGTGCGAAAAGAAATTCATCGAAGTCTGCGTGAGGATATCGGTTTAGGAGTGACTAACGACGGTCACTTTGATGTGAAAAACAAAAAGATACGCAACTTGGGTGATCCTGAAGAGCTGCACGATGTTGTTTCTTTACAGTATGTAAAGGACGCATGCTTACAGTACAAGAACGACAACGCTACCGTAGACGCAAAAGATCATCGAATAATAATGCTAAACGATCCGCTTAAATCAAGAGATGCAGCCACAAAACGATACGTAGACGAGAAGAGTTTGAAAAAAGATCGTGCAGGTAACGTAATCGTTAATGACTGTCGACTAACGCGTGTGCAAGCGCCTGTTGACTTCAAAGACGCAGTGAATTTTTACACGCACACACAATCAGTTTGCAAAGCGATGCTTTCTACGCTGCCGGAAGAAAAATTACGAATATAGCGAACGGTGTCAATGACAAAGACGCAGTCACTGTACGACAAATGCACGAATTAAAATTACATATAAAGATCGAATTGTACAAGGTCACTCAGGTATTTCACGCTCATATAATAAATCTAATAAAGTTTGTCTATAAATATCAAGACAGCGCGACACAGCGTTCAGTCCTGTCTGAATATATTGAAGAGGTGGGACGTTTAATAGACGTTCTCGATACGGAAACGGAAATCAAGGATTGGAGATCTGTTTACAAGAATGCACGTACTTCGTAAGAAAAGAATAGGGCGTGGTGTAATTGGAAAAATACTTAAAAACACTGTGCCCGCTATCGTTTCGTCAGTACCTACTTTGATTAATCGAGCGGTGGACGCATTACCAGTAGAATTACACCTACCCGGCTACCGATTCTGTGGACCTGGAACAAAACTCAAAGAGAGATTGGCACGTGGCGAGCGCGGAATCAACGAGCTGGACGAAGCCTGTCGCGAACACGATATCGCCTACGCAAGGTACAAAGACAAAAGTCGAAGACGTATAGCTGATCGCGTTCTTGCCGACAAAGCGTGGGAACGAGTGAAAGATTGGAATTCCGGTGTTAGTGAAAGAGCGTATGCTGCAGCTGAAGCCGCCGCAATGAAAGCGAAATCAGCAGTGGGTGGAGGGAGCTCGCGTAGTGGTTGCAGAAAAAAGAAGAAGAAGAAGGGTTCAGGAATTAAACGTCAATCCGCGAACAAACGCAAAACGACCTGCAAACGCAGAACAGTCCCAAGGCATAAACGTAACAATAAAAAAATAGCGTCAGGTCTATACCTACGTCCTTACAGACAAAAAAACTAATTTGCATACCAGTGCGTGCATTGTCTGACAGTGATTTGTATGTGTACGCAAAACTTTTGAAAATACCTTATTTCAGAGGAGTTTTTATGCGTAACACTTTACCACACACACGACCATGGAAGAATGAGAGTGCAGTTGTTAATCTCGACAGTGCAGAAGGACCTGGTACGCACTGGGTTTGCTACAAGAAGCGAAACAAACAAGTTTACTACTATGATGCGTATGGTAATATGCAGCCACCTCTTGAGCGGACACAGTATTTTGGAACCGACACTGACATTTACTACAATTACGAGCGTGAACAGCCACCACACACAGTCATCTGTGGGCATTTATGTTTGGACTTCTTAACGCGTGAGTGATCAGTAAGCGACAAGATGTCTTCGCTGTCGGTCACCTTAACAGGTACGAATGCTGCTGCTCTTGTATGTGACTTTTTCCCGCCTCTCGAACTAACAAACGGCGAATGGTATGTAGGTCTATTGGACTTTACTACATACAACAGTATACCGAACGTGATTGAGGGAAAAACAATGTGTTTCCAGTACTACGGGACGGAACAACGTGGGACTTGATAACTTTACCTACAGGTGCTTATGAAATCGGTGACATAGAAGCCTTCCTCAAAAAGCAGTTAGGAGACTCAAAGATTAGTCTACGTCCTAACAACAATACACTGCAATGTGAACTGACTTGTGCACTGGATATTGACTTTCAACAAACAGTGTGCGGTATCGGTGATATGTTGGGTTTCAAGGAAAAGCGTCTGCTTGAAGCGAATAAAACTCACACGTCTGACGCCACAGTTAACATTATAAAAGTGAACAGTATACTGATAAGGTGTAATATAGCGCAAGGATCATACAAGAACGGTAAAAACGAGCACACGCTGCACTCGTTCTATCCGTCAGTCGAACCAGGATTCAAAATAATTGAATCACCTACAAACGTCATATACCTACCTGTGAATGTGAGTCGTTTGGACAACATAACATTATCTTTACACGATCAGGACGGTGACGTAATAGATTTTCGCGGAGAAGTCATCACTGTGCGTTTACATCTAAAACGACTATAGACATGGGCTTGTACTTTGTTTCTTCGCCACCGCTGCTACCACAGTCGTCAGTAATAAAAGAAGAAGAAGAAGAAGAAGAAGAAGAAAGATCAGTTAGGAAACGCATCAGTACTCGTTCGAAACTGAAACGATTAACATCAGTTAACCGTCGTTTTCTGATTTCACTGGGTTTTGTTGTAAACAAGTAATATGGCGAGTGGAATATTATCTGTGGAGCAGCAACCGTTCTTTGAAGACAGTATCACGCACTTTTCATTTCACTCACACGCACCGTACGCAACAACAAGATATGGAAACAATGATGAAATACGTGTGCCAATACAACAACAGGACGTCTTTATACTGCCGTCAGAAAGTTTCCTCTACATCGAAGGCAAGTTGGTTAAAAACCCTAGTGTGGCTGCAGATACTGCACTGAATGTGGAACTGGTGAACAATGCTATAGCATTTCTCTTTGAAGAGATTCGTTACGAGTTGGCCGGAGTGGTAGTGGACCATACCAGAAACGTCGGTGTTACGTCAACTATTAAAACTTTTCTATCACTCAACAACAACACACGTGACGCAATGGAAAACGCAGGTTGGGTGGCGCCGACCACGAACATATTAAAAGTGAATGATGACGGTGAATTCAACTTTTGTATACCACTGAAAATGCTAATGGGATTCGCAGAAGACTATACACGCATCGTGCTGAACGTGAAACAAGAACTTATACGCCTACGCACATCTACCGACATAAACGCTATGGTTTTAGCAAGCGGACAAACGACTGCTAATTGTGTTCTTGAACTAGATAAAGTTTACTGGAAAATGCCTTATGTACATGTAGCTAATGCGTACAGATTACCACTGTTACGACTCATAGAGAAAGACCACCCGATAACTATGCCTTTTAGGACATGGGAGTTGCATGAGTATCCTGCCTTACCACAGACTAAAAGGCAGAATTGGATTGTCAAGACCTCGAGTCAGCTAGAAAAACCACGCTTTGTTGTGTTAGCGTTTCAGACAGCAAGAAAGAATGTACTGACAGCACACGCCGATGAATTTGATCATTGTAACGTGATCAATGCGAGACTGTTTCTAAACGACAACTATTATCCTTACGATAATTTAAACTTGGATATTGGGAAAGACCGTTTTGCATTATTGTACAATATGTACGCCAGTTTTCAAAGTTCGTGTTACCACCGTTTAGACGTCAGCCCAGTACTGACACCAGAATTATTCAAATCAAAAGCCCCGCTGTTTGTATTCGATTGTAGCAGACAAGACGATGCGCTGAAGTCTTCAGCAGTTGATGTACGTTTAGAATTTGAATCGTCAATGAATTTTCCTACACAGGCGACTGCCTACTGTATGATACTACATGATTCGCTTGTAGAATATACGCCATTGTCCAACACAGTACATAGACGTGTTTAAGTCTTATTTTATACATATTTTGTAAATACTAGTTTTAAATATATATATTTTCATATTTGTAACATTATAATATTGGAGCTGTGTGTGTATGTATTTTAATTGTAAAACTAGTTTAGATATATTTTAATACTTGTAACAATATAATCTTGGAACTGTGTATGTTTTTTTTTAAATTGTAAATACTAGTTTAGATATATTTTCATACTTGTAACAATATAATAGTTTAGATATATTTTCATACTTGTAACAATATAATCTTGGAGCTGTGTATGTATTTGTAATCGTAAAAACTGTTTAATATAATCTTGGAGCTGTGTATGTATTTTAATAAATGTATATAGTACACACACTTTATTATTATTTGTATAACCCACTCCATAATGTATACTTACTTGCAGCAAACTAGCGAGCGTTGTCCACACACACACGTACCCTTAAATGACGGACGTTGTATGCACACTGAAGGCTTGCACGCTTAAAATTCAGCTATACCTAAAATATATCTTCAATTAGAAGTGTAATATAAAAAGTACAGTAAGAATATATTTTCAGAAATTGTAATTTGATCACACACACACACACACACATACACATACACTTATTTGAATGAGTCATGTATTAAATTCAATAAATAATGCACTTGATAATGTTTTAATATGAATAATTTTTACGTTTAAATAAAATCTGTACATACAATAAAATTAATATAAAAATACGGTAAGAATATATTTCAGAAAATTGTAACAGACATAATAATTTGATCATACACACACGCGCGCACACACACACATGTATTAAATTCAATAAATAATAATGCGCTTGATAATGTTTTAATGCAAATAATTTTTACGTTTAAATAAAATCTGTACATACAATAAAAATTATGCTCAGTTATTAACGTATTCAAAATGTTTCATGTACACTTACTTATTTGAATGAGTCATGTATTAAATTCAATAAATAATGCACTTGATAATGTTTTAATGTGATTAATTTTTACGTTTAAATAAAATCTGTACATACAATAAAATTAATATAAAAATACGGTAAGAATATATTTCAGAAAATTGTAACAGACAATAATTTGATCATACACACACACACGCATACACACACACATGTATTAAATTCAATAAATAATGCGCTTCATAATGTTTTAATGCAAATAATTTTTACGTTTAAATAAAATCTGTACACTTACCAAAACTAGTGTGTGTTGTCTACACACCCTTAATGATGGAAGTTGTGTATACTGAAGACGTACAATAATACAAACAGTCTTTCAACTATTAAAAAAAATGCAGTGATAGATTTCACGATGTATCAGCACACGCAGGCGGTCAAATGAGAAATTGCCACTAATTTTCTTCGCGTATATATTGTACACTGGTAGTGGGGAAAGCTTGTGTGTCCGTTTTTAGAGTAAATACTTTCTAATCCATAATTAATCCTAATTACTGTCAGCGCTGCTAATGATTGTCAGGTGTCAAATTAGAAAGTAGGACGTCCCGATTTAGACGACGTACACACGGTTAATGACCTCTGGTTTAAGTTAGCGAATAATAACTATATCTAATTCTGTATCGTTGTGTGTGTGTGTGTGTGTGTGTGTGTGTGTGTGTGTGTGTGTGTGTGTGTGTGTGTGTGTGTGTGTGTGTGTGTGCATAGTTAATCTTTCTATCACTAATTACCACACTGAATATAACTTTCTAATGACGAAATATTATTATTTCATTGTTTACGATATATATATTTAATTAATGCAAAAATGAATTTTTAAAATTACAATGGTCTGTAAACCATATTTAAGTTCGTGTACACATACAAATCGCTTTGAATAAGGCAATTCCTGTCAACGTTTGCAGCGAGAGAGAGACATACACAATGTGTGTGTGTATGTGTACACAAAACTTTTGAAAATACCTTATTTCAAGGAGATTTTTTTATGCGTAACACTTTACCACACACAGACTTGGCAGAACCGAGATTGGCGTAGAGAGAGAGAGACCCGTTACATAAACACACACACAGAGAGAGATGCAACAGGCAACAGTAATCTACTAAATGTGTGTGTGTGTGTGTGTGCGAGAGAGAGAGAGAGAGAGAGGGAGGGAGAGAGATAGTTTTACTTACATTCAAATGTGAGAGAGAGAGAGAGAGAGAGAGTTTATATCGTGATGGATAACTGTGTCTAGAGAGACAGAGAGACAGTGGGAGGGAGAGTTACTTACATTCAAAGAGAGAATTGATATTGACAACAATCATGATCATATAGTTTGAATTTCCCACCACAGAAAAATGTTGGCAGATCTGTTCTATAAACAATAATGCAAGATTGGTAACTCTGATCATATATTTTAATATATACACTATATAACACACACATATCAAGTTTGAACCCATACATAGGTTGGTAAACCTGATCATATAGATTTAATATACATTATAACACACAACAAATTTGAACTCATGCAAGGTTGGTAACCCTGATCATATATTTTAATATATACACTATAATGCATCAAGTCGGAACCCCCCACCCTCCACCCACCACCCACTTCTATTATGCAAATCAATTTAATTAAAAAAATAAAAAAATCACGTTAAAAAAATAAAAAATTTTATTCGCGGAAATTCGCGGATGCTGTGGGTCCATTGGTGGTGGGAGAGCGTGGGAAAAAATCTTGGACCGCGGGAACGGCGGCATCTCTTTGATCTAGGCTCGCGAAAGGCGGCATATAAAAAAATAAAAAATTATATTCGCGGAAATTCGCGGATGCTGTGGGTCCATTGGTGGTGGGGAGAGCGTGGGAAAAAATCTTGGACCGCGGGAACGGCGGCATCGCTTTGATCTTGTTTTTTAGCGTTTTTTATGTGTTTTTTATGTTTTTTAAGAAAGGCGGCATTCCTTTGTGAGTCAGAACCCCCATTTTCCCTCTACTAACATCGATAAGAAAGTAGAGAGTATTGACTGCGGAGATAAAGGGATGTTGGTAAGATTAAGGGAGATTGTCGTAAGGAATAGAAGTTTATTCAGAGAGTGCCCCGGAAGGATCGAAGGATACGTTCACGAGTTCCAAGTCACCGACCGGACACCGTACTTCCAGAGAGGATGGCCTGTCCCATTAGCATATAAAGGGAAGGTGGATGATGAGATTAGAAGAATGTTACGGTATGGGGTCATTGAGCGATGCAACAGCGCATATATCAACCCACTTGTTAGTGTGATTAAGAAAGACGGAAGAGTACGATTATGTCTGGATGCGAGGAAAGTGAACAGTGTGCCCCACCGATAAACAATATTTTGGCTAGATGTTGTGAAATGAAATATTTATCTACCGTAGACTTAACTAGCAGTTTCTGGCAAGTACCGCTGAAGCCAGAGTGCCGGAACTTCACCGCTTTTATGTAGGAAGGCAAATGTTATCGCTTCACAGTTACGCCGTTTGGACTGAGTACCAGTTCTGCTGCACTAACCAGGGGATTGGACACAGTATTGGAAGATGAAGTTAAGGAAAGCACCATTATTTATGTAGACGATTGCCTATGTTATTCAGGAGATATAGAGACACACTTATTACATTTAGATTTATTATTATCTAACTTAAGAAGAGCGAATTTGACCATCAATTTGGATAAGTCGCAATTCTTTAGGCAAGAAATTGCATACCTTGGATATCGATTAACTACGCAAGGAATACAGGCAACGGATGAGAAGATTGATGCAATTATTAAGTTTCCAACACCTCGGAACCAAAAGCAATTAAAGGGTTTCTTGGGTTTAACAAATTTCTTCAACCGTTTTACAGTTAAATACGCCGAAAACACCAAACCGTTACTTGAATTATTACGAAAAGTACATAAATTTACCTGGACACCGTAACTAAACGAATGTTTTCGACGAGTTAAAGAGCTATTCGTAAAAACAGTTATCTTGAAGTTTCCTCGAATAAACCAACGATACTACATGCAGTGCGACGGCAGCAACTTTGCATATGGCGGGCAGCTATATCAACTGGACGAGGAAGGAAAAATTGGAGTTATAGCATTTACTAGCAAAACATTCAAGGGTGCAGGAAGAAATTACTACACCACGGAAAAGGAGCTCTTGAGTATCGTACGATGTCTCGAAAAATTCCGTATATACATATTAGGGCAACCTTTAACCATTATTACAGATAATAAGGCATTGACCTTTATGAACAAATGTCATTTAAATAACTCACGAATAACACGCTGGATTTTAAGTATCCAAGAATACAAGTTCGATATTGTCCATTGTAAGGGTAAGGACAATATTATTGCTGATCTTCTAAGCAGAAACCCAGAAGATGCCACGTTAAAAGAAATTAGCGACAATACGTGCGAATACTTAATTAATCACCTGACAATCAAGATGGATAAAAATGTAAGCAAGATAATTATGGATATTGGAAAGTATCAACTTAAAGATACGAAGCTTAAGACCATTATAGATAAGATTAAGGAAAAGTGTTTAGATAAGGAAATAAGTAAATTTTATAGATATGTTAATGAGAAATTATATAGATTACGTAGGAGGGAATGGTGACTGTACATACCGAACAGTGTATCCGGAGAAGTAATTGCCGAAATACACCGGATGTATGGACACCCAGGAGCGAAGAAATGTATAAAATTGTTACAGGAGCATTTTACCATAGACGGTATGTTGAAAAGAGTGAAAAGTTACGTCCGGACATGTGGCATGTGTCAGAAGAGGAAGGACGCAGGTAACAAAATCCTGTTTGGGGGAACGAAAGCCATTATCCCGTTAAGGAAGGGTGACCTAGTGAGCGCTGATTATTTTGGGCCACTACCCGTCTCGTCCGCTGGAGTGAGGTATTTGTTCGTCATGGTAGACAATTTCACAAAATACGTGCGACTGTTTACACTGAGGAGGGCAACGACCGCAGCCACGTTAAGAAGAATACACCAATATTGTAAAGAGTTAGGATGTCCTAGAATAATGATTACTGACAATGGAACGCAGTTTACCTCTAGGAAATGGTTAGACGGTTTAAACGAATTAAACATTCAACCAAGATTCACCGCAATAAGAAACCCATGCGCGAATCTGGCTGAAAGAATTAACAGACAACTTGGAAATTTATTCAGGATCTTTGTCTGTGACCAACACACAAAGTGGTCGCGTTATGTACCTATAATTGAAAGTTGCATTAACGAGACGTACCACGAGACTATAGAAGTGACACCCTATGAGGCACAGCTCGGGAAAAAACCGACAAGAGTTTGGGAAAAATACCTAGACAAGGACATACTTCAAGTTAAAGGAGCTGACCACAACCAAATATTTGTCAAGATGAAAGAGAAGAGGGAAAAGCAAGCGAAGTTGTGTAATGAAACCAAGACCATTACAAAATTCCAAATTGGTGAGAAGGTGTTAATAAGGACCCATTATCAATCGGACGCGATCCAGAAAAGGATTGAGAAATTTTGTGAACTGTACCGTGGACCATACAAAGTACATCGAATTCTTGGAGATGCTACATACCTGCTCGTCGATTGGAATGACGAAAGCAAAATCCGCGGGAAATTCAATGTCAAACAGATGAAAAAATATCATGAGCCAGAAAATTGAAGGGGAATGAAATGGAGAAAGTTGAAGAACAACATATCATTGCAAGTTAGCTGATGGTGATGAGTCATCTGCGTTAGGGTAATTGAGGCGCTTATCTCATTCAAGCTGGCTTAACCAAAAGAAAATATGTACTCTAAATGTCAAATGTAACATAACAGTTTACTTAGTTAATAAACCACTAATAAAAAGTTAGATAATAAGTGTGAATTAACGTTTTGAGTGACATTTTATGAAATATTGTAGTGAATACAAGGGACATTTTAGTTGCAATTACTTGTTCACGTAGTAATAAATTATTGGGACAAAGTGGAAAAAAAAGAAGGACGCTTAAAAGTAAATGAGTGATATTATACAAAAAGCTATATCGCAAATGAACTCTGTTAAAGTGAATGTATATCATTGATAGATTAGGAATGTAAATGATGTTAAAACGAAGTAAATAACTCGTTAGCAAAATTTATTACGTGTATTTATAAATTATCAAATAATATGAATATAATTAAAACTAACGTAGCGGATATGTTAATTACCAATCTAATTTTAAATAACATTTTAAGAACAAAATTATTGGTAGGACTATTAGTACTGCATAAAATGTATATGTGTAGGAGATTTCTCTGATTTCATGTAAAGCGTTACATTAAATCAATTGATTTGTTTGATATTATATTGCGAGAATAATATTTTAGAAAGTAAAGAGATTATTTAATTAATTAAATTAATTATTACTCATTGAATTTATGATTTGTTTTGTAATTAGAGAGATAAGGTATTTATATGTAAACGATATGAAAATACGATAATGTTAAATGCGTTCAGCCATCCCAAATAGCTAGCAATAAATTCATAGATACAATTAAAACTAAAAGGGGGTACACCAATTGTAATATAAGTCTTTAAAAGCAGGTTATCATGTAATATCCCTCCCTGAGGAAGATGAACATGGTGAGGCGACGTACAGGGCGCAGAATTTGGATTTGAGTTGTTCCCTGAGGTCACATCATCAAATCAAAATTGAGGACACTGTAACGAGCAAAAATTTAAAATTTTAAAATTTTCTCCTCGACGGAGTGCGTTTACACGAAGCGGTGTCAACGACTTATAGTTGACGCAATAAATAAAACGTAATGAGAAGATGTCAGAGCAGCGTCGATAACTAGACAATAGAAAGACGTTAAGTTCGACTCGGCTATAGAAATTGGTTGTACAAGATGACAGGGAAAGTTTAGTTCAGAATTATTGCTCACTACAGCTGTAACAATGTAGGCGAGGACATTCACACTTGTACTGAGAAATGTGGCAGATGTTCGACCAAGTTACGTCAATATACGATGGACTACAAAAAGGGTAAAACTGTATGTTACAAAGGAACGGATGCACTGCACTTTAAGAAACAATACTAAAGCAGAGATCAGACAAAAACTCAAGTCATGTTACGCAGCTGGAGATATCGTCTAAGTGTCAGACGGAATTTACGAGTGGAAAGTTGGGGTGACTTCACCAGCCAGCAGATGTCCAAAATTATTAATAGCTACAAAAAAGGGGTATAAGACAGAACAATACTTCGGGAGAACCGAAAGTACAGATAAAAGGCAATCCAGAAAAACACTGCATTTACTTCAGACAATGGGTTGATAGACGAGCGTATAATAGCTAGAGTTTCTACGAAAAGGGTCAACGTTTGTAGATCAACGAAAATAATGAACATTTGGGAAAATTTACAAATATACAAACATAAAACACAAAACAAACTAATACCTGAACAAATACAAATCAATACAAAACATGACACAATATTCAAAGCACTTAACATCGAAAATACACAAAATACAAATACATATACCACAATCACACACAATAATACAACTTTAAAATACCAGAGACCAACAAGAAACCTTAATAGAATCCAGCCAACACACAAATACTTCACCAGACACAAGATCGCGAAGGCTGAAGATGAGAGCACAGGAGCTCTCGAAACATGTTCCGAATAGGAAAAATATAACATCTTGAGATAATATAAACATAAATTTTAAAATTACTATATATATACATTTTTTCGTATATTTATCAATTTTCGTCGTATCGGGATAAATGAAGGCTTAAATTGTATAGCATTGAAAATTTAAGAATGCGTATTTTTGTTTTTTCGATAAACGAATTATTTTTGAATTAGAACGCAAACAGCGCACGCGCAAAATTGCGCTATTTCAAAATCTCGAAAATACCTACTTTTTAAAAATTCATATCTCCCTCAATTTTCGTCGTACAAAGTCGTCCGATTAAACAAAATACGCGGAATTCCATAAGCTACAACTGTTGTTTGAAACGTTTTTTTATAAAATTAACCATTAAAACGTTATTTCCCCAAAATCGTATTTTCACCCCTCCCAACCCTTATAAAACTACCCCTAGGTGCGAGTTCGCTCTGGACTCTTTAGATTCATAAAATATAAGCCAAAATCTACCTTTTTCGCTCAAGAAAGTATCCAGGCAATATTTTCTCGAATAATATCTATTTTTCCTATACTAATATACAAACACACAAAAACGCACAGAAACAACATCCTAAACGAACAGACATTATTTAAATAACTCATAGGCCTACTATTTGAACATATCACACCACACCACACACACACACATTATCGATTTTTCGAACGACAGCGCCGTCACAAAAACAAGACGGGTACTGCTGCTAGCAGCAGCCTCTGATGAAGCTTGTAGTAAGCGAAAACTGGTTCAGGCTACAAGGTAAAAGTTTAAAACTTTTTACCAATAAAAAATTAGTGATCCGAGTCAATAGTGATATATTTATAATTAGTTGAGGAACGGACACGTCAAGGACAACAAAATCCAGGAAGACTAACAAATTAATATCACAAGTTTTTCCTTGTAAAACTTCATTTTACATTTAACGATTTTGTGATTAACTTTACGGTTCGACTTAACATACACGTTTCTTTTGGTTTTACTCACATTTTGTTGTATTTTACAACAACTTTTATCAAGCGTACAATAAGTAACTGTACTTCAATTTTGTATAAACGCTGGTGGCCCATTCGAGTGGACGATTACCCAACTATTTAACGTTTTTTCACAAAATAAAATTTTAATCACAAGTAGAAGGGAATAATTATTTTAATCTTATTTTAATTCTTATTCATGATTAATTATAATATTATTAATGTCACCAAATAATGATACATAAACTATTTGTTATTATATAATATTATATTGTGATAATGCCAATAGTATTATTATTAATATTACTAACAAAAATAATAAATGTATTGTTTTCCGCCGACTAAAATATCCCCGTTATCCACTGGATGTACCGTCGGAACCGACCCTCTCAATAACGTTAGAGCTTTTCAGTTACAGTCATTAAAACAATCATCTTTCCTGCAGCGACGGACGCACGGCCGCGGACAAGACAACTCATGTGTTTGGATTCCGTGCCGTTAAATGTTAAAATAAAATACGCTATCGAAATATTATGACGCTTCAAGCAGTAGTACACTGAATAATTACAGCTTCAAATATGCCGCTCCTCGCGAGAGGTTAATTTCCAAACATGCAAAGAAACACGTAATTTCGAGATGTTGAATAAGTTTCACAAATTTTGTAGGAAAGTAAATAAAAATAATTGTCTTTTTACTAAACAAAGATCGCATTAAAAACGGTTGACAAGCAAATGATTAGCCCACCTGTAGTTGTAACTCCGGATGCAGTAACGTCTGTCTCTGACCCTCTCTGTCACTACTAGAGCATCGAAACCAGTACGCAAGACACCTTCACGTGTAGCTTCACGTGTTCCCCACTGCTAAAACTTGTTTATCGCGTGACTTTCCTGCTGGGTAATTCCAATTCGATCCGAATTGCGTAACTTGTCTCATTCTGAAAAAGTGCCAGAATCATTTGAATCAGTGTTTTTTGAAAGGGCGTAGGGGAACAAAACCAAATTTTCTGAAAACTAAAAAAAACTTTCCAGAAGCTTTAATAAATTTTTTTGTTTTACTTTAGGTGATCTTGTGAATTAATATATGTTTACTTAACATGTTCCACTCTTCAAAATATTTTTTTAATTTTTTTTTCTGAAAATATGGAAATTTAAAATTTGCAAAACTACGCCCTTTCAAAAAAAAATTTTGGAAAATAAAATGTATTTTAAATTGTTTAAAATGCAATTTATTTGCTACACACATAAATTTATATAAATTTAAAGGAAAGAGGAACGCTTTAAAAGTAATAAATCATTATTATAAATCAGTCAGTGTTCTTTAGTAAATGTCGATTTCTGTTAGCATTCGTTTTTCGACCTTCTTAATCTTCTTCATCCCACTCAAAATCACTATCTAGTGAAGCATCAGTAGTGGTTGGCCAGCCTAATATTTCCTCATAATATTCCTGGTAATCATGGGGTATATAGCGTTTTAATTTGTTTAAATCATTCATTTTAGCATTTTTTATGGGAATTTTGCCTGTCGGGTACGCTAATGTCTCAGGAGCATTCACTGGACCTAAAGTCTTAGCCATGAAAAATGTGTGGGATACAAGGCCATTAACAGAAGTAAATGCTTTAATATATCCCTTCTTGTCATTTTCATACACAAAATGAAACAGTTTATTTATGGAAAAATGAACCTTGTTTTCATTCTGGACGTTTCTCCCTCTAGTTTCTGCCGATATGCAGGACTTCTTGTAATAGGCAGTGTGCCATTTTTTTAAATCTAAAATATCAGTAGCGTCTTCGTGTACTTGAAATTTCCCACTTACAGAGCTATTTATTATAAGTTCTGTAATGTCATGAACAGTGTACAGACGATCATGTTGACGTAAAGCTCTAGATATGGTCCCAAAATCCCTGTCACAAGGTAAGAAACTATGACCACTCACTGGAAAAAACTGTTCTACCTTTTGAAATCTTCCACTATCAGTTAAGTAAAGACAAAATCTGGAGAGGGTCTGATTTTTATTTTGACCACCGCAGTTGTCGCAGAATAATCTTAATGTTTTGTAATTTGAAGGAACGGTAGAAAGAAAATCTTTTAAAAATGAACACACCTCATTGGGTCCTTTATGACCTAGGCCTTCGTGATTAAGATAAATTTCACTTCTGCCGTTCTTAATGTCAAGTATTGAAAATATGTTAACTGAAAGTTGCCTCAAGTAATACAACTCTTGAATCGGAACTCTCGGAAGGCTGATGGTTTTCATATAGTCAAATGCAAGTGATAATACATCTTTTTCATTCATATCTTCTTGTGACCTTTCAAATTTTAGAGCATTGTAAAATTTTTTAGTCGACCGTCTGTGAACTAATAATTCAGCTACCGCTGTTCTTTTTGCTACATCGTTCAAATGTGGCGACTTGATCTTTAAATTTAACTCCTCGCACGTACAACACGTGTCGACTTGTGGTCGACCGAAAGGGTAGTTAAAATTTTCTTTAAAATGTGTCCAGTAAAATGATTTGCTTCCTTTCACATCTGGATATTTTACACAAAGTAGTTTCCACATTGCTTTTATGGTCAAGTCTGCACACAGATAGTAAATTTTTTTACCTGCATAGTGTGATTCTTTTAGAGGGAACGGTCTGATATGTTCACTAACAAGATCATGAAATTCTTGGAGAAGTCGGTGACTGATATTTTTACCCCTTTTGTCTTCTGGGGTCTTCCCCGTTATTTTCAACTCACGTACTCTGCGTATTCTTTTTTCACTAACATCAAGTATGAATCTTAGAGCACGCAAGCATTCCTTTTTTCTTATGGTTCCTGACAACACATGATATGTAAATGAATGTGTAAACCTCGGAGTTTCTTTTCCTTGTTGGTCCGGTCGTCTTCTTTTAACTTCATTGACATCGATCAGTCCTTGAAGGTAGATATCCTGCTCGTCCTTTGTTTTCATATTGTAGAATTTTGTAAAAATATCTACGCAATTGTCTTCACCAAGATTAAGTAGGCATTGTTTCTTGCAACTGAAACAAAACGAAACAAATTTATTGTAACTTTCAAATATAAAGATTGGTACATTAGGTTAGGTTACTTTAGCTTAGATACGATATAATATCATTAGAAAGTTCGTTTTGAATGGTATTTTGAAGTATTCTCAAATAATATTATAAATACACTAGCCATGACTTTATGTTACTTTATATACCTCATGCCCATGCCTCATATCCACGTAAACAAAGCGACCACGGAACGAAGATATTTGTGAACGTCGCATAACCTTGCCATAACAAAGACCGCACATCAAATGAAGTAAACGTGCAACAGCCGAAGAAAATGCACAAACATTTTCACTCGCTCTGTTGCTAGAAATGATGGCTTTAGCGCATTCAGCATATAAAATTGAGAACGACACACGGAGAAAAGCGCCGCGTTTTCCTCCTTGTGTCGTTAATAACTATTATTACAGATAACTTAATTTAAGCTATAAAAACTTTACCCTTACCTGCAAGTGAATCCAGGATGTTTTGGTGGAACTACATTTCCTTTGTAGTTCATATAAGATCGTCCAGTTTTACGAGCTTCTTTGATGCTGTTACCCTTATAAGAAGAAGGATCGCTTACTTTCCTCTTGCGGGGACTAGGAACAATTGAATTTTCATCCATTATTTAATGGAAAATTAAACTGATAAACACTCAGTCAAAAGAGTAATCACAACAGCCAAATGTTATAATGGCGTCTAGGTTATGTTTTGTTTCTTTCAATGAGTTGAATGTTCAAAAAGATCAGCTGATTATTATTGTGACCACTCAAGTCAATTGCTGTGGATTTTTTTTGAAAGCGCGTAAGTGACGCAGCCCGCCCCTTCAAAATAAACCAATACTTTCGGATATGATTTTAACATGAAAAGAACGATCGCACAGGCGCCCTTTCAACAGAAATAGATGGCTCTATCCATAAGGAACACAAAACGCCAAAAAAGTGAAAATGGCAAAAAATGTCGATTATGCCCTTTCAAAAAAGACCGATTCCTTTGGGGTAGGGATGGGCGATGTCGGCCTTTTTAATGGTCCGTTCATTTTTGACCAATCTCTGCGGTGGTCCGTTCTTTTAGATCCGTTCACCGGTCCTTTTCATCCCTCTTCACGTTTCCTTAGCCTTAGTCCTTATAAGAGGGTATTTTATTGTCAATCAAATTTGCCCATTAGACACATTATTTTACTTTTAAATTAACCCTGTTAACAATGGGAAAAAATTAACATTTCTAACGTTTAACAATTTCTTTTTACTGATGAAACTACATCAAAATAACGCTTCTATAAAACACTTTTCTTCTTGGATTTCGTTGTCCATGACGTGTCCGTTACTTAACTAAATATCACTATAATACTAACGACTCGGAACACTAAGTTTTTTATAAGTAAAAACGTAAAGTTTTACCTTACAGCCTAAACCGGCTATCACCTATGGCTTCAATGAGGTGGTTTGCGAAGGTAGATTCTGTAGTGGTGTGGAGTGCTTTTGTGTGTTCAATGTATCTCTGTTTGAAGCTACGTCCTGTCTGGCCTATGTAGAATTTATTGCAATTTGAACAATTTAGCTTATATACACCTGGTAGATCGAATTTGTTTTGTGCTTTGGGCATGCGTTTTGATAGTGTGTGTTCTGTTTTGTTAGTAGTTTTGAAAGCGATTCTGTATCCTGCTTTTTTGAATTTGTGGGCGATTTTTTCTGTTTGTTTGTTGATGTATGTTAGTGTTATGAATTTGTTGTTTTCTGTCTTTGTCTGTTGTTTGTTTTGTGTTTTGTGTAGGAGTTTACTGACTATTGTTCTGTCATAGCCGTTAGATTCTGCTAGATATTTTATCGTGTTTAGTTCGTCTTTGTAGTCTATTTCATCTAAGGGGATGTTGTTAAGTCTATGTATCATGGTTCTAAAAGCAGCTAGTTTGTGTTGTATTGGGTGATTGGAGGTGTTGTGTATTAGTGTGTCAGTTGTAGTTGGTTTTCTGTATATACTGAATTTGTGCCTGTGTTCTAGTTTTGTGATGGAGAGCTCTAAGAAGTTTATGGTATTGTTGTGTTCGTATTCGGCAGTGAAGGTTATGTTTTTATGTATTTTGTTTATGTGCGTTAGTAACTGTTCACATTGTCTTTTGTTTCCCCTGTATAGTATTAGAATGTCATCAACGTATCTGTGCCAATATAGTATTTTATGTGAGTGTCTGTCATTGTTTGTGAGTATTTTTGTTTTTTCTAAGTGTTGGAGGAAGACTTCTGCTAGAATCCTGGATATGGGGGAGCCCATGAGTAGGCCTTCGTTCTGTGTGTAGTATTTATTGTTATAAGTAAAGTAGTTTTGTTTTGTGATAATGTTCAGAGTTTCTGTTATTTCATTGATAAGTTCGTCTGGTGTGTTGTTCTGTTTGAGTTTGTTTTGTAGGATGGTGATTGTTTCAGAGATGGGGATGTTTGTGTACAGGTTTTTAATGTCAAAGGAGGCTAATGTGGCGTTATGGGGGATGTGTATGTCTTTTATTTTTGTTACTAGGTCAGTGTTGTTTTTTACTGCAATGTTGTTGTCTATTTGTGTGTGTTGTCTAATAATTTTGTCTCGATATTTTGCCAGTTAGTGTGCAGGAGCATTACGGTAGTTGATAATGGGGCGGATCGGAATGTCTTCTTTATGGATTTTGGGAAGCGCTTGGAGTGTAGGTGCTGATGGTCGGATTTGTTTCATGTAGGGCTTTTGTTTATGTGTCATAATGTGTTTGGCTTTGTTGACTATTTGTTTTATTGAGTTTTGGTATCTGTCGGTGGGGTCGTGTTTTAGTTCTGTGATGTTGTTCTGTTCCATGAAGTTTTGTACTTTTTTGTGTAGGTCGTCTGTGGGGATAATTACAGTCGTGTTGCCTTTGTCAGCTTTTACAAATGTGATGTTGTGTTTGTGTGCCTTTTCCCTCAGTTTGATGGCTGTGTGTATTTCTGAGTTGTGGTTGTTGTTGTCTGGTGTCTTATGTACTCCTATTGTGTTGTTTATAATATGTCTTAATGTGTCTTGATGTTCTGGAGCTGTGTTTTGTATATTTGTTTCTGTGTCAATTATGATCATATTGACCGTTACAAAATTAATTACACTTTAAGGGATACAGGAAAAAGAAACAAACGTATTACGAAACGTGTTACCACAGAACATCGAACCTGGCGGTAAAGGTGAACGATCGTTGTTGTGAGTTCTGAAATGAACGGGCGTTCCATTCAGAACAGAACAATGGCTGTTTATTTCAAAACTCAGAACTCCCCACCCCTCTCTAGTCGGATCCTCTTCGGTCTCGGTCTTTCGGACCTTGTTCTGTTCTGAAATAAACGCCAGTTCTCAGTGGCGGCTCGTCAGGTGACGCAGGTGAAGCGCTGCTTCACCTAAAATAACTGGTTCAATGTGTTTCTTTTTACACAAAATTATTTTCAATTTTTAGTAAATCTTATGTTTAAAAATATTTTTTTAAATTAAATTTCGTCTGTATAATAATTAAAATAACATTTACAAGCGATGGAAATAGGTTACAGAAGCTGAACTTCGCTGCGAACACATACAAACCTACTGGAGGCGGAAAGCGCTAAGATAGTAGAAGCAGCTTTCTGTACCTCGAATGCTGCATCAGTTAATACGTCACTAACAACGCTCGGTTTATCACGGTTGCCATGACAACGTATTCCGTACTCAGCGTTCCCCCCCACACACGTGAAGCAGTGTCGCTGGCTGTTTCTCAGTGGTGTACATGTACAGTGCTTTACCTATCCAGCGCGTTTGTTTTGTTCGTTGTTCGTGGTGTGTGAAGTGTGAAGTTTTTACAGAATGTTTCCTTCATATGATCCTGTATGTGTTTTATTAGAAACACCATTTTCAAGATGGAATAATGATGATAAGAAAAACTTTTTAAGCTGTGAAAACCCTATATATGAAAGTGCCTATATTGAAAGTAAATAAGGTTGCAAAAATAAAGGACAAGGTGTACAACCGCAAAATTGGTATTCAACGTTCGAGTGGTTGTGTGGCAGTTATTATTTAAATAAACTTTTTTGTATGCCCTGCTTAATTATTAGTGTTAAATCAAGTGCGTGGATTGAACCTGCCACCGTTCTGCTTCACCAATCCTCGAAGCCACGAGCCGCCACTGCCTGTTCTTATGTTCTGAGTTCTGAAGTGAATGGTCGTTCTTTTTTCTGACCGATCGTTCATTCATTCCCCTAGCGAATTCGTATCTAATGAGCCGTTCGGTCAAGACCGACACATCCCTAATTTGGGGTCTCGCGTTTATGTTTTTTCCGTCAGCAGTAATTTGTTCTATTTCGTCTTGAATACTTGAATGCTTGACCTAATCTGTTACACTGGGGCCGTTGAGATGTATCCCCCCCCCCATTAGCTCTAAACATACACTGAATATAACAACGCTTTTTGAAATGTAAAATCAAAATTTTAAAAAGAATAGCATAAAATAATTTCGGCCACGCCAACGGCAGCTTCTTCAGCGGCGTAACGACCGACCTCGGCCCCGGGGCGGAATACACAAATTACCTCCGGGGGGGGGCACTTCTAACATCTTCAAGGTCTTTGCAGTATCTGCTCGTCCAATGAAGCCAGTGATACAGAAGCAATTTTAAATGTTATGATTTTTTTAACTTTTAATGAAAAACGCCTTTGAGATATTTCTCTGTTCTCTTAAAAAAATGTAAAGTGATAAGAAATATCGGTATGGAGAACCATACATGACTTCCATATTCTAAGATTTATATTTAAAATCATTTTCAGCCAAACAGCCAGGCTGTGTCTTACCTGCCTTTTTATTGCTGTATTAAATGAAAAATATTATATTACATTAAAATGAAAAAATTATAATTTTATTGCCTGGCAACAAAATTATTTTATTTTTAACAATTACCATTGTTTCAAAAAGTTTAAATAAATTTTCAAGTACTTTACTCTTGTTAAAACGTAAAAGGTTGCAGGTAAACTACCCCTTCCCCTTAACCGATCTTCACCAAAATCGAAAGTCATTGAGACCTCTACAATTCAGGGACGTATGCAAAACATTATTTGATTCTGTTTGAATTTGCGGCTGTTATCGTTTGCCATATAAAATACGCTTGATAAAAAAACGTTGCAGGTAAACTACCCCTTCCCCTTAACCGATCTTCACCAAAAACAACAGGTCTTGAGTACTCTACAAATCAGGGCTGTATGCAAAACATTATTTGATTCTGTTTGAATTTGCGGCTGTTATCGTTTGCCATAGAAAATACCCTTGTTAAAAAAACGTTGCAGGTAAACTACCCCTTTCCCTCAACCGAACTTCACCAAAAACTAGGTCTTGAGAACTCTGCAATTTAGGGCTGTATGCAAATAATCTTTTGATTCTGTTTGAATTTGCGGCAGTTATCGTTTGCCATAGGAAATACCCTTGTTAAAACATAAAACGTTACAGGTAAACTACCCCTTTCCCTTAACCGATCTTCACAAAAATCAACAGATCTTGAGAACTCTACAATTCAGGGCTGTATGCGAAACATTATTTGATTCTGTTTGAATTTGCGGCTGTTATCGTTTGCCAAACAAACAAAATTACCCTTGCTAAAAAAAAAACCGTTGCAGGTAAACTACCCCTTTCCCTCAACCGATCTTCACCAAAAACAATAGGTCGCGAGTACTCTACAAATCAGGGCTGCATGCAAAAAATTATTTGATTCTGTTTGAATTTGCGGCAGTTATCGTTTGCCATAGAAAAAAAATCTACAGACAGACAGACAGACAGACACACAGACAGACAGACAGACAGACACACACACAGACACTTTTCGGAAAACGACTTTTTTTCATGTTTTGAGTGTAGTAGAATCAGAATCTGCAATAATCTCGAACACGATTTTTTTTGCCATCACCATACTTCCATTCCTTAAGGAATATGGAAGTAAAAAACAGAGTAATGTTTGTTACATATATTCACGTTTATTCACATGCTCAACACCGATTGAGCGCAATTCATGAAACCCAATTGGGAAAATTACTAATACCCAATTATATCTCTTTATTTTTTGTCATTAAAAGTGTCTATTAGTAATAATATGATTCTTAATAAAATTGTTTAGTCCTTGTTTTGACAAACGATGATTTGTGAGTAAAATCACAGTAATAATTACGGTTTGTATGAAGGGTCAGTAGGGTAAAAATTTTACAATTTTTTTTATTAGCTTATATTAAAATACTGTCTTTTCTGCACAGTTTGGTACCAAAACCATAGGGTTTTTATTGTTAAAAATATTTTTACTTTAATTTAGAAAATTGTGCTGCACGCAGTTTGTGTAGCAGTTTTTTTAGCATTTTTGAAATTAGATGAAAACTTGCATTTATTATTATACCTAGCTAATTTTATATAAAATATTGTTACATCTATTATAGTATTCTTCACAATGTTTATTTATGTATTCAAAGGTTGGTCACACTGATGCCAGTAAGCAGAAATAAGCAGTTAGTTTTGTTGTTTGTGGGTGTCAACAAAACTACTGTTCTAGTGTAAAGTGAATCATTTGTGAGTTAGTTTATTGTATTACAACAACTAAACAAAATGCCTAGGCAGAAAAAGTGGTGTATTAAACGTGGTTTTAGAGGAAATAAACATACAAAAGGCAGAATAGTTACTACAGTGACAAGTGAGGTTAGGACTAACCTATCACCCAGAAGTGCTTCAGGAAAGAAACTGTCTGGATGTTTTGAACAATTTGATCAGTTCAATGCATCTACAAATAACATTATTTTGTCACTGGAAATTCTGTCATCAGTAATCAAAAGCTGTGTTGCCTGTAAGGATTGTGGATCTCAAGTTTATCTAGAAGAAGACATCGAGAGCCGAAAGGGTCTAGCCTGTAAGTTATGCATAAAATGTTCACACAATGATTGTAAATTTAGTACAGAATTTTGGACATCAGATTATTGCAAAGAAAACAACTTGTTTGAAGTAAATTGCAGACTGTTTTATGGGTTGCGTTGTATTGGTAAGGGCCCTGAAGCAGGCAATATGTTATGCGGAGTGATGAATTTGCCGAAGCCAAGCACTTACGTTAGTAAATACACGGACTCTCTTAGAGATTCTTTAGCTGTTGTAGCTGAGAAACCTATGATAAATGCCACATTAGAGGCAGTGGAAGAAAATTCAGAAGAAATAATGCCCACTGATATACCTATTGCTTTTGATGGTACATGGCAAAAGAGGGGGTTCATCTCAAAAAATGCTTGCTGTACCGTTACGAGTGTAGACACCGGCAAAGTCTTAGATGTTGAGGTCCTTAGCAAGTACTGCAGTGGATGTGAAAAAATAAAAGATAAAGTAGATAAAATAACTGCTCACGAGCCAAACTATTTAAAAAATTATGATGGGACAAGTGGTGGGATGGAGACAGTAGGTGCAGTTTCTGTCTGCCAGAGGTATCTGCCGAATTGAGGGGTTCGTTACGTCAAATTTCTTGGAGATGGTGATTCAAAGTCATACAGTGCAGTGGTAGAAAGCAAACCATATGGCAATACACAAGTTGAAAAACTGGAATGCATAAGGCCACATCCAGAAACGGATGGGCTGTCGCTTACGAAAACTAACACTCAAGTTAGGTGGTACATTACTGTCAGACCAGAAGTCACTCAAAGGGGCTGGCCGACTAACTGATAAAGTTATTAATAAACTTCAATCTTATTATGGAAATGCTATCAGAGCAAATGCAACTGATTTAGAGAAAATGAAAACAGCTGTTTGGGCTATATTTTTTCACAGTATATCTACTGACGAAAAGCCTGCTCATCAATTATGCCCACCACCGTCGGAAACCTGGTGTAAATTTAGGAAAGCTGAAGCAGAGAGTAAACCATTTCAACATAAAAACTCTATTCCTGTCGCTGTAATGGAGGGCATAAAACCAGTATTTAGAGCATTGGCCAATCCAGACCTACTGAAAAGGTGCCTTCATGGCAAAACACAAAACGTGAACGAGTCGTTCAACAATGTACTGTGGACCAGGGTGCCAAAAAATGTATTTGTTGGGAGAAAGACATTGGAGGTTGGGGCTTATGACGCTTTAATTACATTTAATGATGGAAATATTGGACGACTGGAAGTGTTAAAGCAGCTGGGCTTTACGGACTATGGTGTAAACACACTCAAAGCACTCAAGAAGGCTGACCAGGAGCGGTTGCGGAAAGCGGAGTTATCAGCAAAGGAAATGACCAAGGAAGCACGAATTAAAAAGAGAAGGAGAAGACTTGAAACTGAGGAAGACAGAGACAGCCACTACAATCCAGGGGAATTTTAAATGTATGTAAACTGAAATAAAATCACATAAAATGTATATTATTTTGTTTTCCTTTATTTTCCGAAAACCTTGTTTTTTAACACTATGTTACATTTATCTTATGAACCAATAAAGATATGATGTTGAAATTTTTACTGCACATTATACTTGATCTTGTCTAACAGCTGTAGTAAAATAATTTTCTTAGGTGAAGGAATGTTTGTTAAAAAAAAAATATGTATCCGAAATTTTATAATAAAAAAAGATTTAAAAAGTAGAAAATTTATAACGTTTTTATTATTTTAGATATCAGAATAATTCTACTACAGCAAATACAAATAATACGAGTAAATAAGCATGCAAAATTTCAATCTTCTATCTTATTATGAGAAAAATGTACCTAAAATCTGCCAATTTAACATGGGCAGTATAGGACTCTTCAACTCCCCTGAAGTGATAAATTTGGTTTTACAGTAGAACCCCTTTTAACTGAACTAAAGAGGGTGGAGTTTAGTTACCCCATTTCGGATAACGCCTTTTTTTTCGGATAATCCATGAGTCTATTTCCGATTATTAAGGTATAAAGACGCAAAATTATCAGTAAAACATATTTAATTATAAAAGTTCAAAATCATTAACACGCAATACAGATACAAACTACAATACAAAAGTCCACAATTTTTTTCTGAACAGTTCGTTCACAGTGTTTGCGCGTTGCAATGTCACGCCATCTCTTTCAAAGTAAGATGTCCGTTTTATGGTGTCGCTTGCTCAGCCTCCTCCACGAAACGTAAAGCTACCAATAAAAATAAAGCTGCTATGTTGAATCTGTCATTCATTAATAAGACAGTAAAATTAATTGATTAATAAAAATATGAAAATATTCTTACCTTCAAGGCTTCAAATCCGTCATCTGCTGTCACACATTTTGTGTCTGTGTCATGAACATCCTGGTTGTAACGAGCAAAAATTTTAAAATTTTAAATTTTCTCATCGACGGAGTGCGTTTACACGAAGCGGTGTCAACGACTTATAGTTGACGCAATAAATAAAGCGTAATGAGAAGATGTCAGAGCAGCGTCGCTAACTAGACAATAGAAAGACGTTAAGTTCGACTCGGCTATAGAAATTGGTTGTACAAGATGACAGGGAAAGTTTAGTTCAGAATTATTACTCACTACAGCCGTAACAATGTAGGCGAGGACATTCACACTTGTACTGAGAAAGGTGGCAGATGTTCGACCAAGTTACGTCAATATACGATGGTCTACAAAAAGAGGGAAACTGTATGTTACAAAGGAACGGACGCACTGCACTTTAAGAAACAATACTAAAGCAGAGATCAGACAAAAACTCAAGTCATGTTACGCAGCTGGAGATATCGTCTAAGTGTCAGACGGAATTTACGAGTGGAAAGTACTTCACCAGCCAGCAGATGTCCAAAATTATTAATAGCTACAAAAAAGGGGTATAAGACAGAACAATACTTCGGAAGAACCTAAAGTACAGATGAAAGGCAACCCAGAAAAACACTGCGTTTACTTCAGACAATGGATTGATAGACAAGCATATAATAGCTAGAGATTCTACGAAAAGGGTCAACGTTCGACAGAGCAAAATCGGGGGATGTCTGAGAACCTATCAGAAGCCCAGAGCCACGGAAAACACTTGTGGAGAGGACTGTTTCCATAGCAACAAAAACAAAGAACCTATCAGAAGAACGATGACGGAGGGTCTTAACATAGTGGGATAAACTATTCCAGGAAAACTCAAAACTGACCAATCACGAGTAAAGAGGGCGTGAACAGCGCCAGGGACAAAATTTTGAGTAGGGACGATTTAATAAAACTATATGTCCAACACGGGGACGAGGCCAGTATATCTTAATTTTTCAAGTAATACACTTTAAGTACGAAGTCAGTTTTTCTCAATTTTTCAAACAGTTCATTTCAATTGTTCGGAGTCAGTTTTACTCTAAGTTCTCAAGAGTATATTTAGTTGTTCGGAGAGATAACTCAAGTTCGGGAGTTAGTACATTAAATCGTAATTTAACAGACTTAGTGGAACCATCATGTCACGATAGTCAGACTTAGTAAATTCTTAATAGTGAATTTTGAAGTGCGATGTAACGGACTTAGGTAATAATTATTCAAAGCGAACAATCAGATCGTTACACGAACAAATATCACCACATATGTACTACATAAAACCGTTGAACTTAAATTTATTCAGTGTTACTACATCTCATTAAAACGTTAAAGAACATGAAACATTGAACTAACTAATCAATCACACGTATATTTGATAAAACAGTGATATAAGTGAAAATAGACATGAACAGTAACGTTAAAATGAACACACAACACACATCGTAAGATGAAGTATTTAATTGAACACTAAACATTAATTATTCACATAAATCTACGTCAACGCGAGTGATCGGAAGTGTGTGCAAGTGTTTGTGATATCAGCGGCATTCAACGAGATGTGTCTTCATGTCATCCGTATCACCGAGACTGGACATCACCGAGTACTAATGGATATTTCATAAATCAAGTAACCATTATTTTAATTATTACTATTTAGCTACTTCTACTGACCTGATTCTTTCAAAGAATTCATCCCTGGGAAATTATTTGTAAACGCAATGAGTATAAATCAGAATTAAAAACGTAATTAATGAATATGTTAACAAAAACTCTCTGGGATTAATGAACGCATCAATAATTAGAATATGAATTGTTATCTCATTTGATTTATATATGTATGTATGTTTTCTTTGTTTCAGCATATATTTAAACATGAATTTGTTCTTATAAAATATGTATGTATTTACAGGTACATCGACGTTTTATATGTATGATTACAATTTATTGTGAATGATAAATAAATTAGTTATTTAAGTTGATCCTATATATGCGTTTATTATTACCACAGATAACCCAGATGTTCACTTAATCTTTGAATAAAATACAAAGTAGAATTTTAAGAGTTTCTTTTGCTCAGTAATATAAATGAATTGACAATATTAATTTATTAGATGATATCAAGTGTTTTGTTATAAATCAGAATAGTTATGCATTGTATTAATCACGCATTCAATGTGTGACACGAGAAATAAGTATGACTAGATAATCTTAATTAAAAGAAGTTGATTTAAATAAAATATAAATAATTTATGTCAGCAATTTTATTAATTAATTCAACTGATATTATTTAACATTCATTATATTAAATGACATTATAACAAGAGAGAGAAACAAAGTAGAATTATATAAATATAAATATAATATTCATTGTATTAAGTGGCGTCCAACTTCGGGGCTAGATACATGTAAGTACGACAAAGTTCGTACCGGCAACAATTTCATGATTAGAGATCAATAAATTTATATAATTAATAATTAATCAATTTATGCAATTAGTACGCATAAATAACATTATATTAAATGGCGCCCAACGTGGGGCTAGATACATGTAAGTACGACAAAGTTCGTACCGGCAACAATTTCATGATTAGAGATCAATAAATTTATATGATTAATATAATATTCATTATATTAAATGGCGCCCATCCGCACGGCATGATACGTAGTAACGGAAATAGTTAAAACGTACAGCTTTGGCAAAGATCAGTCAGTAGAAGAAGTAGATAAAGTAGCGTTATAGAATTAGAAATAAGATAAGTATTAGTGTCATAAGTCAGTTTGAATGATTACGCGTAGGAAGGCAAAAATGGCAAGCAATTCCGATAGCGTAGAGTTCGACGTTAATAACCAGTTAGGTACGGTAAATACGGAAGATAATACTACACCTAGCGAACCAAGTAGCGCTGTAGAGAGTCCAGAAGATAGGGCGCGAGGACAGACATCAAAACCAGAAGATGTAAGTCTACAAATGTTGATGGAGTTCATCCGTCAACAGAGCGAAAAACAAGAAGAACGAAGCAAAAAACAAGAAGAAAGTAGCAAATTAATTAGTGAAAAACTAGAGAAACAAGAAGAAAATAGTAGAGTAATTAGTGAAAAATTAGAAAAACAAAATGAAAAGCTCGACCAGCATAAAGAAGAGATTAAACGACAATCAGCGGAACAGCTTACGCAGATAAGGTCCGAGATACGTGAATACCAGCAGGCCTGGGAAGGAAAGATCAACGAACTACAGAAGAAACAAGATGATATCGTGAGAGAATTGAGAGAAGAAGCAAACAAGAAATACGAAGAGATAAAAGAAACACGAGAAAACGATCGTCAAGAATGGATGGTAGCGATACACAATACCCAAACGACTGTTAAAAAGATTAATAATAAATTAGATGCTCACGTCAAAGACGCCAATAAGAAGCATGAAGAATTAAAGGCCGAGATACATGACACCATACGGCAAAAACAACAAGAACAAGACGGAACAAACAATAAAATTATACAGAAGTTGGAAGAAGTTGACGGTAGACAGCGTTCAACGGAACAGAAGTTGGACGAGACTACAAAAGAAAAGACGACGCGAATCGAAGAATTAAAAGGCCATTTAACTAAAGTAAGAGAAAACCAGGAGAGACTGCAGAGACAGTTAATGGAAGGTGAGTGTGGTATATTGAACCGAATTAATGGACCTAACCACAATAACCTTAAATATAATGGTACGGACAGATTCCCCATGGAATTTCTTAAGGAGTTGTCGGAGGTACAAGAATTATACTACCCCACTGACAATATCAAGTGGATAGGTAGGCATTTAGAATTAGACGCTGGAATTTGGTGGCGGGTTATACGTAGCCAAATATCAAATTTTGAAGAGTTTAAGGAAGCGTTCTCACACAAATATTGGGGACAAGAACGACAAGACAGCATACGAGACCATTTGGAATATGGTAGATGTGATTGGCGTGGACCGATTACTGCGATCCAATATATAGAACGCATATTGTTGGAGAGTAGACAATTATCACCTACTCTGACGGACAAACAACTGATACGCAAAATATCTCGTCACTTTGGGCGCGAGATTCAGCTCGCGGTTGTCACGAGAGGAATTGTGACAATTCCAAACTTTGAATCTTTAATCATAGAATATACGCAGATACATCCAAGAAATAATAGGGAGTCAAGTTATGTGACGGCGAACGAGGGGAGGAATTCTTACAAAGAGAGTGAAAGCGTTCCGAACAAAACAAGTGGAGTGCAGAAGAAAGTATGGGGTGAGAGACCGGCTGTAAATACACAACAACACCGCACTGGGGACCGGCGCGCAGTCAACACAATGGAATTCATAAATAGAGCTGCCTCTACGTCGAGCACTGAACCCAAAACGGTTCATCAACAAGAAGAAAAAAAAAAATTCCTTTACTCATTAACGGAGATAGCCGATAAAACGAATGACTATCAGACTAACATAATTTTACCAGACTTACGAAGCGACTTGTTATGCAATGATGATGAGGAGATTACCCAACGAGTAATAAAATGTCCAGAAATAAATATAAAATTTAACAATAATATTACTGTACAAGCGTTACTTGACACTGGATCCGTTATCGCCGGATTGTCCTAATCGTGATTTAATCAAAATAAACATAACATAGCACCTTACGAAATTTTACCGATGACTAATACTTTAATAGTTAGCGCGGTAGGCAATAAATCGAAGTTAATAGGGAAGCAAATATTATGCGATATTTATATCGAAGGAATTAAGTATGAATGTGTTTTTCTCATTATACCGGATTTAATAAAACCTTGTATATTAGGAATTAATTTTCTTCAGGAAACAGGATGTCTCATTGACATGGGAAAAAGGATCGTCGAGTTAAGAAGAGAGGCTGACGAAGCGGCGTGCACGGTGCCAATGATGCATATAGAGGTGGTGGACACAGAAGAAGAAGAAGAAGAGATCATACGGAACATCGATAAGAAAGTAGAGAGTATTGACTGCGGAGATAAAGGGATGTTGGTAAGATTAAGGGAGATTCTCGTAAGGAATAGAAGTTTATTCAGAGAGTGCCCCGGAAGGATCGAAGGATACGTTCACGAGTTCCAAGTCACCGACCGGACACCGTACTTCCAGAGAGGATGGCCTGTCCCATTAGCATTTAAAGGGAAGGTGGATGATGAGATTAGAAGAATGTTACGGTATGGGGTCATTGAGCGAGGCAACAGCGCCTATATCAACCCACTTGTTACTGTGATTAAGAAAGACGGAAGAGTACGATTATGTCTGGATGCGAGGAAAGTGAACAGCGTGACGATCCCGGACTACGAGGGTGCCCCACCGATAAACGATATTTTGGCTAGATGTTGTGAAATGAAATATTTATCTACCGTAGACTTAACTAGCAGTTTCTGGCAAGTACCACTGAAGCCGGAGTGCCGGAACTTCACCGCTTTTATGTACGAAGGCAAATGTTATCGCTTCACAGTTACGCCGTTTGGACTGAGTACCAGTTCTGCGCACTAACCAGGGGATTGGACACAGTATTGGAAGATGAAGTTAAGAAAAACACCATTATTTATGTAGACGATTGCCTATGTTATTCAGGAGATTTAGAGACACATTTATTACACTTAGATTTATTATTATCTAACTTAAGAAGAGCGAATTTGACCATCAATTTGGATAAGTCGCAATTCTTTAGGCAAGAAATTGCATACCTTGGATATCGCTTAACTACGCAAGGAATACAAGCAACGGACGAGAAGATTGATGCAATTATGAAGTTTCCAACACCTCGGAACCAAAAGCAATTAAAGGGTTTCTTGGGTTTAACAAATTTCTATAACCGTTTTACAAATAGATACGCCGAAACCACCAAACCGTTACTTGAATTATTACGAAAAGGACATAAATTTACCTGGACACCGGAACTAAACGAATGTTTTCAACAAGTTAAAGAGATATTCGTAGAAACAGTTATCTTGAAGTTCCCTCGAATAAACTAACGATACTACATGCAGTGCGACGCCAGCAACTTTGCATATGGCGGGCAGCTATCAACTGGACGAGGAAGGAAAAATTGGAGTCATAGCATTTACTAGCAAAACATTCAAGGGTGCAGAAAGAAATTACCACACCACGGAAAAGGAGCTCTTGAGTATCGTACGATGTCTCGAAAAATTCCGTATATACATATTAGGGCAACCTTTAACCATTATTACAGATAATAAGGCATTTACCTTTATGAACAAATGTCATTTAAATAACTCACGAATAACACGCTGGATTTTAAGTATCCAAGAATACAAGTTCGACATTGTCCATTGTAAGGGCAAGGACAATATTATTGCTGATCTTCTAAGCAGAAACCCAGAAGACGCCACGTTAGAAGAAATTAGCGACAATACGTGCGAATACTTAATTAATCACCTGACAATCAAGATGGATAAAAAAGTAAGCAAGATAATTATGGATATTGGAAAGTATCAACTTAAAGATACTAAGCTTAAGACCATTATAGATAAGATTAAAGAAAAGTGTTTAGATAAGGAAATAAATAAATTTTATAGATATGTTAATGAGAAATTATATAGATTACGTAGGAGGGAATGGAAACTGTACATACCGAACAGTGTATCCGGAGAAGTAATTGCCGAAATACACCGGATGTATGGACACCCAGGAGCGAAGAAATGTATAAAATTGTTACAGGAGCATTTTATCATAGACGGTATGTTGAAAAAAGTGAAAAATTACGTACGGACTTGCGGCATGTGTCAGAAGAGGAAGGACGCAGGTAACAAAAACCTATTTGGGGGAACGAAAGCCATTATCCCGTTAAGGAAGGGTGACCTAGTGAGCGCTGATTATTTTGGGCCACTACCCGTCTCGTCCGCTGGGGTGAGGTATTTGTTCGTCGTAGTAGACAATTTCACAAAATACGTGCGACTGTTTACACTTAGGAGGGCAACGACCGCAGCCACGTTAAGAAGAATACACCAATATTGTAAAGAGTTAGGATGTCCTAGAATAATTATTACTGACAATGGAACGCAGTTTGCCTCTAGGAAATGGTTAGACGGTTTAAACGAATTAAACATTCAACCTAGATTCACCGCAATAAGAAACCCATGCACGAATCTGGCTGAGAGAATTAACAGACAACTTGGAAATTTATTCAGGATCTTTGTCTGTGACCAACACACAAAGTGGTCGCGTTATGTACCTATAATTGAAAGTTGCATTAACGAGACGTACCACGAGACTATAGAAGTGACACCCTATGAGGCACAGCTCGGGAAAAAACCGACAAGAGTTTGGGAAAAGTACCTAGACAAGGACATACTTCAAGTTAAAGGAGCTGACCACAACCAAATATTTGTCAAGATGAAGGAGAAGAGGGAAAAGCAAGCGAAGTTGTGTAATGAAACCAAGACCATTACAAAATTCCAAATTGGTGAGAAGGTGTTAATAAGGACCTATTATCAATCGGATGCGATCCAGAAAAGGATTGAGAAATTTTGTGAACTGTACTGTGGACCATACAAAGTACATCGAATTCTTGGAGATGCTACATAACTGCTCGTCGATTGCAATGACGAAAGCAAAATCCGCGGGAAATTCAATGTCAAACAGATGAAAAAGTATTATGAGCCAGAAAATTGAAGGTGAATGAAAAGGAGAAAGTTGAAGAAGAATATATCATAACAAGTTAGCTGATTGTGATGAGCCATCTGCGTTAGGGTAATTGACGCGCTTATCTCATTCAAGCTGGCTTGACCAAAAGAAAATATGTACTCTAAATGTCAAGTGTAACATAAGAGTTTACTTAGTTAATAAATCACTAATAAAATGTTAGATGATAAGTGTGAATTAACGTTTTGAGTGACATTTTGTGAAATATTGTAGTGAATACAAGGGACATTTTAGTTGCTATTACTTGTTCACATAGCAATAAATTATTGGGACAAAAAAAAAAAAAAAAAAAGGAAGGACACTTAAAAGTAAATGAGTGATATTATACTAAAAGCTATATCGCAAATGAACTCTGTTAAAGTGAATGTATCTCATTGATAGATTAGGAATGTAAATGATGTTAAAACGAAGTAAATAACTCGTTAGCAAAATTTATTACGTGTATGTATAAATTATCAAATAATATGAATATAATTAAAACTAACGTAGCGGATATGTTAATTATCAATCTAATTTTAAATAACATTTTAAGAACAAATTATTATTAGGACTATTTGTACTGCATAAAATGTATATGTGCAGGAGATTTTCTCTGATTTCATGTAAAGAGTTACATTAAATCTATCGATTTGTTTGATATTATATTGCGAGAATAATATTTTAGAAAGTAAAGAGATTATTTAATTAATTAAATTAATTTATACTCATTTAATTTATAATTTGTTTTGTAATTAGAGAGATAAGGTATTTATATGTAACCGATATGTAAATACGATAATGTTAAATGCGTTCAGCCATCCCAAATAGCTAGCAATAAATTCGTGGATACAATTAAAACTAAAAGGGGGTACACCAATTGTAATATAAGTCTTTAAAAGTAGGTTATCATGTAATATCCCTCCCTGAGGAAGATGAACATGGTGAGGCGACGTACAGGGCGCAGAATTTGGATTTGAGTTGTTCCCTGAGGTCACATCATCAAATCAAAATTGAGGACACTGTAACGAGCAAAAATTTAAAAATTTTAAATTTTCTCATCGACGGAGTGCGTTCACACGAAGCGGTGTCAACGACTTATAGTTGACGCAATAAATAAAGCGTAATGAGAAGATGTCAGAGCAGCGTCGCTAACTAGACAATAGAAAGACGTTAAGTTTGACTCGGCTATAGAAATTGGTTGTACAAGATGACAGGGAAAGTTTAGTTCAGAATTATTACTCACTACAGCCGTAACAATGTAGGCGAGGACATTCACACTTGTACTGAGAAAGGTGGCAGATGTTCGACCAAGTTACGTCAATATACGATGGTCTACAAAAAGAGGGAAACTGTATGTTACAAAGGAACGGACCACTGCACTTTAAGAAACAATACTAAAGCAGAGATCAGACAAAAACTCAAGTCATGTTACGCAGCTGGAGATATCGTCTAAGTGTCAGACAGAATTTACGAGTGGAAAGTTGGGGTGACTTCACCAGCCAGCAGATGTCCAAAATTATTAATAGCTACAAAAAAGGGGTATAAGACAGAACAATACTTCGGAAGAACCTAAAGTACAGATGAAAGGCAACCCAGAAAAACACTGCGTTTACTTCAGACAATGGATTGATAGACAAGCATATAATAGCTAGAGATTCTACGAAAAGGGTCAACTTCGACAGAGCAAAATCGGGGGATGTCTGAGAACCTATCAGAAGCCCAGAGCCACGGAAAACACTTGTGGAGAGGACTGTTTCCATAGCAACAAAAACAAAGAACCTATCAGAAGAATGATGACGGAGGGTCTTAACATAGTGGGATAAACTATTCCAGGAAAACTCAAAACTGACCAATCACGAGTAAAGAGGGCGTGAACAGCGCCAGGGACAAAATTTTGAGTAGGGACGATTTAATAAAACTATATGTCCAACACGGGGACGAGGCCAGTATATCTTAATTTTTCAAGTAATACACTTTAAGTACGAAGTCAGTTTTTCTCAATTTTTCAAACAGTTCATTTCAATTGTTCGGAGTCAGTTTTACTCTAAGTTCTCAAGAGTATATTTAGTTGTTCGGAGAGATAACTCAAGTTCGGGAGTTAGTACATTAAATCGTAATTTAACAGACTTAGTGGAACCATCATGTCACGATAGTCAGACTTAGTAAATTCTTAATAGTGAATTTTGAAGTGCGATGTAACGGACTTAGGTAATAATTATTCAAAGCGAACAATCAGATCGTTACACGAACAAATATCACCACATATGTACTATATAAAACCGTTGAACTTAAATTTATTCAGTGTTACTACATCTCATTAAAACGTTAAAGAACATGAAACATTGAACTAACTAATCAATCACACGTATATTTGATAAAACAGTGATATAAGTGAAAATAGACATGAACAGTAACGTTAAAATGAACACACAACACACATCGTAAGATGAAGTATTTAATTGAACACTAAACATTAATTATTCACATAAATCTACGTCAACGCGAGTGATCGGAAGTGTGTGCAAGTGTTTGTGATATCAGCGGCATTCAACGAGATGTGTCTTCATGTCATCCGTATCACCGAGACTGGACATCACCGAGTACTAATGGATATTTCATAAATCAAGTAACCATTATTTTAATTATTACTATTTAGCTACTTCTACTGACCTGATTCTTTCAAAGAATTCATCCCTGGGAAATTATTTGTAAACGCAATGAGTATAAATCAGAATTAAAAACGTAATTAATGAATATGTTAACAAAAACTCTCTGGGATTAATGAACGCATCAATAATTAGAATATGAATTGTTATCTCATTTGATTTATATATGTATGTATGTTTTCTTTGTTTCAGCATATATTTAAACATGAATTTGTTCTTATAAAATATGTATGTATTTACAGGTACATCGACGTTTTATATGTATGATTACAATTTATTGTGAATGATAAATAAATTAGTTATTTAAGTTGATCCTATATATGCGTTTATTATTACCACAGATAACCCAGATGTTCACTTAATCTTTGAATAAAATACAAAGTAGAATTTTAAGAGTTTCTTTTGCTCAGTAATATAAATGAATTGACAATATTAATTTATTAGATGATATCAAGTGTTTTGTTATAAATCAGAATAGTTATGCATTGTATTAATCACGCATTCAATGTGTGACACGAGAAATAAGTATGACTAGATAATCTTAATTAAAAGAAGTTGATTTAAATAAAATATAAATAATTTATGTCAGCAATTTTATTAATTAATTCAACTGATATTATTTAACATTCATTATATTAAATGACATTATAACAAGAGAGAGAAACAAAGTAGAATTATATAAATATAAATATAATATTCATTGTATTAAGTGGCGTCCAACTTCGGGGCTAGATACATGTAAGTACGACAAAGTTCGTACCGGCAACAATTTCATGATTAGAGATCAATAAATTTATATAATTAATAATTAATCAATTTATGCAATTAGTACGCATAAATAACATTATATGGTCTGTGTCGTCTGCTTCAGGGTCTGGTCTCATCACAGCTTCCACAATTTCTTCTTCAGCAAATTCTAGTTCAGCAAAATCTGCCTCTAACCATTCATTAATTTCACTTTCTTCTTTTTATTCACACCCTACCAAGTTTTCATAATTTTCTTCTTCTTTATACTTAAATCCATCACACAATTTGTTCCATGCTTTATTTAAAGTGTAATCTTCTCCCACCTCTGTGCTCATCATTAAATTGCATGCTTCATGTTGATTGATTTCAATTAGTCTCACATCGTTTCGGTTAAACAGGGTTTTACTGTATTTCTTGCCTAATCGCTATCTGTTACTCTAAAAAACAGATTTAAGCAATTTCAAAAAAGTGTACAGAATACAAATTATGATTTAAAGTATTTACATAACGTTCATCAGTAGAAGAAATTGATAATACGTAACTGTAATGAAAATGCACAATCAAATGTTTAGTATAGTCGACTGTATGATCACTTAAGTCAAACTACTTTATTTATTTTTGGTTCGGTCTCAAAGTTGCGTAATTTAATAAATTATATAGATTGGTAATTACCTTTAAAAGCAAGTAAATTCCAGCGTGATGAGTTATTGAATGATATGTTGTCGTTTAAATCCAACGTCTTCTTTGACACAGTAATACGCACACAACAAGAAGAAAGCAGACGACTGCCTGTGTAAGTTTGTGATAACAAATCAGTCGACTTTTAACTTTACGACGACGCGCAGTGAGTGAATACACATAGCTATGTGTTTGCGCGAACACGAATGTTGTGCAGTGGTTTTATTTTTAAAACTTAACGACGAGTGACATGTGCATGATTTAATTTTATAACCTGATGATGCGACTCTGTTCCTGAAACGCGTTGTTACGCAAATAATTAAGTTGCAAGGAAGGAATTAGATAAAGGTAATTACCAATCTATATAATTTATTACTTTATTTATTTTAACAATAATAAAATCTTCCAAAACTTAAAATAATGTGTATTGTTTTTTGCGAATATCTTGCATGTATTATATTAAATACTCCGATTGTTTATATTTAGAAGCGTTGTAACGGTTTAACCTGCGGGTTTCCGCCTACTTGTTTCCTATTGGTAGCGTCATGACCGAGCGCAAGGTCACAGAACTAAGCGTAAACAAATCCGAGCGCCACGGAATTTAGGAGGCTGTGGAGTAAATTGCGCTGGCCTTGGTAGCGCGTTTTCCTTAAAAACCATTTAATAACAGATGACAAGGTAATGACGTCATTCACCATTCTATTGTTTCCTAGAACGGTATCTAATACCGGAAAAAGGTACATACTAGTACTGTATTTAGGCGGTTCACTATGACGCACGCGCGCGGGCATGTTATAATGGCGTTTTTAAGCATAGTAAGAAACGTTGACTATGACACAAAATGAATATTTATATTTTGTACTAAAATTATAATTTTAAACGTGTTTCAGGCGAAGACTATACAAATAGGATAGTGATTAAATGTGTCTGCTACTTTATTTGAATTATTTTTTTTTTTAAGAGACGTTTAGTGGTTTGTATGTTATTTCCAAGGAATACCACGGGAAGTTAGGCTCTCATAGTTCCCCAAAATATGTTTTTGTTTTTAATATGTTGTTATCCAAGACCAAGAGTCTCTACACATTATTTATAATTTGTTTACTATCCAATATTTACAAATTGATTTCATTTTTCAAGATACGTTTTTACTGTAATTTCTAGGTACAAGCTAAGTTTGCAAGGAGTGGCCTTACCTTTCATCTTCCAAGTTTTTTAGATGTGTTAGGAATGAACTGACTTATTTTCATAACAGTTTCCTCTCTTCTGCCCTTCAAGGTTCAGAGATATTTCATAAAACATGTGATGATAGTACTCAAAGTCTTTTTGGATGGTGTTGGCCAGTGAGATACATGTTTGGACACTGTTTTTAAAATGCAAATATATATTTTTCGATCCTAACTTTCAGAGGTGTTGTTTGTTGGGTCTGCCACCTAACAAAACAGATCCCCCCCCCCATGTTTCTTGACATACGTTCATCTGGCCACTGATCAACGAAGTAGTTGTAGAAGACTCAGAGTCTTTGGTTTTTGGCCGTGTTTTTTTTTAATACAATACGCTTCCATCTTTTATATCAAGTGAAATGTGAGCTAATGCAGGACACATCGATTTATAGCTGAACTTAGTTTTCTCTGTTTTCGATAACTAGGCCGAACTTGTACTTTCCTCCATAAGCACTGATTACAATGATAACCACATCCAAGAACTGTAGTTGCACGAAATAACGATTTAACTAATTTGGTTGATGCTTAAACAGCTCTTAAATTTATGGCAGCAAGGACGGAAAGTCATACTTCTGTCCAGAGTGGCAGTTCTGCTTATAGGAGTTTTAAAAGCAACAGACAGATTGAGTTCCTAATCTGAAGAGAAATCAATCTGTTCATATGAAGATACTTTGATGTAAACGCCTGGTTCTCAAAGTTAGGGGGTTTGTGGAAGGCTGGTTGCCTAACCAAGTAATAACTAATAGCTCTAAAGAGTGTAAAAAAGCCTCGGATTTAGATTGGTCTTAATAGATTACGACAAAGTAAGATAAAGGTTAAGAGTACAGGAATAATTGATATGATGACAATTGGTACATGAAATGTTCAGGGATTTGGGAACAAATAAGAAGAAACCTGACAGTATCCTCTAAGATTATAAAGACAATATAGCTATTATAAGGGAGCCCGAAAAGAAGTTGAAAGGTATAAAAAAAGACTTAACAGATTGTCCTTCAGCTATAATAGAAACATATGACAATGAAGAAAGCAAAGAAAATGAGTTGGAAAGAGTTTATGAAGACCTGCAAAGAAATCGTTCTAAAATCTCTCTAAAGTAAATACGAATGATTATGTGGTATGATTATGATGCAGTAGACATAAATGCTAGTGTAGGTAAAGATTCTATCCTACATTTCATAGGGGAATATGGAGGACACAAATTAACTAACAATGGCAGATGATTGAGAGAATTTGCAGACTACAGTGATTATATTATAGTGAATTAAAAATTAGCACCTAAAGTAACTAATGTTCATGTCTACAGGGGAAAGAATGTGAATACAGACCATCACCTAGTCAAGATTACAGTACAACTGTGAGGTAGGTAGAGAAAACAGAAATCACAACACGACAGGAAAAATAGAAATACCACACAAACGTCTGAAGTTCATTTACAATAAGAAGATCATATTAATGATTTGTACAAACAGACATATAAATCTACTCTGCCAAACACAAGGATCGTCAGAATATTGATATTGATTGCCATAAAATATACCATATCCGTTAACAATAACTACAGAAGTATTTGGTGTAAAACTGAAAAGTCGTAAAGAAGGTTTACATTTTAATCAGAAAAAGAAGGTAGTAAGGTTGTTTTAGCCTGGAATGTAAAGGCATGTGAAAGTTGTATGCAATGCTATACTGGACATGTGCAAATGATAATGTCACTGATAGCCTACTACATACTCTCAAAATATGTTGTTTAGAAATGGTAAGTTGAATGTCGTCAGTAGGAATGTTTTGATTCACTTCAGTTGATTCGTTTCCAAAATGTTTTTTTTTTTGGGAACAGTGAAAATAAAGCGACTCATCATCGGGTTTATTTAGCAATTAGTCCCACTTAACAGGTTTTAAAGCTTGCTGTAGGCTTGTTAGCAAATGCAATTGATTGAAATACTAATTATGAATTTTGTGGAAGGGTCATTTCTCTGTACAAATTTCACTAAATACTACCTTCTGACAAATATCACTGTGTACTTGTCAACTTCTGGATGGATGCATTTTATAGCACTTCGGCACTGGGTAGCATGACCATATGGAAACAAAATTATTTATTAGATTACTGTCTCCATTTAGTAAATTCATTAATGCATTGTACTAAACCAAATAAAAGAAAAAGATTCTGGTGGCTTCAGTTTCACCAACTGCTTCTACTCCACAGAAGTGGCTACCATTGACCGCAGGCATGGTGCTGAATTTCAAAGATTTTGTTATCAGAGATGCAGACTGAACAGCCATGCTGACAGAGGAGACTGTCTTCAGCCTATAACTTCTTCGCATCTGGAGGAATTTCCACTGCCATTCTCTTCACAAACAATGAAGTCCTAAACTGATTAGTATATCTTCTCAAGTAAGATCTTTTAATTGAACTTTATAATTTGTAAAGAAAGAACTCAGATTATGAATGTAAAAGAGTGAGATGGGAGTTATCTGTATATACGAGGGGGGACCCAAAAGTAACGAGAATTCTTCTCTGGCAGTTGGTAGAACGCTAGTTCCGACTTCTCCCGCTAGGTGCCTTCACTAGACACCATTTTGTATCAGTTGCCCTAGCAGCATTGTTGTGGAACATTAGCGCGGTCAGTGTGACTATTTTTTGTAAGCGCTGTTTCATGTTTTCGGCGATTTGTCAATGGCAGACATTAAATACCAACATGCTAACATCAGGTTCTGTTTCCTGTTAGGGAAATCAGCAGCAGAAACTGTCGCAATGCTTCAGACGGCTTATGGGGAGGAAGCTTTGAGCCAGGCAAGGTTTTACGAGTGGTTTTCTCGTTTTAAAAGTGGTCAAATGTCAATTGAAGACGAACCACGACCGGGACGTCCCTTGACTTCCAAAACGGACAAAAACATTGAAAAAATCCGTGTTGCGATCATGTTTGATCGTCGTAGAACAATCGATGAATTGGAGGAAATGACTGGAATATCCTGAAGTTCATGCCAACGAATTTTGACTGAAGATGAAACGTGTTGCAGCAAAATTTGTTCCGCGTGTGCTTTCTTGTCGGCTCAAAATCCTTGCCTGGCTCAAAGCTTCCTCCCCATAAGCCGTCCGAAGCATTGCGACAGTTTCTGCTGCTGATTTCCCTAACAGGAAACAGAACCTGTTGTTACCACGTTGGTATTTAATGTCTGCCATTGACAAATCGCCAAAAACGTGAAACAGCGCTTACAAAAAATAGTCACACTGACCGCGCTAATGTTTCCACAACAATGCCGCTAGGGCAACTGATACAAAATGCTGTCTAGTGAAGGCACCTAGCGGAAGAAGTCGGAACTAGCGTTCTACCAACTGCCAGAGAAAAATTCTCGTTACTTTTCGGTCCCCCCTCGTATAACAGAAATTTATATAGTGTTCTATTTTAAAAGTTCAGTATATTGTATTTTCATACTGTAACCCCTCTTTCAACTTTTAGACTTTATAAAAAAAAACCCTTTTTTTATTATTTTTTTTTATTTTATTTTTTTTTATTTTTTTATTTTTTTTGAAAGAGGGGCCACTAGTTATTTAAAACTAGGCAAGAGCCTAGAGAAGCCAAAACTGCCCTGGGTCCAGTATGACGGGACTTGCAATTAAACTCGTTGTTAAGCAACAATAACAATTTTATTCAGCTATTTCAAATAACATGCAAGTATCACTCCCAGTATACAATATACTTTCATAGGATTGGAAAAACTTTTGTTACAAACTTTTACTCCCAGTCATTACAATCCCCTAAAAATATGCACGTATCATCTCATCAAATTAGAATACATGTAGACATCAGCATAATAATATCTCCCAAATATAAATAAATATAACATCAATCAATATAAATACATAATTACACATAAATAAATAGTTACATAAATACACATAGCGCACACATATCGATATATACACATATATACTACACACATGTTCACCTGGCAGGCAGCTCATAGACATTTCACCATGCCGCCGAAGAATACCATCTTCAGCATCAGTGACCTAGATCCCCATCCCAAACTATTGTAAAAGGGTAAAGTGCCCAGCCTCCATAAAAAAACTTTCATAAACCAATCCATTAACCCATCCGGTTATGACTGCTTGCAACCAATGAAATTATTACAAGTATTCAAAATTTTAGAAAGGTTCCCCCAGGTAGGACTGTGCCATGGCCAGGTCAACATGGCGGCACGGCCGTACGAAATGTATAACAGAATTTATGGTTGGAAGTAAGAATCAATGGTGTACTCATATTAGCAACTGAACTAGTAATACACTGGCTATGGCAGTAAAAGAAAATGAATGAAATTTCACTTATACTGAATTATTACAGAGTTAAGATAAATTTTACAAAATATATATATTACGGTTTATGACTGAACCAATAATGTGCTCATATTAACAACTGAACTAGTAGTACACTGGCTATGGCAGTAAAAGAACCTGAATGAAATTTCACTTATACTGAATTATTACCGAGTTAAGATAATTTTTACAAAATATATATATTACGGTTTATGATTGAACCAATAGTGTGCTCATATTAACATCTGAACTAGTCGTACACTGGCTATGGCAGTAAAAGAAACAATCAAATTTCACTTATACGGACTTATTACTGAGTTAAGATAATTTTTATAAAATATATATAATACGGTTTATGATTGAACCAATAGTGTGCTCATATTAACAACTGAACTAGTAGTACACTGGCTATGGCAGTAAAGAAACTGAATGAAATTTCACTTATACTGAATTATTACTGAATTAAGATAATTTTTATAAAATATATATATAATGACAATTTTAATTAAAAAAACTTTATAACATCAGCCCCTAACAAAACACATTTGAGGTGTTCCTACAGAATTGGCTTGGCCACAGGCGAGGCCATGCGCACCACCAGATCCAGCAACCTAAAACATGCTATAGACCTGTTACTAACGGCACCTACGGGTAACGTCCACAGGTTACAGCACCTCCCCAAACCTTTAAATCAACAAAAAAATGAAACGCATATAGCTATGAATACCCTTAATCAATGCAAGCATAATTCACCCCCCCCCCCAATAAATCAGTAATCTTAAGTCACACACACTTTTACCCTTAAAGAAAATTTCGCAGCAAAATTCGGTAACGCATGACCCCGTCCGGGCTCACATTTACTCAGGGGGGCTTAAGCCTTAGTAAAATACACTGACAAAATTTACAAGCACTAATTGTCTCGCTGGACTTGTGTCCCAACAACTTTAACTGGAGATGTTCCAGGAAGAGAATAAGATGTTCTACATTGTAGAGGCCAAAATATATATAAATGGGTTAAATGTCACCTGGTAAAATCCGGCACAAAACCTGATGTATTGTCCATTTCTTCCTCCCGACGGCACAGACGGAGAATCACTCGTGTAATACCATTGGTAGCAGATGTTCGGCCACCCGCTGAAATGAATCGAGAATCGTCTTAGGTCGGGAACCCCGAACAATTATATATATTGACAATTACTCAAATGCTACCCAATTCACGATCCCCCTAATATTCATGACTCCAGCATAATTCACACACTACCACGTGCTCAGATTAAAAGAAAATTTTGAAATTTTAAGAAAGCACAGAAATTACCTTCAGTAAAAAATTTAGAATTAAATGACTAGTATTTATAGACAGTACGTCAACTAAATAAACCCTTATTACAATTTCGAGATGAGTTGCAATCTTAAACAGGTTCATAATACATATACAGTTTCATATACCTCTACATTTAGTTCATAAAACATTCTCTTACGCCCCCCTTTGATTATAATGAAATTATTATGATATAATTAGGAAAAATACACAGCCATAATTACTTTATAAATACTTTAACTCAGCCAGTGTTAGCTTTCAAGACATGCATACACAGAATTTAACCCGCGCTTGCCACGTGGTGACTTTCGTATATATATCGCATTGCATCGGCATTAATTTAAGCTAAATTACAATTCTTTTATTAAATAATAAGTGCGTTACCTTGAACAGACTTACCGGGGAGTCGCGTAGTCGATTATCTAATCATGATAGATTTTAGCAGACAAAAAATCAAACTGGTGGCCGCCGGGAGAAATTGGTTGCTGTTTCGTGTTCGGCTGCCTGGCGAATACTGCACACCGCAGTCACAAGAAAAATATTACGTATCACTCCCGACAGAGAGCGTGCGGATCGGCAACAAAGCATGCAGATAACAGCTTATACTCCACTCAAATAATTAATTCACAAACCCCCGCAATGACAGTCACATAATTAACAGGGAAAGGGCCGAGTATTCCAAGACTCGGCACAATACCCAGTTTAAAACTTAATAAATTGCAATTGTATTCAAAAGGCTAGTATTTGCAGTTTTCTGCTAAAAGTAAAGTCAGGTGCTCAGAATACTTATACATTTGGCTCAGTTTGTTAAACAACCGTCTGAATTTATAGGAGGAAGCTAATACCTACAGTATTTCTGTCTTGGCTCGTACCAGGGATGTATTTGTGGAGGGGGGATGAACAGGACCAGACCCCTCCCTGGTAGGGAAAAGTTTGACGAATTTTGTTAATCTCCTAACTTTTAGTCAATTTTATTTTATTCAGCTAGTAACTCTTTTTAAAAATAGAAACGGGTTTATTGCACACCATTTGCATATACATTTGACACATGAAATATAGGAAAATCAATTCAGTCAGTAACCATCTTCTAAACAGTGTTTCATTAATGCATGTATTTTTATTGAGTTATTACAGTTTACTTTAATGGGATTGATTTCAGGATGTTATCACACATTATTCAGTTGTTGATTAGTCTTGACTTGTTTTTTTGATAACCTCTGGTTGAAGTTAAATTACATAATGAAAATGCTTGATACATACACTTTTTATCTATTTGTCCAAAGTATTTTATTGACTTAGAAATTGTTTACATAAAGGTATTAATTATTGCTATGAGTTGTTCCAATCTAATTTTCTTCTTTAACGTACCTGTAGATGGAACACACACACACACGTCAGACCAACCAAAAAGTTGGTAAATGTAGCCCCTCACATTGGACAATTCTGGATTTGCCCATGGTTTCTGATACTGTTTCTTCTTGTCTTAGTGACCACTGCGGCATAGCAAGGCCACGATGGCTCCGTCTGCCCTAATCTAAATTCCCTCCAACATTTTTTACTAGTAACTATTTCATTTAAGTACTCATACATCAAGTTATCAATTTGTGCCTCATGTATTTTACTTTTTAAAATAAGATTTTAATTTCAAAGTAAGATATTTTGTTTAATAGTAACTGAAACAACTACTTTATTTCATTTTTCCACATTTTCTGCTTGATTTCTTTGTTTATATTTTATTGAATATAAAATGTTTGTGGTATTAAATGTTTATCCTCCACCTAGAAATGTTTTGCCTCCTCTTATAGCTACTCATATTTCTGGCAATGGACCAACTGACCACTCTTCTTACACATTTAATTTCAAATCCCATAACTTTGACTCACGTATTGTTTATACAATATTATTCAGGGCTCTGAAGAGTATGATTTTTTTTCTGGAGACAAGTATATTTGTGCTCTAATGCTTAATACCATCTCCCTCCACTACTTGGGTTATATCTTGATGAGGTAGGGAAACACTCGATGTCTAGCCAGCAGGTGCAAGCACATTTTACTGTGTCTGTTTGTATAGGACAAGGATTGAAGAGCTTTAGTGGCTAGGATATGGCCTGTTAAAAGACATGCATTAACATATAGATGTTAATTTAATACCTTCTTCTTCTTCTGTGTGTCTTGGCCAGTCCCCAGTGATAATTGTTAATCACTACAGGTACAAAATTTAGAGCTGCAGAATGTATAAAAAAATTTGCCGAGTCTGGAACGTACCAGGTAGGTGAAACCAAAGTACCTAATATTATATTGGTTTTTGTATTTGAACGAGACCACAACGGAACTCTTGATCATGTTAACAAAAAACTTCCATTTGTCTGACCAATCAACGTATGTGTTTAGCTGTCCCTGGAGATGAAAAGTAGCTATGCGGACACTACCGCTGACACCATACGCTACCGTGTCTTCAGAAAATATGGAGAGGCAGTATCTCTATCTTCAGTATCTCATTACTGTAGACCAAAAAGGATATGGGTTCCAGTTCCTGGGAAAGAATACAGATACACTCACGCAAAGTATTGTTCACAGAAAGGCGCCAATCAAATAAACCTAGTCATCCAGGTGATTGGAGTTCTTGTACTTTTTGCCAAACACAACAATGCAATACAAACATTTTCTCCAGTTGAAGAAGGGAGGTAACAGTTTTATCTTATGAGCAGCTAGGAATGATGTAGGACCAAAAGTGTGCATGAAAGTCGAATAGCACTGTCCTAGGTTTAGCAAGGTATTCGGCAGTTCCATTTCAAGCTGTCACACAGGACTTGCAGACATATATGGATGTTCAGTTTTCACATTACTACTCAGCAAATACAAACATTATACCAATTGCAAATTTTATTCTCAACTTAACAAATTAAATTAATTTTAATAATTAAATAATTTATTAACAGAATATGTTAATGAGTGGTCAGGGGAAAAACAATGAATGTCACAATATACAAATTTTTCAGAAATCAATGTTAACCATTTTATTTCTTAATAGCGGGTTCCGTTTGCTAAATAATTTCATGCAATGTTTTTGGCTTTAAGTTGATTTATTGCAATTATGATACTGAACTATAATACTTTTCTATTATACTGAAGTTAATTTAAATTTAATGTTAGTTCATTTCTTACCCTAATAAAACAAGAAATATCCAGTTATTTGAGATACTTGTCTTGATTTTTGTCGTATTACTGATTATCATTTATTATTAATTATTGTAATATTTCTATTTTGAATTGCAATTTTAAAATGCTGATTTGCCTTCTGATTTTTATACTATTTGTGTGGCAAGCCCTAATAATCTCCTGCACTTTGTTGACAAAACTTCATTAAATGTTTCAAATTGTTATAGTTCTGAATACTGATTGATCTAAAAAGTAAAAAAAAAACTTAGTAACAATGTAACATAAACACTAAATACATTTTTTTTATAAGAGAACAAACACGACTTTGACGAAACAAACTTTCATTACCTGATGACATTAAATTTGAATACTGGATATTAATTATACAAAAATAAAAATAAAACAGCTTGTTAAAAAGTAAAGAGAATTTGCAACTTGAAAAGATTCCGAACATGTCTTAGGGAAATAAAATAAAAACTGCTGTCCCAGATTTCGAACATATCATACAGAAACTGCTGGACGGAAATCATAAAGTTTCAGCGGCTTTGAAATTGATATCTACTGCATAGAAAAAATTATGTAAGGGTTTTTTTGTTGCCTATAAGTAGACACAGCACTTCTCCATTTCAAAGGCTAATAATAAAGATTTATGTTGGAAAACTTAATAAGAAAAAAACCGATGTTGTTTTGATAAAGAAATTGATGCGAATTTAATAATAATGTTAACAAAGAACTGTTTTGTTCTATAAATTAAAAAAGCAGAAATTATTTTTAAAAATGTTCTTACCTTCATAAGCTGTTTCTGGAATTCAAATTCTCCATTTCCAATTAAAGGATTACGATTAAATTTATTACGTGGAAGCCTGATTGTTGCTGTGTTCCAAGAACCGTAGTATTTCTGTATTTTCATAGACTGTCTTGATAAAATTTAATTTCTCTGATTGGCTGTGTTTTAATTAGACATTTATTGCCATAAAACATCCAAGTAAATCAGACCATTTCTTGATAATATCACTATTTTCAACTACAACATGTTGGGGCCGGGTTTGCATAGTGATTGTTTTATCATTCATAAACATCATGGGGAGTTTCCATTTTTTTTTTCCAGTCGATTATGTTCATGTCTTTGTCACACTCTAAATAAGGATGCCCTCGTATTGGAAATGTAACAGTAATAGACTGAAACTTTTAATTTAAAAAACCGCATAATGTTGAAATCTAATAATGATATAATTTTTGTTTTGTCCTCCTACTGAGTCGGAGAATAGCACTTCCTGTATTCAAGAAACGTCTATTGCAGAATCTCTGGGGATTAAAAAGGTAAGGCCCGGAAAGGTGCATTCCTCATTTAATTTTTCAAATTACACAAACTAAAATAGTAAAAATAATTTCCCCTTTTTAATGGTATACTTTATAAAATAATGTTGCGATGTATATGTACCTGTATACTTTAAATATATATTTATTCTTTTATAATACGAGCTCATAATATAAAATAATTAAATAAATATTTATCAAATATAATATTTATAAAATATTATCTGATGGTGATAGTTGAATACTATTGAAACATTGTGTCACAAAATAATAAAAATACATTCTTGGAAAAAGTTTTATTATTAACTAGCTGTTACCCGCGGCTTCGCCCGCGTGGATTATGGTACGTGTCAGCTTAGACGAGAATAAAAGATAGAGTTTATGAATGTTGTGTTGATATATATATATAGTTAATATAATGATTCATGGATTATAAAGAATTCTAGCTATATTTGAAATATTTGTTTTGAACAGTCAAAATGGGAATGAAAATAATGAAATATCAAAGTAATATGAAACATAAGTATATCTTTATTAAACTGAACATAGCCATAATGAAATAGTTATAAAATAATTATGCATTATTTTAATGCTCTTTCATAAACAATGTTATGAGTTCCATCTGGTGCCAATATATACAAATTCGAATTACTCGTTACTTACTCTTGTTACACAATCACGATGTGAATATATGACAATGTCTCTAGGCAGTGTTTCATCTCCGACAATTAAAACTGCAATTTTGTTGACGACAGGTGCATTGTACATGTTCACCAGAAGGGACACGATCAGCATGAACGATAATTTTCTTTTTCATTAAGAATAAGATCTTTAACTGTTTTGAATATTTTTATGAGGTTATTATGTTGAAGTAACATATCCTGAAGGCTACCAATTATATGCCTATGAACATTTTGAAATATGGCACATCTCCTGTTAATTTTATCTACATTGCCCATGAAATAAATTTGTAAAAACGCATGTTCATTGTCATGTGTTGGTAAAATAGATCCTATTCTATGATAAATTTGTCCTTGAATTGTGAAAGTGGGTGAAAATCCTGGTTGCGTTATCGTTTGATCAGCTCCGAATGAAGTCATTTGGAAAGCTGAATTATATGTGCATATATTGTTTAGAAAATATCTTGAATCTTCAGAATCATTAGAGAGGTAACTTTTCAATGGTTCTGGAGGATCTTGGTGAAGAGGAATGCTAACCTTTCCTGATGAACAGCATAGACCGGGAGTTTCATTATTCCATTTCATAGCATTACAATGAAGACATGTATTATTCATTGCTCCAATTGATATTATCGTTGAATCATGGTAATTGACGGATACATCATAATTGAATGCTGCTTTATTCAAAGATCCCCATGTGATACGTGATGAATTTTGTCTCAAATTACCTTGACGTGAGGCTTGATTAACGCGACGCTCGTTAGAATCTGGCTCGGATTCTGCAGCTCTTGCAGCAGCCTGATACTGTGCTTGCATTCGCAAACATTTATTGTAGCGATGTGTAGGTTCATTGGCTCTCAGTGTTGCTTGGCGTTCAGATTGAATTCTGAATCTATTATTAGTTTCTTCGTTTGTTTCCACAGCTCTCAAATCCCTTTGTCTTTGAACTTGATTTGTGCATCTTTCTATAGTTTCTTCTTCAGATTCTGTAGCCCTAATGCATTCTGACGTTCTGATTGTTGCATAATACGTTCAGAACACACATCTTCAGTTTCATTCTGTCTAAGATTAGCCTGTTGTATAGCTTGACCTATACGTCTCGTAATACTTTGGTATTCTGTTTAATTATTTCGTAAAGTAGCTTGTCGCTGAGCTTGATTTGCTCGTCTTGCGATAGTTTCTTCTTCAGTTTTTGCAACTCTTAAATCACGCTGACGCTGACTTCGATGTCCAAGTCACTGATGACGGTCATGTTCATTTTCTTCATCTCGGATAGCTTTCATAGTTCTAGCCATCCATATAAGTTTTTCTTTCTTATTGGCATTCTTGGCTATAATAAAATATGTATATGGTATTTTTAGTGATTCATCAATGATTTGTTTGAAATAATTATTAAATATATTTTAGTTAACCTGTAAGCAAGAGATGAGGTGTTTAAGAATTGACTCAAGCTCGATGGACCAATGAAAGTTCAGGTTTGTTTATGGAAACACAAGTTTCTAAAATAAATGTGAAGGTATTTATTTTATTGTAATATTCATCAATGTAGAAATAAAAATATATATTGATTTTTTAAAAGTGTAGTATGCGAGAAAAAAATGTAAATTAAAAAAAGAGCTTTTGTGGGGGAAAAGCGTTTTTCATGGAATGGGATTTGAACCGGTGATCTTTTATTATAATATAAAATTATCATAGGTATCATGTGGTATGATATTAATGTACATAAATCAAATATTACATGAATGAAATAATATTCAAAATGTAACTAACAATATGTTTTACTTACCGATTTATAGAACGTACAGAATACAATGAATTATGGAGAATAACAAAGTAAAACCCAATGATTGTTAAAAATTGCTCTTGCACAGAAAATTTGACGTCCACTCGGTGCCACGACTCGATGCACGAATGAATGTTAGGCTTAGTATAATATAATGTAAAGATACATATGTATAGGTTGATAAAGGTTGGATAGAGGGGGGATGTGTAAACAATGTGATACGGCACACTATATGTATGTATCTTGAATAAGAGTGTAAACAGTCCAATATGCTTAATAGCATAGTGGGTAACCCGTTAGTCTACAATGCTGAAGTTCGACCACGAAGTATTTTGTTTTTTGTATATATTGTGTCAAAAATATTTCCTTAATTATGTAATTTTTTTTTTTAATTTTATAAAAGGTCATAAAATTTTGAAATAATTTCATAACTATACGAATTTGTTCTTTATTTTTTTTTAATATGGAGTAAAATGAATAAAATGATTAAGAAAGAGAACCAACATATTATTTAATTTTTGATAAAATCGAGAAATATGATAAACACTCATAAAAACATTAGAAACATAATGATTTCATGGATTTTTGTTGTATCCTATGTTTTTCTCTGAAGCAAAAAGTATAAAATGATGAAAGATTCATGAAGATATATGCATTAGGTATCGAGTTATTAAGTAAACAAAATATTTGATTTTTGATGAAATCAACAAATATGATAAAAACTCATAAAAACATTAGAAATATAATGATTTCCTGGACTTTTTTTGTATCCTGTTATTATCTGAAGCAAAAGGAATAAAATGATGAAAGATTCATGAATATATATGGATTAGGTGTCGAGTAATTAATTAACAAACAAACAAAGAGATTTATTTATTAAATATCACTATAATATTGACGACTCGGAACACTAAGTTTTTTATAAGTAAAAACGTAAAGTTTTACCTTACAGCCTAAACCGGCTTTCACCTATAGAAGGCTTCATCAGAGGCTGTCGTAAGTAGCGCTGTTCGTCTTGTTGTTGGCGACAAGATAGTTTTTCGAAAGATCGAAGCTGTGTGTGTGTGGTGAGATGTGTTCGAATAATGCGTGCGATTTTAATTTTGTCTGCTCATTTAGGATGTCGTTTTTGTTTTTGTGTGTTGTATATTTCTAATTGTTCTAGAGTGTCTAGTTTTCAGCATTTTGTGTGTACGTGTAGTATGTTCATGTTATTGTCGATGTTTTTATATGTGTGGTTTGCTTCAATGAGGTGGTTTGCGAAGGTAGATTCTGTAGTGGTGTGGAGTGCTTTTGTGTGTTCAATTTATCTCTGTTTGAAGCTACGTCCTGTCTGGCCTATGTAGAATTCATCTGGCCTATGTAGGAGGAAGACATCTGCTAGAATGCTGGATATGGGGGAGCCCATGGGTAGGCCATCGTTCTGTGTGTAGTATTTATTGTTATAAGTAAAGTAGTTTTGTTTTGTGATAATGTTCAGAGTTTCTGTTATTTCATTGATAAGTTCGTCTGGTGTGCTCTTCTGTTTGAGTTTGTTTTGTAGGATGGTGATTGTTTCAGAGATGGGGATGTTTGTGTACAGGTTTTTAATGTCAAAGGAGGCTAATGTGGCGTTATGGGGGATGTGTATGTCTTTTATTTTTGTTACTAGGTCAGTGTTGTTTTTTACTGCAATGTTGTTGTCTATTTGTGTGTGTTGTCTAATAATTTTGTCTAGATATTTTGCCAGTTTGTGTGCTGGGGCATTACGGTAGTTGATAATGGGGCGGATCGGAATGTCTTCTTTATGGATTTTGGGAAGAGCTTGGAGTGTAGGTGCTGATGGTCGGATTTGTTTCATGTAGGACTTTTGTTTATGTGTCATAATGTGTTTGGCTTTGTTGACTATTTTTTTTTACTGAGTTTTGGTATCTGTCGGTGGGGTCGTGTTTTAGTTCTGTGATGTTGTTCTGTTCCATGAAGTTTTGTACTTTTTTGTGTAGGTTGTCTGTGGGGATAATTACAGTCGTGTTGCCTTTGTCAGCTTTTACAAATGTGATGTTGTGTTTGTGTGCCTTTTCCCTCAGTTTGATGGCTGTGTGTATTTCAGAGTTGTGGTTGTTGTTGTCTGGTGTCTTTTGTACTCCTATTGTGTTGTTTATATTATGTCTTAATGTGTCTTGATGTTCTGGTGCTGTGTTTTGTATATTTGTTTCTGCGTCAATTATGAGCTTTGTTAGTGTTTGGTTGTTATGTTTGTAATGTATGTTATGTTTTAGGCCTTTATCAAGGAGTGTTTGTTCGTTTTTTGTGAGTGTGACGTTCGTGAGGTTTACTGTACGTGGGTAGAATTTGTGCGAGGGAATTATATCTGTTTTGATTGGTGTCAGGTTTTTTATTTTTCTGTCGTGTTTTGTCTGTATGTTATGTATTTGTTTTTTGTCCATTCATTTGTGTGATGTATTAGTTCAGTCAGGTAACTGTGTCCGCATGTGTTGGCGATATGTAGGTGTAGTGTTATTGCTTTGCGATTGAGGGCGTCTTTTTTCTTATATAGTTGTTTAATTGATTCTTTTATGTATGTTCTTTGTGCGATGTTTTGTGTTATTCGGGCGGCCTGGTTGTTATTTTTAATTTTGATTTGGGCATATTTAGGTGTTAGTGACTTGTTTATGCATGTTTTCTTGAAAGTTATGTGAGCTACAATCTTTCTAACCTTCAAAGTTGTGAACTTGTACGCTTGGACGTTGGCTCGTCTTGCTCAGTTAAATTCTTGGATTTCGTTGTCCATGACGTGTCCGTTACTTAACTAAATATCACTATAATATTGACGACTCGGAACACTAAGTTTTTTATAAGTAAAAACGTAAAGTTTTACCTTACAGCCTAAACCGGCTTTCACCTATAGAAGGCTTCTTCAGAGGCTGTCGTAAGTAGCGCTGTTCGTCTTGTTGTTGGCGACGAGATAGTTTTTCGAAAGATCGAAGCTGTGTGTGTGTGGTGAGATGTGTTCGAATAATGCGTGCGATTTGAATTGTGTCTGTTCGTTTAGGATGTCGTTTTTATTTGTTTTTGTGTGTTTGTATATTTCTAATTGTTCTAGAGTGTCTAGTTTTCGGCCTTTTCTGTGTACGTGTAGTATGTTCATGTTATTGTCGATGTTTTTATATGTGTGGTTTGCTTCAATGAGGTGGTTTGCGAAGGTAGATTCTGTAGCGGTGTGGAGTGCTTTTGTGTGTTCAATTTATCTCTGTTTGAAGCTACGTCCTGTCTGGCCTATGTAGAATTTATTGCAATTTGAAAAATTTAGCTTATATACACCGGGTAGATCGAATTTGTTTTGTGCTTTGGGCATGCGTTTTGATAGTGTGTGTTCTATTTTGTTAGTAGTTTTATAAGCGATTCTGTATCCTGCTTTTTTGAATTTGTGGGCAATTTTTTCTGTTTGTTTGTTGATGTATGTTAGTGTTATGACTTTGTTGTTTTCTGTCTTTGTCTGTTGTTTCTTTTGTGTTTTGTGTAGGAGTTTACTGACTATTGTTCTGTCATAACCGTTAGATTCTGCTAGATATTTTATCATGTTTAGTTCGTCTTTGTAGTCTATTTCATCTAAGGGGATGTTGTTAAGTCTATGTATCATGGTTCTAAAAGCAGCTAGTTTGTGTTGTATTGGGCGATTGGAGGTGTTGTGTATTAGTGTGTCAGTTGTAGTTGGTTTTCTGTATATACTGAATTTGTGCCTGTGTTCTAGTTTTGTGATGGAGAGGTCTAAGACGTTTATGGTATTGTTGTGTTCGTATTCGGCAGTGAAGATTATGTTTTTATGTATTTTGTTTATGTGCGTTAGTAACTGTTCACATTGTCTTTTGTTTCCCCTGTATAGTATTAGAATGTCATCAACGTATCTGTGCCAATATAGTATTTTATGTGAGTGTCTGTCATTGTTTGTGAGGATTTTTGTTTTTTCTAAGTGTTGGAGGAAGACTTCTGCTAGAATGCTGGATATGGGGGAGCCCATGGGTAGGCCATCGTTCTGTGTGTAGTATTTATTGTTATAAGTAACGTAGTTTTGTTTTGTGATAATGATCAGAGTTTCTGTTATTTCATTGATAAGTTCGTCTGGTGTGCTGTTCTGTTTGAGTTTGTTTTGTAGGATGCTGATTGTTTCAGAGATGGGGATGTTTGTGTACAGGTTTTTAATGTCAAAGGAGGCTAATGTGGCGTTATGGGGGATGTGTATGTCTTTTATTTTTGTTACTAGGTCAGTGTTGTTTTTTACTGCAATGTTGTTGTCTATTTGTGTGTGTTGTCTAATAATTTTGTCTAGATATTTTGCCAGTTTGTGTGCTGGGGCATTACGGTAGTTGATAATGGGGCGGATCGGAATGTCTTCTTTATGGATTTTGGGAAGAGCTTGGAGTGTAGGTGCTGATGGTCGGATTTGTTTCAAGTAGGACTTTTGTTTATGTGTCATAATGTGTTTGACTTTGTTGACTATTTGTTTTACTGAGTTTTGGTATCTGTCGGTGGGGTCGTGTTTTAGTTCTGTGATGTTGTTCTGTTCCATGAAGTTTTGTACTTTTTTGTGTAGGTTGTCTGTGGGGATAATTACAGTCGTGTTGCCTTTGTCAGCTTTTACAAATGTGATGTTGTGTTTGTGTGCCTTTTCCCTCAGTTTGATGGCTGTGTGTATTTCAGAGTTGTGGTTGTTGTTGTCTGGTGTCTTTTGTACTCCTATTGTGTTGTTTATATTATGTCTTAATGTGTCTTGATGTTCTGGTGCTGTGTTTTGTATGTTTGTTTCTGCGTCAATTATGAGCTTTGTTAGTGTTTGGTTGTTATGTTTGTAATGTATGTTATGTTTTAGGCCTTTATCAAGGAGTGTTTGTTCGTTTGTTGTGAGTGTGACGTTCGTGAGGTTTACTGTACGTGGGTAGAATTTGTGCGAGGGAATTATATGTTTTGATTGGTGTCTGGTTTTTTTATTTTTCTGTCGTGTTTTGTCTGTATGTTATGTATTTGTTTTTTGTCCATTCATTTGTGTGATGTATTAGTTCAGTCATGTAACTGTGTCCGCATGTGTTGGCGATATGTAGGTGTAGTGTTATTGCTTTGCGATTGAGGGCGTCTTTTTTCTTATATAGTTGTTTAATTGATTCTTTTATGTATGTTCTTTGTGCGATGTTTTGTGTTATTCGGGCGGCCTGGTTGTTATGTTTAATTTTGATTTGGGCATATTTAGGTGTTAGTGACTTGTTTATGCATGTTTTGTTGAAAGTTATGTGAGCTACAATCTTTCTAACCTTCAAAGTTGTGAACTTGTACGCTTGGACGTTGGCTCGTCTTGCTGAGTTAAATTCTAGAATTTCGTTGTCCATGACGTGTCCGTTACTTAACTAAATATCACTATAATATTGACGACTCGGAACACTAAGTTTTTTATAAGTAAAAACGTAAAGTTTTACCTTACAGCCTAAACCGGCTTTCACCTATAGAAGGCTTCTTCAGAGGCTGTCGTAAGTAGCGCTGTTCGTCTTGTTGTTGGCGACGAGATAGTTTTTCGAAAGATCGAAGCTGTGTGTGTGTGGTGAGATGTGTTCGAATAATGCGTGCGATTTGAATTGTGTCTGTTCGTTTAGGATGTCGTTTTTATTTGTTTTTGTGTGTTTGTATATTTCTAATTGTTCTAGAGTGTCTAGTTTTCGGCCTTTTGTGTGTACGTGTAGTATGTTCATGTTATTGTCGATGTTTTTATATGTGTGGTTTGCTTCAATGAGGTGGTTAGCGAAGGTAGATTCTGTAGTGGTGTGGAGTGCTTTTGTGTGTTCAATTTATCTCTGTTTGAAGCTACGTCCTGTCTGGCCTATGTAGAATTTATTGCAATTTGAAAAATTTAGCTTATATACACCGGGTAGATCGAATTTGTTTTGTGCTTTGGGCATGCGTTTTGATAGTGTGTGTTCTATTTTGTTAGTAGTTTTATAAGCGATTCTGTATCCTGCTTTTTTGAATTTGTGGGCAATTTTTTCTGTTTGTTTGTTGATGTATGTTAGTGTTATGACTTTGTTGTTTTCTGTCTTTGTCTGTTGTTTGTTTTGTGTTTTGTGTAGGAGTTTACTGACTATTGTTCTGTCATAACCGTTAGATTCTGCTAGATATTTTATCATGTTTAGTTCGTCTTTGTAGTCTATTTCATCTAAGGGGATGTTGTTAAGTCTATGTATCATGGTTCTAAAAGCAGCTAGTTTGTGTTGTATTGGGCGATTGGAGGTGTTGTGTATTAGTGTGTCAGTTGTAGTTGGTTTTCTGTATATACTGAATTTGTGCCTGTGTTCTAGTTTTGTGATGGAGAGGTCTAAGACGTTTATGGTATTGTTGTGTTCGTATTCGGCAGTGAAGATTATGTTTTTATGTATTTTGTTTATGTGCGTTAGTAACTGTTCACATTGTCTTTTGTTTCCCCTGTATAGTATTAGAATGTCATCAACGTATCTGTGCCAATATAGTATTTTATGTGAGTGTCTGTCATTGTTTGTGAGGATTTTTGTTTTTTCTAAGTGTTGGAGGAAGACTTCTGCTAGAATGCTGGATATGGGGGAGCCCATGGGTAGGCCATCGTTCTGTGTGTAGTATTTATTGTTATAAGTAAAGTAGTTTTGTTTTGTGATAATGATCAGAGTTTCTGTTATTTCATTGATAAGTTCGTCTGGTGTGCTGTTCTGTTTGAGTTTGTTTTGTAGGATGGTGATTGTTTCAGAGATGGGGATGTCTGTGTACAGGTTTTTAATGTCAAAGGAGGCTAATGTGGCGTTATGGGGGATGTGTATGTCTTTTATTTTTGTTACTAGGTCAGTGTTGTTTTTTACTGCAATGTTGTTGTCTATTTGTGTGTGTTGTCTAATAATTTTGTCTAGATATTTTGCCAGTTTGTGTGCTGGGGCATTACGGTAGTTGATAATGGGGCGGATCGGAATGTCTTCTTTATGGATTTTGGGAAGAGCTTGGAGTGTAGGTGCTGATGGTCGGATTTGTTTCAAGTAGGACTTTTGTTTATGTGTCATAATGTGTTTGACTTTGTTGACTATTTGTTTTACTAAGTTTTGGTATCTGTCGGTGGGGTCGTGTTTTAGTTCTGTGATGTTGTTCTGTTCCATGAAGTTTTGTACTTTTTTGTGTAGGTTGTCTGTGGGGATAATTACAGTCGTGTTGCCTTTGTCAGCTTTTACAAATGTGATGTTGTGTTTGTGTGCCTTTTCCCTCAGTTTGATGGCTGTGTGTATTTCAGAGTTGTGGTTGTTGTTGTCTGGTGTCTTTTGTACTCCTATTGTGTTGTTTATATTATGTCTTAATGTGTCTTGATGTTCTGGTGCTGTGTTTTGTATGTTTGTTTCTGCGTCAATTATGAGCTTTGTTAGTGTTTGGTTGTTATGTTTGTAATGTATGTTATGTTTTAGGCCTTTATCAAGGAGTGTTTGTTCGTTTGTTGTGAGTGTGACGTTCGTGAGGTTTACTGTACGTGGGTAGAATTTGTGCGAGGGAATTATATGTTTTGATTGGTGTCTGGTTTTTTTATTTTTCTGTCGTGTTTTGTCTGTATGTTATGTATTTGTTTTTTGTCCATTCATTTGTGTGATGTATTAGTTCAGTCATGTAACTGTGTCCGCATGTGTTGGCGATATGTAGGTGTAGTGTTATTGCTTTGCGATTGAGGGCGTCTTTTTTCTTATATAGTTGTTTAATTGATTCTTTTATGTATGTTCTTTGTGCGATGTTTTGTGTTATTCGGGCGGCCTGGTTGTTATGTTTAATTTTGATTTGGGCATATTTAGGTGTTAGTGACTTGTTTATGCATGTTTTGTTGAAAGTTATGTGAGCTACAATCTTTCTAACCTTCAAAGTTGTGAACTTGTACGCTTGGACGTTGGCTCGTCTTGCTGAGTTAAATTCTAGAATTTCGTTGTCCATGACGTGTCCGTTACTTAACTAAATATCACTATAATATTGACGACTCGGAACACTAAGTTTTTTATAAGTAAAAACGTAAAGTTTTACCTTACAGCCTAAACCGGCTTTCACCTATAGAAGGCTTCTTCAGAGGCTGTCGTAAGTAGCGCTGTTCGTCTTGTTGTTGGCGACGAGATAGTTTTTCGAAAGATTGAAGCTGTGTGTGTGTGGTGAGATGTGTTCGAATAATGCGTGCGATTTGAATTGTGTCTGTTCGTTTAGGATGTCGTTTTTATTTGTTTTTGTGTGTTTGTATATTTCTAATTGTTCTAGAGTGTCTAGTTTTCGGCCTTTTGTGTGTACGTGTAGTATGTTCATGTTATTGTCGATGTTTTTATATGTGTGGTTTGCTTCAATGAGGTGGTTAGCGAAGGTAGATTCTGTAGTGGTGTGGAGTGCTTTTGTGTGTTCAATTTATCTCTGTTTGAAGCTACGTCCTGTCTGGCCTATGTAGAATTTATTGCAATTTGAACACTAATACACCGGGTAGATCGAATTTGTTTTGTGCTTTGGGCATGCGTTTTGATAGTGTGTGTTCTGTTTTGTTAGTAGTTTTGTAAGCGATTCTGTATCCTGCTTTTTTGAATTTGTGGGCAATTTTTTCTGTTTGTTTGTTGATGTATGTTAGTGTTATGAATTTGTTGTTTTCTGTCTTTGTCTGTTGTTTGTTTTGTGTTTTGTGTAGGAGTTTACTGACTATTGTTCTGTCATAACCGTTAGATTCTGCTAGATATTTTATCGTGTTTAGTTCGTCTTTGTAGTCTATTTCATCTAAGGGGATGTTGTTAAGTCTATGTATCATGGTTCTAAAAGCAGCTAGTTTGTGTTGTATTGGGTGATTGGAGGTGTTGTGTATTAGTGTGTCATTTGTAGTTGGTTTTCTGTATATACTGAATTTGTGCCTGTGTTCTAGTTTTGTGATGGAGAGGTCTAAGACGTTTATGGTATTGTTGTGTTCGTATTCGGCAGTGAAGGTTATGTTTTTATGTATTTTGTTTATGTGTGTTAGTAACTGTTCACATTGTCTTTTGTTTCCCCTGTATAGTATTAGAATGTCATCAACGTATCTGTGCCAATATAGTATTTTATGTGAGTGTCTGTCATCGTTTGTGAGGATTTTTGTTTTTTCTAAGTGTTGGAGGAAGACTTCTGCTTGAATGCTGCATATGGGGGAGCCCATGGGTAGGCCATCGTTCTGTGTGTAGTATTTATTGTTATAAGTAAAGTAGTTTTGTTTTGTGATAATGATCAGAGTTTCTGTTATTTCATTGATAAGTTCGTCTGGTGTGCTGTTCTGTTTGAGTTTGTTTTGTAGGATGGTGATTGTTTCAGAGATGGGGATGTTTGTGTACAGGTTTTTAATGTCAAAGGAGGCTAATGTGGCGTTATGGGGGATGTGTATGTCTTTTATTTTTGTTACTAGGTCAGCGTTGATTTTTACTGCAATGTTGTTGTCTATTTGTGTGTGTTGTCTAATAATTTTGTCTAGATATTTAGCCAGTTTGTGTGCTGGGGCATTACGGTAGTTGATAATGGGGCGGATCGGAATGTCTTCTTTATGGATTTTGGGAAGAGCTTGGAGTGTAGGTGCTGATGGTCGGATTTGTTTCATGTAGGGCTTTTGTTTATGTGTCATAATGTGTTTGGCTTTGTTGACTATTTGTTTTACCGAGTTTTGGTATCTGTCGGTGGGGTCGTGTTTTAGTTCTGTCATGTTGTTCTGTTCCATGAAGTTTTGTACTTTTTTGTGTAGGTTGTCTGTGGGGATAATTACAGTCGTGTTGCCTTTGTCAGCTTTTACAAATGTGATGTTGTGTTTGTGTGCCTTTTCCCTCAGTTTGATGGCTGTGTGTATTTCAGAGTTGTGGTTGTTGTTGTCTGGTGTCTTTTGTACTACTATTGTGTTGTTTATATTGTCTTAATGTGTCTTGATGTTCTGGTGCTGTGTTTTGTATATTTGTTTCTGCGTCAATTATGAGCTTTGTTAGTGTTTGGTTGTTATGTTTGTAATGTATGTTATGTTTTAGGCCTTTATCATGTAGTGTTTGTTCGTTTGTTGTGAGTGTGACGTTCGTGAGGTTTACTGTACGTGGGTAGAATTTGTGCGAGGGAATTATATCTGTTTTGATTGGTGTCAGGTTTTTTATTTTTCTGTCGTGTTTTGTCTGTATTTTATGTATTTGTTTTTTTGTCCATTCATTTGTGTGATGTATTAGTTCAGTCATGTAATTGTGTCCGTATGTGTTGGCGATATGTAGGTGTAGTGTTAGTGCTTTGCGATTGAGGGCGTCCTTTTTTTTATATAGTTGTTTAATTGATTCTTTTATGTATGTTCTTTGTGCGATGTTTTGTGTTATTCGGGCGGCCTGGTTGTTATGTTTAATTTTGATTTGGGCATATTTAGGTTTTAGTGACTTGTTTATGCATGTTTTGTTGAAAGTTATGTGAGCTACAATCTTTCTAACCTTCAAAGTTGTGAACTTGTACGCTTGGACGTTGGCTCGTCTTGCTGAGTTAAATTCTTGGATTTCGTTGTCCATGACGTGTCCGTTACTTAACTAAATATCACTATAATATTGACGACTCGGAACCCTAAGTTTTTTATAAGTAAAAACGTAAAGTTTTACCTTACAGCCTAAACCGGCTTTCACCTATAGAAGGCTTCTTCAGAGGCAGTCGTAAGTAGCGCTGTTCGTCTTGTTGTTGGCGACGAGATAGTTTTTCGAAAGATCGAAGGTGTGTGTGTGTGTGTGTGTGTGGTGAGATGTGTTCGAATAATGCGTGCGATTTGAATTGTGTCTGTTCGTTTAGGATGTCGTTTTTATTTGTTTTTGTGTGTTTGTATATTTCTAATTGTTCTAGAGTGTCTAGTTTTCGGCCTTTTGTGTGTACGTGTAGTATGTTCATGTTATTGTCGATGTTTTTATATGTGTGGTTTGCTTCAATGAGGTGGTTTGCGAAGGTAGATTCTGTAGTGGTGTGGAGTGCTTTTGTGTGTTCAATTTATCTCTGTTTGAAGCTACGTCCTGTCTGGCCTATGTAGAATTTATTGCAATTTGAACACTAATACAACGGGTAGATCGAATTTGTTTTGTGCTTTGGGCATGCGTTTTGATAGTGTGTGTTCTGTTTTGTTAGTAGTTTTGTAAGCGATTCTGTATCCTGCTTTTTTGAATTTGTGGGCAATTTTTTCTGTTTGTTTGTTGATGTATGTTAGTGTTATGAATTTGTTGTTTTCTGTCTTTGTCTGTTGTTTGTTTTGTGTTTTGTGTAGGAGTTTACTGACTATTGTTCTGTCATAACCGTTAGATTCTGCTAGATATTTTATCCTGTTTAGTTCGTCTTTGTAGTCTATTTCATCTAAGGGGATGTTGTTAAGTCTATGTATCATGGTTCTAAAAGCAGTTAGTTTGTGTTGTATTGGGTGATTGGAGGTGTTGTGTATTAGTGTGTCATTTGTAGTTGGTTTTCTGTATATACTGAATTTGTGCCTGTGTTCTAGTTTTGTGATGGAGAGGTCTAAGACGTTTATGGTATTGTTGTGTTCGTATTCGGCAGTGAAGATTATGTTTTTATGTATTTTGTTTATGTGCGTTAGTAACTGTTCACATTGTCTTTTGTTTCCCCTGTATAGTATTAGAATGTCATCAACGTATCTGTGCCAATATAGTATTTTATGTGAGTTTCTGTCATTGTTTGTGAGTATTTTTGTTTTTTCTAAGTGTTGGAGGAAGACTTCTGCTAGAATGCTGGATATGGGGGAGCCCATGGGTAGGCCATCGTTCTGTGTGTAGTATTTATTGTTATAAGTAAAGTAGTTTTGTTTTGTGATAATGATCAGAGTTTCTGTTATTTCATTGATAAGTTCGTCTGGTGTGCTCTTCTGTTTGAGTTTGTTTTGTAGGATGGTGATTGTTTCAGAGATGGGGATGTTTGTGTACAGGTTTTTAATGTCAAAGGAGGCTAATGTGGCGTTATAGGGGATGTGTATGTCTTTTATTTTTGTTACTAGGTCAGTGTTGTTTTTTACTGCAATGTTGTTGTCTATTTGTGTGTGTTGTCTAATAATTTTGTCTAGATATTTTGCCAGTTTGTGTGCTGGGGCATTACGGTAGTTGATAATGGGGCGGATCGGAATGTCTTCTTTATGGATTTTGGGAAGAGCTTGGAGTGTAGGTGCTGATGGTCGGATTTGTTTCATGTAGGGCTTTTGTTTATGTGTCATAATGTGTTTGGCTTTGTTGACTATTTGTTTTACCGAGTTTTGGTATCTGTCGGTGGGGTCGTGTTTTAGTTCTGTGATGTTGTTCTGTTCCATGAAGTTTTGTACTTTTTTGTGTAGGTTGTCTGTGGGGATAATTACAGTCGTGTTGCCTTTGTCAGCTTTTACAAATGTGATGTTGTGTTTGTGTGCCTTTTCCCTCAGTTTGATGGCTGTGTGTATTTCAGAGTTGTGGTTGTTGTTGTCTGGTGTCTTTTGTACTCCTATTGTGTTGTTTATAATATGTCTTAATGTGTCTTGATGTTCTGGTGCTGTGTTTTGTATATTTGTTTCTGCGTCAATTATGAGCTTTGTTAGTGTTTTGTTGTTATGTTTGTAATGTATGTTATGTTTTAGGCCTTTATCAGGGAGTGTTTGTTCGTTTGTTGTGAGTGTGACGTTCGTGAGGTTTACTGTACGTGGGTAGAATTTGTGCGTGGGAATTATATCTGTTTTGATTGGTGTCAGGTTTTTTTATTTTTCTGTCGTGTTTTGTCTGTATTTTATGTATTTGTTTTTTTGTCCATTCATTTGTGTGATGTATTAGTTCAGTCATGTAACTGTGTCCGCATGTGTTGGCGATATGTAGGTGTAGTGTTATTGCTTTGCGATTGAGAGCGTCTTTTTTCTTATATAGTTGTTTAATTGATTCTTTTATGTATGTTCTTTGTGCGATGTTTTGTGTTATTCGGGCGGCCTGGTTGTTATGTTTAATTTTGATTTGGGCATATTTAGGTGTTAGTGACTTGTTTATGCATGTTTTGTTGAAAGTTATGTGAGCTACAATCTTTCTAACCTTCAAAGTTGTGAACTTGTACGCTTGGACGTTGGCTCGTCTTGCTGAGTTAAATTCTTGAATTTCGTTGTCCATGACGTGTCCGTTACTTAACTAAATATCACTATAATATTGACGACTCGGAACACTAAGTTTTTTATAAGTAAAAACGTAAAGTTTTACCTTACAGCCTAAACCGGCTTTCACCTATAGAAGGCTTCATCAGAGGCTGTCGTAAGTAGCGCTGTTCGTCTTGTTGTTGGCTACGAGATAGTTTTTCGAAAGATCGAAGCTGTGTGTGTGTGGTGAGATGTGTTCGAATAATGCGTGCGATTTGAATTGTGTCTGTTCGTTTAGGATGTCGTTTTTTTTGTTTTTGTGTGTTTGTATATTTCTAATTGTTCTAGAGTGTCTAGTTTTCGGCCTTTTGTGTGTACGTGTAGTATGTTCATGGTATTGTCGATGTTTTTATATGTGTGGTTTGCTTCAATGAGGTGGTTTGCGAAGGTAGATTCTGTAGTGGTGTGGAGTGCTTTTGTGTGTTCAATTTATCTCTGTTTGAAGCTACGTCCTGTCTGGCCTATGTAGAATTTATTGCAATTTGAACACTAATACACCGGGTAGATCGAATTTGTTTTGTGCTTTTGGCATGCGTTTTGATAGTGTGTGTTCTATTTTGTTAGTAGTTTTGTAAGCGCGATTCTGTATCCTGCTTTTTTGAATTTGTGGGCAATTTTTTCTGTTTGTTTGTTGATGTATGTTAGTGTTATGAATTTGTTGTTTTCTGTCTTTGTCTGTTGTTTGTTTTGTATTTTGTGTAGGAGTTTACTGACTATTGTTCTGTCATAACCGTTAGATTCTGCTAGATATTTTATCGTGTTTAGTTCGTCTTTGTAGTCTATTTCATCTAAGGGGATGTTGTTAAGTCTATGTATCATGGTTCTAAAAGCAGCTAGTTTGTGTTGTATTGGGTGATTGGAGGTGTTGTGTATTAGTGTGTCAGTTGTAGTTGGTTTTCTGTATATACTGAATTTGTGCCTGTGTTCTAGTTTTGTGATGGAGAGGTCTAAGACGTTTATGGTATTTTTGTGTTCGTATTCGGCAGTGAAGGTTATGTTTTTATGTATTTTGTTTATGTGTGTTAGTAACTGTTCACATTGTCTTTTGTTTCCCCTGTATAGTATTAGAATGTCATCAACGTATCTGTGCCAATATAGTATTTTATGTGAGTGTCTGTCATTGTTTGTGAGTATTTTTGTTTTTTCTAAGTGTTGGAGGAAGACTTCTGCTAGAATGCTGGATATGGGGGAGCCCATGGGTAGGCCATCGTTCTGTGTGTAGTATTTATTGTTATAAGTAAAATAGTTTTGTTTTGTGATAATGTTCAGAGTTTCTGTTATTTCATTGATAAGTTCGTCTGGTGTGCTGTTCTGTTTGAGTTTGTTTTGTAGGATGGTGATTGTTTCAGAGATGGGGATGTTTGTGTACAGGTTTTTAATGTCAAAGGAGGCTAATGTGGCGTTATGGGGGATGTGTATGTCTTTTATTTTTGTTACTAGGTCAGTGTTGTTTTTTACTGCAATGTTGTTGTCTATTTGTGTGTGTTGTCTAATAATTTTGTCTAGATATTTTGCCAGTTTGTGTGCTGGGGCATTACGGTAGTTGATAATGGGGCGGATCGGAATGTCTTCTTTATGGATTTTGGGAAGAGCTTGGAGTGTAGGTGCTGATGGTCGGATTTGTTTCATGTAGGGCTTTTGTTTATGTGTCATAATGTGTTTGGCTTTGTTGACTATTTGTTTTACCGAGTTTTGGTATCTGTCGGTGGGGTCGTGTTTTAGTTCTGTGATGTTGTTCTGTTCCATGAAGTTTTGTACTTTTTTGTGTAGGTTGTCTGTGGGGATAATTACAGTCGTGTTGCCTTTGTCAGCTTTTACAAATGTGATGTTGTGTTTGTGTGCCTTTTCCCTCAGTTTGATGGCTGTGTGTATTTCAGAGTTGTGGTTGTTGTTGTCTGGTGTCTTTTGTACTCCTATTGTGTTGTTTATATTATGTCTTAATGTGTCTTGATGTTCTGGTGCTGTGTTTTGTATATTTGTTTCTGCGTCAATTATGAGCTTTTTTAGTGTTTGGTTGTTATGTTTGTAATGTATGTTATGTTTTAGGCCTTTATCAGGGAGTGTTTGTTCGTTTGTTGTGAGTGTGACGTTCGTGAGGTTTACTGTACGTGGGTAGAATTTGTGCGAGGGATTATATCTGTTTTGATTGGTGTCAGGTTTTTAATTTTTCTGTCGTGTTTTGTCTGTATTTTATGTATTTGTTTTTTTCTCCATTCATTTGTGTGATGCATTAGTTCAGTCATGTAACTGTGTCCGTATGTGTTGGCGATATGTAGGTGTAGTGTTATTGCTTTGCGATTGAGGGCGTCTTTTTTCTTATATAGTTGTTTAATTGATTCTTTTATGTATGTTCTTTGTGCGATGTTTTGTGTTATTCGGGCGGCCTGGTTGTTATGTGATTTGGGCATATTTAGGTGTTAGTGACTTGTTTATGCATGTTTTGTTGAAAGTTATGTGAGCTACAATCTTTCTAACCTTCAAAGTTGTGAACTTGTACGCTTGGACGTTGGCTCGTCTTGCTGAGTTAAATTCTTGAATTTCGTTGTCCATGACGTGTCCGTTACTTAACTAAATATCACTATAATATTGACGACTCGGAACACTAAGTTTTTTATAAGTAAAAACGTAAAGTTTTACCTTACAGCCTAAACCGGCTTTCACCTATAGAAGGCTTCATCAGAGGCTGTCGTAAGTAGCGCTGTTCGTCTTGTTGGCGACGAGATAGTTTTTCGAAAGATCGAAGCTGTGTGTGTGTGGTGAGATGTGTTCGAATAATGCGTGCGATTTGAATTGTGTCTGTTCGTTTAGGATGTCGTTTTTTTTTTGTTTTTGTGTGTTTGTATATTTCTAATTGTTCTATAGTGTCTAGTTTTCGGCCTTTTGTGTGTACGTTTAGTATGTTCATGTTATTGTCGATGTTTTTATATGTGTGGTTTGCTTCAATGAGGTGGTTTGCGAAGGTAGATTCTGTAGTGGTGTGGAGTGCTTTTGTGTGTTCAATTTATCTCTGTTTGAAGCTACGTCCTGTCTGGCCTATGTAGAATTTATTGCAATTTGAAAAATTTAGATTATATACACCGGGTAGATCGAATTTGTTTTGTGCTTTGGGCATGTGTTTTGATAGTGTATGTTCTATTTTGTTAGTAGTTTTGTAAGCGATTCTGTATCCTGCTTTTTTGAATTTGTGGGCAATTTTTTCTGTTTGTTTGTTGATGTATGTTAGTGTTATGAATTTGTTGTTTTCTGTCTTTGTCTGTTGTTTGTTTTGTATTTTGTGTAGGAGTTTACTGACTATTGTTCTGTCATAACCGTTAGATTCTGCTAGATATTTTATCGTGTTTAGTTCGTCTTTGTAGTCTATTTCATCTAAGGGGATGTTGTTAAGTCTATGTATCATGGTTCTAAAAGCAGCTAGTTTGTGTTGTATTGGGTGATTGGAGGTGTTGTGTATTAGTGTGTCAGTTGTAGTTGGTTTTCTGTATATACTGAATTTGTGCCTGTGTTCTAGTTTTGTGATGGAGAGGTCTAAGACGTTTATGGTATTTTTGTGTTCGTATTCGGCAGTGAAGGTTATGTTTTTATGTATTTTGTTTATGTGTGTTAGTAACTGTTCACATTGTCTTTTGTTTCCCCTGTATAGTATTAGAATGTCATCAACGTATCTGTGCCAATATAGTATTTTATGTGAGAGTCTGTCATTGTTTGTGAGTATTTTTGTTTTTTCTAAGTGTTGGAGGAAGACTTCTGCTAGAATGCTGGATATGGGGGAGCCCACGGGTAGGCGATCGTTCTGTGTGTAGTATTTATTGTTATAAGTAAAATAGTTTTGTTTTGTGATAATGTTCAGAGTTTCTGTTATTTCATTGATAAGTTCGTCTGGTGTGCTCTTCTGTTTGAGTTTGTTTTGTAGGATGGTGATTGTTTCAGAGATGGGGATGTTTGTGTACAGGTTTTTAATGACAAAGGAGGCTAATGTGGCGTTATGGGGGATGTGTATGTCTTTTATTTTTGTTACTAGGTCAGTGTTGTTTTTTACTGCAATGTTGTTGTCTATTTGTGTGTGTTGTCTAATAATTTTGTCTAGATATTTTCCCAGTTTGTGTGCTGGGGCATTACGGTAGTTGATAATGGGGCGGATCGGAATGTCTTCTTTATGGATTTTGGGAAGAGCTTGGAGTGTAGGTGCTGATGGTCGGATTTGTTTCATGTAGGGCTTTTGCTTATGTGTCATAATGTGTTTGGCTTTGTTGACTATTTGTTTTACCGAGTTTTGGTATCTGTCGGTGGGGTCGTGTTTTAGTTCTGTGATGTTGTTCTGTTCCATGAAGTTTTGTACTTTTTTGTGTAGGTTGTCTGTGGGGATAATTACAGTCGTGTTGCCTTTGTCAGCTTTTACAAATGTGATGTTGTGTTTGTGTGCCTTTTTCCTCAGTTTGATGGCTGTGTGTATTTCAGAGTTGTGGTTGTTGTTGTCTGGTGTCTTTTGTACTCCTATTGTGTTGTTTATATTATGTCTTAATGTGTCTTGATGTTCTGGTGCTGTGTTTTGTATATTTGTTTCTGCGTCAATTATGAGCTTTGTTAGTGTTTGGTTGTTATGTTTGTAATGTATGTTATGTTTTAGGCCTTTATCAGGGAGTGTTTGTTCGTTTGTTGTGAGTGTGACGCTCGTGAGGTTTACTGTACGAGGGTAGAATTTGTGCGAGGGATTATATCTGTTTTGATTGGTGTCAGGTTTTTAATTTTTCTGTCGTGTTTTGTCTGTATTTTATGTATTTGTTTTTTTCTCCATTCATTTGTGTGATGCATTAGTTCAGTCATGTAACTGTGTCCGTATGTGTTGGCGATATGTAGGTGTAGTGTTATTGCTTTGCGATTGAGGGCGTCTTTTTTCTTATATAGTTGTTTAATTGATTCTTTTATGTATGTTCTTTGTGCGATGTTTTGTGTTATTCGGGCGGCCTGGTTGTTATGTGATTTGGGCATATTTAGGTGTTAGTGACTTGTTTATGCATGTTTTGTTGAAAGTTATGTGAGCTACAATCTTTCTAACCTTCAAAGTTGTGAACTTGTACGCTTGGACGTTGGCTCGTCTTGCTGAGTTAAATTCTTGGATTTCGTTGTCCATGACGTGTCCGTTACTTAACTAAATATCATTATAATATTGACGACTCGGAACACTAAGTTTTTTATAAGTAAAAACGTAAAGTTTTACCTTACAGCCTAAACCGGCTTTCACCTATAGAAGGCTTCTTCAGAGGCTGTCGTAAGTAGCGCTGTTCGTCTTGTTGTTGGCGACGAGATAGTTTTTCCAAAGATCGAAGCTGTGTGTGTGTGGTGAGATGTGTTCGATAATGCGTGCGATTTGAATTGTGTCTGTTCGTTTAGGATGTCGTTTTTATTTGTTTTTGTGCGTTTGTATATTTCTAATTGTTCTAGAGTGTCTAGTTTTCGGCCTTTTGTGTGTACGTGTAGTATGTTCATGTTATTGTCGATGTTTTTATATGTGTGGTTTGCTTCAATGAGGTGGTTTGCGAAGGTAGATTCTGTAGTGGTGTGGAGTGCTTTTGTGTGTTCAATTTATCTCTGTTTGAAGCTACGTCCTGTCTGGCCTATGTAGAATTTATTGCAATTTGAAAAATTTAGATTATATACACCGGGTAGATCGAATTTGTTTTGTGCTTTGGGCATGTGTTTTGATAGTGTGTGTTCTATTTTGTTAGTAGTGTTGTAAGCGATTCTGTATCCTGCTTTTTTGAATTTGTGGGCAATTTTTTCTGTTTGTTTGTTGATGTATGTTAGTGTTATGAATTTGTTGTTTTCTGTCTTTGTCTGTTGTTTGTTTTGTATTTTGTGTAGGAGTTTACTGACTATTGTTCTGTCATAACCGTTAGATTCTGCTAGATATTTTATCGTGTTTAGTTCGTCTTTGTAGTCTATTTCATCTAAGGGGATGTTGTTAAGTCTATGTATCATGGTTCTAAAAGCAGCTAGTTTGTGTTGTATTGGGTGATTGGAGGTGTTGTGTATTAGTGTGTCAGTTGTAGTTGGTTTTCTGTATATACTGAATTTGTGCCTGTGTTCTAGTTTTGTGATGGAGAGGTCTAAGACGTTTATGGTATTTTTGTGTTCGTATTCGGCAGTGAAGGTTATGTTTTTATGTATTTTGTTTATGTGTGTTAGTAACTGTTCACATTGTCTTTTGTTTCCCCTGTATAGTATTAGAATGTCATCAACGTATCTGTGCCAATATAGTATTTTATGTGAGTGTCTGTCATTGTTTGTGAGTATTTTTGTTTTTTCTAAGTGTTGGAGGAAGACTTCTGCTAGAATGCTGGATATGGGGGAGCCCATGGGTAGGCCATCGTTCTGTGTGTAGTATTTATTGTTATAAGTAAAATAGTTTTGATTTGTGATAATGTTCAGAGTTTCTGTTATTTCATTGATAAGTTCGTCTGGTGTGCTGTTCTGTTTGAGTTTGTTTTGTAGGATGGTGATTGTTTCAGAGATGGGGATGTTTGTGTACAGGTTTTTAATGTCAAAGGAGGCTAATGTGGCGTTATGGGGGATGTGTATGTCTTTTATTTTTGTTACTAGGTCAGTGTTGTTTTTTACTGCAATGTTGTTGTCTATTTGTGTGTGTTGTCTAATAATTTTGTCTAGATATTTTCCCAGTTTGTGTGCTGGGGCATTACGGTAGTTGATAATGGGGCGGATCGGAATGTCTTCTTTATGGATTTTGGGAAGAGCTTGGAGTGTAGGTGCTGATGGTCGGATTTGTTTCATGTAGGGCTTTTGTTTATGTGTCATAATGTGTTTGGCTTTGTTGACTATTTGTTTAACCGAGTTTTGGTATCTGTCGGTGGGGTCGTGTTTTAGTTCTGTGATGTTGTTCTGTTCCATGAAGTTTTGTACGTTTTTGTGTAGGTTGTCTGTGGGGATAATTACAGTCGTGTTGCCTTTGTCAGCTTTTACAAATGTGATGTTGTGTTTGTGTGCCTTTTTCCTCAGTTTGATGGCTGTGTGTATTTCAGAGTTGTGGTTGTTGTTGTCTGGTGTCTTTTGTACTCCTATTGTGTTGTTTATATTATGTCTTAATCTGTCTTGATGTTCTGGTGCTGTGTTTTGTATATTTGTTTCTGAGTCAATTATGAGCTTTGTTAGTGTTTGGTTGTTATGTTTGTAATGTATGTTATGTTTTAGGCCTTTATCAAGGAGTGTTTGTTCGTTTGTTGTGAGTGTGACGTTCGTGAGGTTTAATGTACGTGGGTAGAATTTGTGCGAGGGAATTATATCTGTTTTGATTGGTGTCAGGTTTTTTATTTTTCTGTCGTGGTTTGTCTGTATTTTATGTATTTGTTTTTTTGTCCATTCATTTGTGTGATGCATTAGTTCAGTCATGTAACTGTGTCCGTATGTGTTGGCGATATGTAGGTGTAGTGTTATTGCTTTGCGATTGAGGGCGTCATTTTCTTATATAGTTGTTTAATTGATTCTTTTATGTATGTTCTTTGTGCGATGTTTTGTGTTATTCGGGCGGCCTGGTTGTTATGTTTAATTTTGATTTGGGCATATTTAGGTGTTAGTGACTTGTTTATGCATGTTTTGTTGAAAGTTATGTGAGCTACAATCTTTCTAACCTTCAAAGTTGTGAACTTGTACGCTTGGACGTTGGCTCGTCTTGCTGAGTTAAATTCTTGGATTTCGTTGTCCATGACGTGTCCGTTACTTAACTAAATATCATTATAATATTGACGACTCGGAACACTAAGTTTTTTATAAGTAAAAACGTAAAGTTTTACCTTACAGCCTAAACCCGCTTTCACCTATAGAAGGCTTCTTCAGAGGCTGTCGTAAGTAGCGCTGTTCGTCTTGTTGTTGGCGACGAGATAGTTTTTCGAAAGATCGAAGCTGTGTGTGTGTGGTGAGATGTGTTCGAATAATGCGTGCGATTTGAATTGTGTCTGTTCGTTTAGGATGTCGTTTTTTTTTTGTTTTTGTGTGTTTGTATATTTCTAATTGTTCTAGAGTGTCTAGTTTTCGGCCTTTTGTGTGTACGTGTAGTATGTTCATGTTATTGTCGATGTTTTTATATGTGTGGTTTGCTTCAATGAGGTGGTTTGCGAAGGTAGATTCTGTAGTGGTGTGGAGTGCTTTTGTGTTTTCAATTTATCTCTGTTTGAAGCTACGTCCTGTCTGGCCTATGTAGAAATTATTGCAATTTGAACAATTTAGCTTATATACACCGGGTAGATCGAAATTGTTTTGTGCTTTGGGCATGCGTTTTGATAGTGTGTGTTCTATTTTGTTAGTAGTTTTGTAAGCGATTTTGTATCCTGCTTTTTTGAATTTGTGGGCAATTTTTTCTGTTTGTTTGTTGATGTATGTTAGTGTTATGAATTTGTTGTTTTCTGTCTTTGTCTGTTGTTTGTTTTGTGTTTTGTGTAGGAGTTTACTGACTATTGTTCTGTCATAACCGTTAGATTCTGCTAGATATTTTATCGTGGTTAGTTCGTCTTTGTAGTCTATTTCATCTAAGGGGATGTTGTTAAGTCTATGTATCATGGTTCTAAAAGCAGCTAGTTTGTGTTGTATTGGGCGATTGGAGGTGTTGTGTATTAGTGTGTCAGTTGTAGTTGGTTTTCTGTATATACGGAATTTGTGCCTGTGTTCTAGTTTTGTGATGGAGAGGTCTAAGACGTTTATGGTATTGTTGTGTTCGTATTCGGCAGTGAAGATTATGTTTTTATGTATTTTGTATATGTGCGTTAGTAAATGTTCACATTGTCTTTTGTTTCCCCTGTATAGTATTAGAATGTCATCAACGTATCTGTGCCAATATAGTATTTTATGTGTGTCTGTCATTGTTTGTGAGTATTTTTGTTTTTTCTAAGTGTTGGAGGAAGACTTCTGCTAGAATGCTGGATATGGGGGAGCCCATGGGTAGGCCATCGTTCTGTGTGTAGTATTTAATGTTATAAGTAAAGTAGTTTTGTTTTGTGATAATGTTCAGAGTTTCTGTTATTTCATTGATAAGTTCGTCTGGTGTGCTCTTCTGTTTGAGTTTGTTTTGTAGGATGGTGATTGTTTCAGAGATGGGGATGTTTGTGTACAGGTTTTTAATGTCAAAGGAGGCTAATGTGGCGTTATGGGGGATGTGTATGTCTTTTATTTTTGTTACTAGGTCAGTGTTGTTTTTTACTGCAATGTTGTTGTCTATTTGTGTGTGTTGTCTAATAATTTTGTCTAGATATTTTGCCAGTTTGTGTGCTGGGGCATTACGGTAGTTGATAATGGGGCGGATCGGAATGTCTTCTTTATGGATTTTGGGAAGAGCTTGGAGTGTAGGTGCTGATGGTCGGATTTGTTTCATGTAGGGCTTTTGTTTATGTGTCATAATGTGTTTGGCTTTGTTGACTATTTGTTTTACTGAGTTTTGGTATCTGTCGGTGGGGTCGTGTTTTAGTTCTGTGATGTTGTTCTGTTCCATGAAGTTTTGTACTTTTTTGTGTAGGTTGTCTGTGGGGATAATTACAGTCGTGTTGCCTTTGTCAGCTTTTACAAATGTGATGTTTGTGTGCCTTTTCCCTCAGTTTGATGGCTGTGTGTATTTCAGAGTTGTGGTTGTTGTTGTCTGGTGTCTTTTGTACTCCTATTGTGTTGTTTATATTATGTCTTAATGTGTCTTGATGTTCTGGTGCTGTGTTTTGTATATTTGTTTCTGCGTCAATTATGAGCTTTGTTAGTGTTTGGTTGTTATGTTTGTAATGTATGTTATGTTTTAGGCCTTTATCAAGGAGTGTTTGTTCGTTTGTTGTGAGTGTGACGTTCATGAGGTTTACTGTACGTGGGTAGAATTTGTGCGAGGGAATTATATGTTTTGATTGGTGTCAGTTTTTTTATTTTTCTGTCGTGTTTTGTCTGTATGTTATGTATTTGTTTTTTGTCCATTCATTTGTGTGATGTATTTGTTCAGTCATGTAACTGTGTCCGCATGTGTTGGCGATATGTAGGTGTAGTGTTATTGCTTTGCGATTGAGGGCGTCTTTTTTCTTATATAGTTGTTTAATTGATTCTTTTATGTATGTTCTTTGTGCGATGTTTTGTGTTATTCGGGTGGCCTGGTTGTTATGTTTAATTTTGATTTGGGCATATTTAGGTGTTAGTGACTTGTTTATGCATGTTTTGTTGAAAGTTATGTGAGCTACAATCCTTCTAACCTTCAAAGTTGTGAACTTGTACGCTTGGACGTTGGCTCGGCTTGCTGTGTTAAATTCTTGGATTTCGTTGTCCATGACGTGTCCGTTACTTAACTAAATATCACTATAATATTGACGACTCGGAACACTAAGTTTTTTATAAGTAAAAACGTAAAGTTTTACCTTACAGTCTAAACCGGCTTTCACCAATAGAAGGCTTCTTCAGAGGCTGTCGTAAGTAGCGCTGTTCGTCTTGTTGTTGGCGACGAGATAGTTTTTCGAAAGATCGAAGCTGTGTGTGTGTGGTGAGATGTGTTCGATAATGCGTGCGATTTGAATTGTGTCTGTTCGTTTAGGATGTCGTTTTTATTTGTTTTTGTGCGTTTGTATATTTCTAATTGTTCTAGAGTGTCTAGTTTTCGGCCTTTTGTGTGTACGTGTAGTATGTTCATGTTATTGTCGATGTTTTTATATGTGTGGTTTGCTTCAATGAGGTGGTTTGCGAAGGTAGATTCTGTAGTGGTGTGGAGTGCTTTTGTGTGTTCAATTTATCTCTGTTTGAAGCTACGTCCTGTCTGGCCTATGTAGAATTTATTGCAATTTGAACACTAATACACCGGGTAGATCGAATTTGTTTTGTACTTTGGGCATGTGTTTTGATAGTGTGTGTTCTGTTTTGTTAGTAGTTTTGTAAGCGATTCTGTATCCTGCTTTTTTGAATTTGTGGGCAATTTTTTCTGTTTGTTTGTTGACGTATGTTAGTGTTATGAATTTGTTGTTTTCTGTCTTTGTCTGTTGTTTGTTTTGTGTTTTGTGTAGGAGTTTACTGACTATTGTTCTGTCATAACCGTTAGATTCTGCTAGATATTTTATCGTGTTTAGTTCGTCTTTGTAGTCTATTTCATCTAAGGGGATGTTGTTAAGTCTATGTATCATGGTTCTAAAAGCAGCTAGTTTGTGTTGTATTGGGTGATTGGAGGTGTTGTGTATTAGTGTGTCAGTTGTAGTTGGTTTTCTGTATATACTGAATTTGTGCCTGTGTTCTAGTTTTGTGATGGAGAGGTCTAAGACGTTTATGGTATTGTTGTGTTCGTATTCGGCAGTGAAGGTTATGTTTTTATGTATTTTGTTTATGTGTGTTAGTAACTGTTCACATTGTCTTTTGTTTCCCCTGTATAGTATTAGAATGTCATCAACGTATCTGTGCCAATATAGTATTTTATGTGAGTGTCTGTCATTGTTTGTGAGTATTTTTGTTTTTTCTAAGTGTTGGAGGAAGACTTCTGCTAGAATGCTGGATATGGGGGAGCCCATGGGTAGGCCATCGTTCTGTGTGTAGTATTTATTGTTATAAGTAAAGTAGTTTTGTTTTGTGATAATGATCAGAGTTTCTGTTATTTCATTGATAAGTTCGTCTGGTGTGCTGTTCTGTTTGAGTTTGTTTTGTAGGATGGTGATTGTTTCAGAGATGGGGATGTTTGTGTACAGGTTTTTAATGTTAAAGGAGGCTAATGTGGCGTTATGGGGGATGTGTATGTCTTTTATTTTTGTTACTAGGTCAGTGTTGTTTTTTACTGCAATGTTGTTGTCTATTTGTGTGTGTTGTCTAATAATTTTGTCTAGATATTTTGCCAGTTTGTGTGCTGGGGCATTTCGGTAGTTGATAATGGGGCGGATCGGAATGTCTTCTTTATGGATTTTGGGAAGAGCTTGGAGTGTAGGTGCTGATGGTCGGATTTGTTTCATGTAGGGCTTTTGTTTATGTGTCATAATGTGTTTGGCTTTGTTGACTATTTGTTTTACCGAGTTTTGGTATCTGTCGGTGGGGTCGTGTTTTAGTTCTGTGATGTTGTTCTGTTCCATGAAGTTTTGTACTTTTTTGTGTAGGTTGTCTGTGGGGATAATTACAGTCGTGTTGCCTTTGTCAGCTTTTACAAATGTGATGTTGTGTTTGTGTGCCTTTTCCCTCAGTTTGATGGCTGTGTGTATTTCAGAGTTGTGGTTGTTGTTGTCTGGTGTCTTTTGTACTCCTATTGTGTTGTTTATATTATGTCTTAATGTGTCTTGATGTTCTGGTGCTGTGTTTTGTATATTTGTTTCTGCGTCAATTATGAGCTTTGTTAGTGTTTGGTTGTTATGTTTGTAATGTATGTTATGTTTTAGGCCTTTATCAAGGAGTGTTTGTTCGTTTGTTGTGAGTGTGACGTTCATGAGGTTTACTGTACGTGGGTAGAATTTGTGCGAGGGAATTATATGTTTTGATTGGTGTCAGTTTTTTTATTTTTCTGTCGTGTTTTGTCTGTATGTTATGTATTTGTTTTTTGTCCATTCATTTGTGTGATGTATTTGTTCAGTCATGTAACTGTGTCCGCATGTGTTGGCGATATGTAGGTGTAGTGTTATTGCTTTGCGATTGAGGGCGTCTTTTTTCTTATATAGTTGTTTAATTGATTCTTTTATGTATGTTCTTTGTGCGATGTTTTGTGTTATTCGGGTGGCCTGGTTGTTATGTTTAATTTTGATTTGGGCATATTTAGGTGTTAGTGACTTGTTTATGCATGTTTTGTTGAAAGTTATGTGAGCTACAATCCTTCTAACCATCAAAGTTGTGAACTTGTACGCTTGGACGTTGGCTCGTCTTGCTGAGTTAAATTCTTGGATTTCGTTGTCCATGACGTGTCCGTTACTTAACTAAATATCACTATAATATTGACGACTCGGAACACTAAGTTTTTTATAAGTAAAAACGTAAAGTTTTACCTTACAGTCTAAACCGGCTTTCACCTATAGAAGGCTTCTTCAGAGGCTGTCGTAAGTAGCGCTGTTCGTCTTGTTGTTGGCGACGAGATAGTTTTTCGAAAGATCGAAGCTGTGTGTGTGTGGTGAGATGTGTTCGATAATGCGTGCGATTTGAATTGTGTCTGTTCGTTTAGGATGTCGTTTTTAATTGTTTTTGTGTGTTTGTATATTTCTAATTGTTCTAGAGTGTCTAGTTTTCGGCCTTTTGTGTGTACGTGTAGTATGTTCATGTTATTGTCGATGTTTTTATATGTGTGGTTTGCTTCAATGAGGTGGTTTGCGAAGGTAGATTCTGTAGTGGTGTGGAGTGCTTTTGTGTGTTCAATTTATCTCTGTTTGAAGCTACGTCCTGTCTGGCCTATGTAGAATTTATTGCAATTTGAACACTAATACACCGGGTAGATCGAATTTGTTTTGTACTTTGGGCATGTGTTTTGATAGTGTGTGTTCTGTTTTGTTAGTAGTTTTGTAAGCGATTCTGTATCCTGCTTTTTTGAATTTGTGGGCAATTTTTTCTGTTTGTTTGTTGATGTATGTTAGTGTTATGAATTTGTTGTTTTCTGTCTTTGTCTATTGTTTGTTTTGTATTTTGTGTAGGAGTTTACTGACTATTGTTCTGTCATAACCGTTAGATTCTGCTAGATATTTTATCGTGTTTAGTTCGTCTTTGTAGTCTATTTCATCTAAGGGGATGTTGTTAAGTCTATGTATCATGGTTCTAAAAGCAGCTAGTTTGTGTTGTATTGGGTGATTGGAGGTGTTGTGTATTAGTGTGTCAGTTGTAGTTGGTTTTCTGTATATACTGAATTTGTGCCTGTGTTCTAGTTTTGTGATGGAGAGGTCTAAGACGTTTATGGTATTGTTGTGTTCGTATTCGGCAGTGAAGGTTATGTTTTTATGTATTTTGTTTATGTGTGTTAGTAACTGTTCACATTGTCTTTTGTTTCCCCTGTATAGTATTAGAATGTCATCAACGTATCTGTGCCAATATAGTATTTTATGTGAGTCTGTCATTGTTTGTGAGTATTTTTGTTTTTTCTAAGTGTTGGAGGAAGACTTCTGCTAGAATGCTGGATATGGGGGAGCCCATGGGTAGGCCATCGTTCTGTGTGTAGTATTTATTGTTATAAGTAAAGTAGTTTTGTTTTGTGATAATGATCAGAGTTTCTGTTATTTCATTGATAAGTTCGTCTGGTGTGCTGTTCTGTTTGAGTTTGTTTTGTAGGATGGTGATTGTTTCAGAGATGGGGATGTTTGTGTACAGGTTTTTAATGTTAAAGGAGGCTAATGTGGCGTTATGGGGGATGTGTATGTCTTTTATTTTTGTTACTAGGTCAGTGTTGTTTTTTACTGCAATGTTGTTGTCTATTTGTGTGTGTTGTCTAATAATTTTGTCTAGATATTTTGCCAGTTTGTGTGCTGGGGCATTACGGTAGTTGATAATGGGGCGGATCGGAATGTCTTCTTTATGGATTTTGGGAAGAGCTTGGAGTGTAGGTGCTGATGGTCGGATTTGTTTCATGTAGGGCTTTTGTTTATGTGTCATAATGTGTTTGGCTTTGTTGACTATTTGTTTAACCGAGTTTTGGTATCTGTCGGTGGGGTCGTGTTTTAGTTCTGTGATGTTGTTCTGTTCCATGAAGTTTTGTACTTTTTTGTGTAGGTTGTCTGTGGGGATAATTACAGTCGTGTTGCCTTTGTCAGCTTTTACAAATGTGATGTTGTGTTTGTGTGCCTTTTCCCTCAGTTTGATGGCTGTGTGTATTTCAGAGTTGTGGTTGTTGTTGTCTGGTGTCTTTTGTACTCCTATTGTGTTGTTTATATTATGTCTTAATGTGTCTTGATGTTCTGGTGCTGTGTTTTGTATATTTGTTTCTGCGTCAATTATGAGCTTTGTTAGTGTTTGGTTGTTATGTTTGTAATGTATGTTATGTTTTAGGCCTTTATCAAGGAGTGTTTGTTCGTTTGTTGTGAGTGTGACGTTCATGAGGTTTACTGTACGTGGGTAGAATTTGTGCGAGGGAATTATATGTTTTGATTGGTGTCAGTTTTTTTATTTTTCTGTCGTGTTTTGTCTGTATGTTATGTATTTGTTTTTTGTCCATTCATTTGTGTGATGTATTTGTTCAGTCATGTAACTGTGTCCGCATGTGTTGGCGATATGTAGGTGTAGTGTTATTGCTTTGCGATTGAGGGCGTCTTTTTTCTTATATAGTTGTTTAATTGATTCTTTTATGTATGTTCTTTGTGCGATGTTTTGTGTTATTCGGGCGGCCTGGTTGTTATGTGATTTGGGCATATTTAGGTGTTAGTGACTTGTTTATGCATGTTTTGTTGAAAGTTATGTGAGCTACAATCTTTCTAACCTTCAAAGTTGTGAACTTGTACGCTTGGACGTTGGCTCGTCTTGCTGAGTTAAATTCTTGAATTTCGTTGTCCATGACGTGTCCGTTACTTAACTAAATATCACTATAATATTGACGACTCGGAACACTAAGTTTTTTATAAGTAAAAACGTAAAGTTTTACCTTACAGCCTAAACCGGCTTTCACCTATAGAAGGCTTCATCAGAGGCTGTCGTAAGTAGCGCTGTTCGTCTTGTTGGCGACGAGATAGTTTTTCGAAAGATCGAAGCTGTGTGTGTGTGGTGAGATGTGTTCGAATAATGCGTGCGATTTGAATTGTGTCTGTTCGTTTAGGATGTCGTTTTTTTTTGTTTTTGTGTGTTTGTATATTTCTAATTGTTCTATAGTGTCTAGTTTTCGGCCTTTTGTGTGTACGTTTAGTATGTTCATGTTATTGTCGATGTTTTTATATGTGTGGTTTGCTTCAATGAGGTGGTTTGCGAAGGTAGATTCTGTAGTGGTGTGGAGTGCTTTTGTGTGTTCAATTTATCTCTGTTTGAAGCTACGTCCTGTCTGGCCTATGTAGAATTTATTGCAATTTGAAAAATTTAGATTATATACACCGGGTAGATCGAATTTGTTTTGTGCTTTGGGCATGTGTTTTGATAGTGTGTGTTCTATTTTGTTAGTAGTTTTGTAAGCGATTCTGTATCCTGCTTTTTTGAATTTGTGGGCAATTTTTTCTGTTTGTTTGTTGATGTATGTTAGTGTTATGAATTTGTTGTTTTCTGTCTTTGTCTGTTGTTTGTTTTGTATTTTGTGTAGGAGTTTACTGACTATTGTTCTGTCATAACCGTTAGATTCTGCTAGATATTTTATCGTGTTTAGTTCGTCTTTGTAGTCTATTTCATCTAAGGGGATGTTGTTAAGTCTATGTATCATGGTTCTAAAAGCAGCTAGTTTGTGTTGTATTGGGTGATTGGAGGTGTTGTGTATTAGTGTGTCAGTTGTAGTTGGTTTTCTGTATATACTGAATTTGTGCCTGTGTTCTAGTTTTGTGATGGAGAGGTCTAAGACGTTTATGGTATTTTTGTGTTCGTATTCGGCAGTGAAGGTTGTTTTTATGTATTTTGTTTATGTGTGTTAGTAACTGTTCACATTGTCTTTTGTTTCCCCTGTATAGTATTAGAATGTCATCAACGTATCTGTGCCAATATAGTATTTTATGTGAGAGTCTGTCATTGTTTGTGAGTATTTTTGTTTTTTCTAAGTGTTGGAGGAAGACTTCTGCTAGAATGCTGGATATGGGGGAGCCCATGGGTAGGCGATCGTTCTGTGTGTAGTATTTATTGTTATAAGTAAAATAGTTTTGTTTTGTGATAATGTTCAGAGTTTCTGTTATTTCATTGATAAGTTCGTCTGGTGTGCTCTTCTGTTTGAGTTTGTTTTGTAGGATGGTGATTGTTTCAGAGATGGGGATGTTTGTGTACAGGTTTTTAATGTCAAAGGAGGCTAATGTGGCGTTATGGGGGATGTGTATGTCTTTTATTTTTGTTACTAGGTCAGTGTTGTTTTTTACTGCAATGTTGTTGTCTATTTGTGTGTGTTGTCTAATAATTTTGTCTAGATATTTTCCCAGTTTGTGTGCTGGGGCATTACGGTAGTTGATAATGGGGCGGATCGGAATGTCTTCTTTATGGATTTTGGGAAGAGCTTGGAGTGTAGGTGCTGATGGTCGGATTTGTTTCATGTAGGGCTTTTGCTTATGTGTCATAATGTGTTTGGCTTTGTTGACTATTTGTTTTACCGAGTTTTGGTATCTGTCGGTGGGGTCGTGTTTTAGTTCTGTGATGTTGTTCTGTTCCATGAAGTTTTGTACTTTTTTGTGTAGGTTGTCTGTGGGGATAATTACAGTCGTGTTGCCTTTGTCAGCTTTTACAAATGTGATGTTGTGTTTGTGTGCCTTTTTCCTCAGTTTGATGGCTGTGTGTATTTCAGAGTTGTGGTTGTTGTTGTCTGGTGTCTTTTGTACTCCTATTGTGTTGTTTATATTATGTCTTAATGTGTCTTGATGTTCTGGTGCTGTGTTTTGTATATTTGTTTCTGCGTCAATTATGAGCTTTGTTAGTGTTTGGTTGTTATGTTTGTAATGTATGTTATGTTTTAGGCCTTTATCAGGGAGTGTTTGTTCGTTTGTTGTGAGTGTGACGCTCGTGAGGTTTACTGTACGAGGGTAGAATTTGTGCGAGGGATTATATCTGTTTTGATTGGTGTCAGGTTTTTAATTTTTCTGTCGTGTTTTGTCTGTATTTTATGTATTTGTTTTTTTCTCCATTCATTTGTGTGATGCATTAGTTCAGTCATGTAACTGTGTCCGTATGTGTTGGCGATATGTAGGTGTAGTGTTATTGCTTTGCGATTGAGGGCGTCTTTTTTCTTATATAGTTGTTTAATTGATTCTTTTATGTATGTTCTTTGTGCGATGTTTTGTGTTATTCGGGCGGCCTGGTTGTTATGTGATTTGGGCATATTTAGGTGTTAGTGACTTGTTTATGCATGTTTTGTTGAAAGTTATGTGAGCTACAATCTTTCTAACCTTCAAAGTTGTGAACTTGTACGCTTGGACGTTGGCTCGTCTTGCTGAGTTAAATTCTTGAATTTCGTTGTCCATGACGTGTCCGTTACTTAACTAAATATCACTATAATATTGACGACTCGGAACACTAAGTTTTTTATAAGTAAAAACGTAAAGTTTTACCTTACAGCCTAAACCGGCTTTCACCTATAGAAGGCTTCATCAGAGGCTGTCGTAAGTAGCGCTGTTCGTCTTGTTGGCGACGAGATAGTTTTTCGAAAGATCGAAGCTGTGTGTGTGTGGTGAGATGTGTTCGAATAATGCGTGCGATTTGAATTGTGTCTGTTCGTTTAGGATGTCGTTTTTTTTTGTTTTTGTGTGTTTGTATATTTCTAATTGTTCTATAGTGTCTAGTTTTCGGCCTTTTGTGTGTACGTTTAGTATGTTCATGTTATTGTCGATGTTTTTATATGTGTGGTTTGCTTCAATGAGGTGGTTTGCGAAGGTAGATTCTGTAGTGGTGTGGAGTGCTTTTGTGTGTTCAATTTATCTCTGTTTGAAGCTACGTCCTGTCTGGCCTATGTAGAATTTATTGCAATTTGAAAAATTTAGATTATATACACCGGGTAGATCGAATTTGTTTTGTGCTTTGGGCATGTGTTTTGATAGTGTGTGTTCTATTTTGTTAGTAGTTTTGTAAGCGATTCTGTATCCTGCTTTTTTGAATTTGTGGGCAATTTTTTCTGTTTGTTTGTTGATGTATGTTAGTGTTATGAATTTGTTGTTTTCTGTCTTTGTCTGTTGTTTGTTTTGTATTTTGTGTAGGAGTTTACTGACTATTGTTCTGTCATAACCGTTAGATTCTGCTAGATATTTTATCGTGTTTAGTTCGTCTTTGTAGTCTATTTCATCTAAGGGGATGTTGTTAAGTCTATGTATCATGGTTCTAAAAGCAGCTAGTTTGTGTTGTATTGGGTGATTGGAGGTGTTGTGTATTAGTGTGTCAGTTGTAGTTGGTTTTCTGTATATACTGAATTTGTGCCTGTGTTCTAGTTTTGTGATGGAGAGGTCTAAGACGTTTATGGTATTGTTGTGTTCGTATTCGGCAGTGAAGGTTATGTTTTTATGTATTTTGTTTATGTGTGTTAGTAACTGTTCACATTGTCTTTTGTTTCCCCTGTATAGTATTAGAATGTCATCAACGTATCTGTGCCAATATAGTATTTTATGTGAGAGTCTGTCATTGTTTGTGAGTATTTTTGTTTTTTCTAAGTGTTGGAGGAAGACTTCTGCTAGAATGCTGGATATGGGGGAGCCCATGGGTAGGCGATCGTTCTGTGTGTAGTATTTATTGTTATAAGTAAAATAGTTTTGTTTTGTGATAATGTTCAGAGTTTCTGTTATTTCATTGATAAGTTCGTCTGGTGTGCTCTTCTGTTTGAGTTTGTTTTGTAGGATGGTGATTGTTTCAGAGATGGGGATGTTTGTGTACAGGTTTTTAATGTCAAAGGAGGCTAATGTGGCGTTATGGGGGATGTGTATGTCTTTTATTTTTGTTACTAGGTCAGTGTTGTTTTTTACTGCAATGTTGTTGTCTATTTGTGTGTGTTGTCTAATAATTTTGTCTAGATATTTTCCCAGTTTGTGTGCTGGGGCATTACGGTAGTTGATAATGGGGCGGATCGGAATGTCTTCTTTATGGATTTTGGGAAGAGCTTGGAGTGTAGGTGCTGATGGTCGGATTTGTTTCATGTAGGGCTTTTGCTTATGTGTCATAATGTGTTTGGCTTTGTTGACTATTTGTTTAACCGAGTTTTGGTATCTGTCGGTGGGGTCGTGTTTTAGTTCTGTGATGTTGTTCTGTTCCATGAAGTTTTGTACTTTTTTGTGTAGGTTGTCTGTGGGGATAATTACAGTCGTGTTGCCTTTGTCAGCTTTTACAAATGTGATGTTGTGTTTGTGTGCCTTTTTCCTCAGTTTGATGGCTGTGTGTATTTCAGAGTTGTGGTTGTTGTTGTCTGGTGTCTTTTGTACTCCTATTGTGTTGTTTATATTATGTCTTAATGTGTCTTGATGTTCTGGTGCTGTGTTTTGTATATTTGTTTCTGCGTCAATTATGAGCTTTGTTAGTGTTTGGTTGTTATGTTTGTAATGTATGTTATGTTTTAGGCCTTTATCAAGGAGTGTTTGTTCGTTTGTTGTGAGTGTGACGTTCATGAGGTTTACTGTACGTGGGTAGAATTTGTGCGAGGGAATTATATGTTTTGATTGGTGTCAGTTTTTTTATTTTTCTGTCGTGTTTTGTCTGTATTTTATGTATTTGTTTTTTGTCCATTCATTTGTGTGATGTATTTGTTCAGTCATGTAACTGTGTCCGCATGTGTTGGCGATATGTAGGTGTAGTGTTATTGCTTTGCGATTGAGGGCGTCTTTTTTCTTATATAGTTGTTTAATTGATTCTTTTATGTATGTTCTTTGTGCGATGTTTTGTGTTATTCGGGTGGCCTGGTTGTTATGTTTAATTTTGATTTGGGCATATTTAGGTGTTAGTGACTTGTTTATGCATGTTTTGTTGAAAGTTATGTGAGCTACAATCCTTCTAACCTTCAAAGTTGTGAACTTGTACGCTTGGACGTTGGCTCGTCTTGCTGAGTTAAATTCTTGGATTTCGTTGTCCATGACGTGTCCGCTACTTAACTATATATCACTATAATATTGACGACTCGGAACACTAAGTTTTTTATAAGTAAAAACGTAAAGTTTTACCTTACAGTCTAAACCGGCTTTCACCTATAGAAGGCTTCTTCAGAGGCTGTCGTAAGTAGCGCTGTTCGTCTTGTTGTTGGCGACGAGATAGTTTTTCCAAAGATCGAAGCTGTGTGTGTGTGGTGAGATGTGTTCGATAATGCGTGCGATTTGAATTGTGTCTGTTCGTTTAGGATGTCGTTTTTATTTGTTTTTGTGCGTTTGTATATTTCTAATTGTTCTAGAGTGTCTAGTTTTCGGCCTTTTGTGTGTACGTGTAGTATGTTCATGTTATTGTCGATGTTTTTATATGTGTGGTTTGCTTCAATGAGGTGGTTTGCGAAGGTAGATTCTGTAGTGGTGTGGAGTGCTTTTGTGTGTTCAATTTATCTCTGTTTGAAGCTACGTCCTGTCTGGCCTATGTAGAATTTATTGCAATTTGAAAAATTTAGATTATATACACCGGGTAGATCGAATTTGTTTTGTGCTTTGGGCATGTGTTTTGATAGTGTGTGTTCTATTTTGTTAGTAGTGTTGTAAGCGATTCTGTATCCTGCTTTTTTGAATTTGTGGGCAATTTTTTCTGTTTGTTTGTTGATGTATGTTAGTGTTATGAATTTGTTGTTTTCTGTCTTTGTCTGTTGTTTGTTTTGTATTTTGTGTAGGAGTTTACTGACTATTGTTCTGTCATAACCGTTAGATTCTGCTAGATATTTTATCGTGTTTAGTTCGTCTTTGTAGTCTATTTCATCTAAGGGGATGTTGTTAAGTCTATGTATCATGGTTCTAAAAGCAGCTAGTTTGTGTTGTATTGGGTGATTGGAGGTGTTGTGTATTAGTGTGTCAGTTGTAGTTGGTTTTCTGTATATACTGAATTTGTGCCTGTGTTCTAGTTTTGTGATGGAGAGGTCTAAGACGTTTATGGTATTTTTGTGTTCGTATTCGGCAGTGAAGGTTATGTTTTTATGTATTTTGTTTATGTGTGTTAGTAACTGTTCACATTGTCTTTTGTTTCCCCTGTATAGTATTAGAATGTCATCAACGTATCTGTGCCAATATAGTATTTTATGTGAGTGTCTGTCATTGTTTGTGAGTATTTTTGTTTTTTCTAAGTGTTGGAGGAAGACTTCTGCTAGAATGCTGGATATGGGGGAGCCCATGGGTAGGCCATCGTTCTGTGTGTAGTATTTATTGTTATAAGTAAAATAGTTTTGTTTTGTGATAATGTTCAGAGTTTCTGTTATTTCATTGATAAGTTCGTCTGGTGTGCTGTTCTGTTTGAGTTTGTTTTGTAGGATGGTGATTGTTTCAGAGATGGGGATGTTTGTGTACAGGTTTTTAATGTCAAAGGAGGCTAATGTGGCGTTATGGGGGATGTGTATGTCTTTTATTTTTGTTACTAGGTCAGTGTTGTTTTTTACTGCAATGTTGTTGTCTATTTGTGTGTGTTGTCTAATAATTTTGTCTAGATATTTTCCCAGTTTGTGTGCTGGGGCATTACGGTAGTTGATAATGGGGCGGATCGGAATGTCTTCTTTATGGATTTTGGGAAGAGCTTGGAGTGTAGGTGCTGATGGTCGGATTTGTTTCATGTAGGGCTTTTGTTTATGTGTCATAATGTGTTTGGCTTTGTTGACTATTTGTTTAACCGAGTTTTGGTATCTGTCGGTGGGGTCGTGTTTTAGTTCTGTGATGTTGTTCTGTTCCATGAAGTTTTGTACTTTTTTGTGTAGGTTGTCTGTGGGGATAATTACAGTCGTGTTGCCTTTGTCAGCTTTTACAAATGTGATGTTGTGTTTGTGTGCCTTTTTCCTCAGTTTGATGGCTGTGTGTATTTCAGAGTTGTGGTTGTTGTTGTCTGGTGTCTTTTGTACTCCTATTGTGTTGTTTATATTATGTCTTAATGTGTCTTGATGTTCTGGTGCTGTGTTTTGTATATTTGTTTCTGCGTCAATTATGAGCTTTGTTAGTGTTTGGTTGTTATGTTTGTAATGTATGTTATGTTTTAGGCCTTTATCAGGAAGTGTTTGTTCGTTTGTTGTGAGTGTGACGTTCGTGAGGTTTACTGTACGTGGGTAGAATTTGTACGAGGGATTATATCTGTTTTGATTGGTGTCAGGTTTTTTATTTTTCTCTCGTGTTTTGTCTGTATTTTATGTATTTGTTTTTTTGTCCATTCATTTGTGTGATGCATTAGTTCAGTCATGTAACTGTGTCCGTATGTGTTGGCGATATGTAGGTGTAGTGTTATTGCTATGCGATTGAGGGCGTCTTTTTTCTTATATAGTTGTTTAATTGATTCTTTTATGTATGTTCTTTGTGCGATGTTTTGTGTTATTCGGGCGGCCTGGTTGTTATGTTTAATTTTGATTTGGGCATATTTAGGTGTTAGTGACTTGTTTATGCATGTTTTGTTGAAAGTTATGTGAGCTACAATCTTTCTAACCTTCAAAGTTGTGAACTTGTACGCTTGGACGTTGGCTCGTCTTGCTGAGTTAAATTCTTGAATTTCGGTGTCCATGACGTGTCCGTTACTTAACTAAATATCACTATAATATTGACGACTCGGAACACTAAGTTTTTTATAAGTAAAAACGTAAAGTTTTACCTTACAGTCTAAACCGGCTTTCACCTATAGAAGGCTTCATCAGAGGCTGTCGTAAGTAGCGCTGTTCGTCTTGTTGTTGGCGACGAGATAGTTTTTCGAAAGATCGAAGCTGTGTGTGTGTGGTGAGATGTGTTCGAATAATGCGTGCGATTTGAATTGTGTCTGTTCGTTTAGGATGTCGTTTTTTTTTGTTTTTGTGTGTTTGTATATTTCTAATTGTTCTAGAGTGTCTAGTTTTCGGCCTTTTGTGTGTACGTGTAGTATGTTCATGTTATTGTCGATGTTTTTATATGTGTGGTTTGCTTCAATGAGGTGGTTTGCGAAGGTAGATTCTGTAGTGGTGTGGAGTGCTTTTGTGTGTTCAATTTATCTCTGTTTGAAGCTACGTCCTGTCTGGCCTATGTAGAATTTATTGCAATTTGAAAAATTTAGATTATATACACCGGGTAGATCGAATTTGTTTTGTGCTTTGGGCATGCGTTTTGATAGTGTGTGTTCTATTTTGTTAGTAGTTTTGTAAGCGATTTTGTATCCTGCTTTTTTGAATTTGTGGGCAATTTTTTCTGTTTGTTTGTTGATGTATGTTAGTGTTATGAATTTGTTGTTTTCTGTCTTTGTCTGTTGTTTGTTTTGTGTTTTGTGTAGGAGTTTACTGACTATTGTTCTGTCATAACCGTTAGATTCTGCTAGATATTTTATCGTGGTTAGTTCGTCTTTGTAGTCTATTTCATCTAAGGGGATGTTGTTAAGTCTATGTATCATGGTTCTAAAAGCAGCTAGTTTGTGTTGTATTGGGCGATTGGAGGTGTTGTGTATTAGTGTGTCAGTTGTAGTTGGTTTTCTGTATATACGGAATTTGTGCCTGTGTTCTAGTTTTGTGATGGAGAGGTCTAAGACGTTTATGGTATTGTTGTGTTCGTATTCGGCAGTGAAGATTATGTTTTTATGTATTTTGTATATGTGCGTTAGTAAATGTTCACATTGTCTTTTGTTTCCCCTGTATAGTATTAGAATGTCATCAACGTATCTGTGCCAATATAGTATTTTATGTGAGTGTCTGTCATTGTTTGTGAGTATTTTTGTTTTTTCTAAGTGTTGGAGGAAGACTTCTGCTAGAATGCTGGATATGGGGGAGCCCATGGGTAGGCCATCGTTCTGTGTGTAGTATTTAATGTTATAAGTAAAGTAGTTTTGTTTTGTGATAATGTTCAGAGTTTCTGTTATTTCATTGATAAGTTCGTCTGGTGTGCTCTTCTGTTTGAGTTTGTTTTGTAGGATGGTGATTGTTTCAGAGATGGGGATGTTTGTGTACAGGTTTTTAATGTCAAAGGAGGCTAATGTGGCGTTATGGGGGATGTGTATGTCTTTTATTTTTGTTACTAGGTCAGTGTTGTTTTTTACTGCAATGTTGTTGTCTATTTGTGTGTGTTGTCTAATAATTTTGTCTAGATATTTTGCCAGTTTGTGTGCTGGGGCATTACGGTAGTTGATAATGGGGCGGATCGGAATGTCTTCTTTATGGATTTTGGGAAGAGCTTGGAGTGTAGGTGCTGATGGTCGGATTTGTTTCATGTAGGGCTTTTGTTTATGTGTCATAATGTGTTTGGCTTTGTTGACTATTTGTTTTACTGAGTTTTGGTATCTGTCGGTGGGGTCGTGTTTTAGTTCTGTGATGTTGTTCTGTTCCATGAAGTTTTGTACTTTTTTGTGTAGGTTGTCTGTGGGGATAATTACAGTCGTGTTGCCTTTGTCAGCTTTTACAAATGTGATGTTTGTGTGCCTTTTCCCTCAGTTTGATGGCTGTGTGTATTTCAGAGTTGTGGTTGTTGTTGTCTGGTGTCTTTTGTACTCCTATTGTGTTGTTTATATTATGTCTTAATGTGTCTTGATGTTCTGGTGCTGTGTTTTGTATATTTGTTTCTGCGTCAATTATGAGCTTTGTTAGTGTTTGGTTGTTATGTTTGTAATGTATGTTATGTTTTAGGCCTTTATCAAGGAGTGTTTGTTCGTTTGTTGTGAGTGTGACGTTCATGAGGTTTACTGTACGTGGGTAGAATTTGTGCGAGGGAATTATATGTTTTGATTGGTGTCAGTTTTTTTATTTTTCTGTCGTGTTTTGTCTGTATGTTATGTATTTGTTTTTTGTCCATTCATTTGTGTGATGTATTTGTTCAGTCATGTAACTGTGTCCGCATGTGTTGGCGATATGTAGGTGTAGTGTTATTGCTTTGCGATTGAGGGCGTCTTTTTTCTTATATAGTTGTTTAATTGATTCTTTTATGTATGTTCTTTGTGCGATGTTTTGTGTTATTCGGGTGGCCTGGTTGTTATGTTTAATTTTGATTTGGGCATATTTAGGTGTTAGTGACTTGTTTATGCATGTTTTGTTGAAAGTTATGTGAGCTACAATCCTTCTAACCTTCAAAGTTGTGAACTTGTACGCTTGGACGTTGGCTCGGCTTGCTGTGTTAAATTCTTGGATTTCGTTGTCCATGACGTGTCCGTTACTTAACTAAATATCACTATAATATTGACGACTCGGAACACTAAGTTTTTTATAAGTAAAAACGTAAAGTTTTACCTTACAGTCTAAACCGGCTTTCACCAATAGAAGGCTTCTTCAGAGGCTGTCGTAAGTAGCGCTGTTCGTCTTGTTGTTGGCGACGAGATAGTTTTTCGAAAGATCGAAGCTGTGTGTGTGTGGTGAGATGTGTTCGATAATGCGTGCGATTTGAATTGTGTCTGTTCGTTTAGGATGTCGTTTTTATTTGTTTTTGTGCGTTTGTATATTTCTAATTGTTCTAGAGTGTCTAGTTTTCGGCCTTTTGTGTGTACGTGTAGTATGTTCATGTTATTGTCGATGTTTTTATATGTGTGGTTTGCTTCAATGAGGTGGTTTGCGAAGGTAGATTCTGTAGTGGTGTGGAGTGCTTTTGTGTGTTCAATTTATCTCTGTTTGAAGCTACGTCCTGTCTGGCCTATGTAGAATTTATTGCAATTTGAACACTAATACACCGGGTAGATCGAATTTGTTTTGTACTTTGGGCATGTGTTTTGATAGTGTGTGTTCTGTTTTGTTAGTAGTTTTGTAAGCGATTCTGTATCCTGCTTTTTTGAATTTGTGGGCAATTTTTTCTGTTTGTTTGTTGACGTATGTTAGTGTTATGAATTTGTTGTTTTCTGTCTTTGTCTGTTGTTTGTTTTGTGTTTTGTGTAGGAGTTTACTGACTATTGTTCTGTCATAACCGTTAGATTCTGCTAGATATTTTATCGTGTTTAGTTCGTCTTTGTAGTCTATTTCATCTAAGGGGATGTTGTTAAGTCTATGTATCATGGTTCTAAAAGCAGCTAGTTTGTGTTGTATTGGGTGATTGGAGGTGTTGTGTATTAGTGTGTCAGTTGTAGTTGGTTTTCTGTATATACTGAATTTGTGCCTGTGTTCTAGTTTTGTGATGGAGAGGTCTAAGACGTTTATGGTATTGTTGTGTTCGTATTCGGCAGTGAAGGTTATGTTTTTATGTATTTTGTTTATGTGTGTTAGTAACTGTTCACATTGTCTTTTGTTTCCCCTGTATAGTATTAGAATGTCATCAACGTATCTGTGCCAATATAGTATTTTATGTGAGTGTCTGTCATTGTTTGTGAGTATTTTTGTTTTTTCTAAGTGTTGGAGGAAGACTTCTGCTAGAATGCTGGATATGGGGGAGCCCATGGGTAGGCCATCGTTCTGTGTGTAGTATTTATTGTTATAAGTAAAGTAGTTTTGTTTTGTGATAATGATCAGAGTTTCTGTTATTTCATTGATAAGTTCGTCTGGTGTGCTGTTCTGTTTGAGTTTGTTTTGTAGGATGGTGATTGTTTCAGAGATGGGGATGTTTGTGTACAGGTTTTTAATGTTAAAGGAGGCTAATGTGGCGTTATGGGGGATGTGTATGTCTTTTATTTTTGTTACTAGGTCAGTGTTGTTTTTTACTGCAATGTTGTTGTCTATTTGTGTGTGTTGTCTAATAATTTTGTCTAGATATTTTGCCAGTTTGTGTGCTGGGGCATTTCGGTAGTTGATAATGGGGCGGATCGGAATGTCTTCTTTATGGATTTTGGGAAGAGCTTGGAGTGTAGGTGCTGATGGTCGGATTTGTTTCATGTAGGGCTTTTGTTTATGTGTCATAATGTGTTTGGCTTTGTTGACTATTTGTTTTACCGAGTTTTGGTATCTGTCGGTGGGGTCGTGTTTTAGTTCTGTGATGTTGTTCTGTTCCATGAAGTTTTGTACTTTTTTGTGTAGGTTGTCTGTGGGGATAATTATAATTACAGTCGTGTTGCCTTTGTCAGCTTTTACAAATGTGATGTTGTGTTTGTGTGCCTTTTCCCTCAGTTTGATGGCTGTGTGTATTTCAGAGTTGTGGTTGTTGTTGTCTGGTGTCTTTTGTACTCCTATTGTGTTGTTTATATTATGTCTTAATGTGTCTTGATGTTCTGGTGCTGTGTTTTGTATATTTGTTTCTGCGTCAATTATGAGCTTTGTTAGTGTTTGGTTGTTATGTTTGTAATGTATGTTATGTTTTAGGCCTTTATCAAGGAGTGTTTGTTCGTTTGTTGTGAGTGTGACGTTCATGAGGTTTACTGTACGTGGGTAGAATTTGTGCGAGGGAATTATATGTTTTGATTGGTGTCAGTTTTTTTATTTTTCTGTCGTGTTTTGTCTGTATGTTATGTATTTGTTTTTTGTCCATTCATTTGTGTGATGTATTTGTTCAGTCATGTAACTGTGTCCGCATGTGTTGGCGATATGTAGGTGTAGTGTTATTGCTTTGCGATTGAGGGCGTCTTTTTTCTTATATAGTTGTTTAATTGATTCTTTTATGTATGTTCTTTGTGCGATGTTTTGTGTTATTCGGGTGGCCTGGTTGTTATGTTTAATTTTGATTTGGGCATATTTAGGTGTTAGTGACTTGTTTATGCATGTTTTGTTGAAAGTTATGTGAGCTACAATCCTTCTAACCATCAAAGTTGTGAACTTGTACGCTTGGACGTTGGCTCGTCTTGCTGAGTTAAATTCTTGGATTTCGTTGTCCATGACGTGTCCGTTACTTAACTAAATATCACTATAATATTGACGACTCGGAACACTAAGTTTTTTATAAGTAAAAACGTAAAGTTTTACCTTACAGTCTAAACCGGCTTTCACCTATAGAAGGCTTCTTCAGAGGCTGTCGTAAGTAGCGCTGTTCGTCTTGTTGTTGGCGACGAGATAGTTTTTCGAAAGATCGAAGCTGTGTGTGTGTGGTGAGATGTGTTCGATAATGCGTGCGATTTGAATTGTGTCTGTTCGTTTAGGATGTCATTTTTAATTGTTTTTGTGTGTTTGTATATTTCTAATTGTTCTAGAGTGTCTAGTTTTCGGCCTTTTGTGTGTACGTGTAGTATGTTCATGTTATTGTCGATGTTTTTATATGTGTGGTTTGCTTCAATGAGGTGGTTTGCGAAGGTAGATTCTGTAGTGGTGTGGAGTGCTTTTGTGTGTTCAATTTATCTCTGTTTGAAGCTACGTCCTGTCTGGCCTATGTAGAATTTATTGCAATTTGAACACTAATACACCGGGTAGATCGAATTTGTTTTGTACTTTGGGCATGTGTTTTGATAGTGTGTGTTCTGTTTTGTTAGTAGTTTTGTAAGCGATTCTGTATCCTGCTTTTTTGAATTTGTGGGCAATTTTTTCTGTTTGTTTGTTGATGTATGTTAGTGTTATGAATTTGTTGTTTTCTGTCTTTGTCTATTGTTTGTTTTGTATTTTGTGTAGGAGTTTACTGACTATTGTTCTGTCATAACCGTTAGATTCTGCTAGATATTTTATCGTGTTTAGTTCGTCTTTGTAGTCTATTTCATCTAAGGGGATGTTGTTAAGTCTATGTATCATGGTTCTAAAAGCAGCTAGTTTGTGTTGTATTGGGTGATTGGAGGTGTTGTGTATTAGTGTGTCAGTTGTAGTTGGTTTTCTGTATATACTGAATTTGTGCCTGTGTTCTAGTTTTGTGATGGAGAGGTCTAAGACGTTTATGGTATTGTTGTGTTCGTATTCGGCAGTGAAGGTTATGTTTTTATGTATTTTGTTTATGTGTGTTAGTAACTGTTCACATTGTCTTTTGTTTCCCCTGTATAGTATTAGAATGTCATCAACGTATCTGTGCCAATATAGTATTTTATGTGAGTCTGTCATTGTTTGTGAGTATTTTTGTTTTTTCTAAGTGTTGGAGGAAGACTTCTGCTAGAATGCTGGATATGGGGGAGCCCATGGGTAGGCCATCGTTCTGTGTGTAGTATTTATTGTTATAAGTAAAGTAGTTTTGTTTTGTGATAATGATCAGAGTTTCTGTTATTTCATTGATAAGTTCGTCTGGTGTGCTGTTCTGTTTGAGTTTGTTTTGTAGGATGGTGATTGTTTCAGAGATGGGGATGTTTGTGTACAGGTTTTTAATGTTAAAGGAGGCTAATGTGGCGTTATGGGGGATGTGTATGTCTTTTATTTTTGTTACTAGGTCAGTGTTGTTTTTTACTGCAATGTTGTTGTCTATTTGTGTGTGTTGTCTAATAATTTTGTCTAGATATTTTGCCAGTTTGTGTGCTGGGGCATTACGGTAGTTGATAATGGGGCGGATCGGAATGTCTTCTTTATGGATTTTGGGAAGAGCTTGGAGTGTAGGTGCTGATGGTCGGATTTGTTTCATGTAGGGCTTTTGTTTATGTGTCATAATGTGTTTGGCTTTGTTGACTATTTGTTTAACCGAGTTTTGGTATCTGTCGGTGGGGTCGTGTTTTAGTTCTGTGATGTTGTTCTGTTCCATGAAGTTTTGTACTTTTTTGTGTAGGTTGTCTGTGGGGATAATTACAGTCGTGTTGCCTTTGTCAGCTTTTACAAATGTGATGTTGTGTTTGTGTGCCTTTTCCCTCAGTTTGATGGCTGTGTGTATTTCAGAGTTGTGGTTGTTGTTGTCTGGTGTCTTTTGTACTCCTATTGTGTTGTTTATATTATGTCTTAATGTGTCTTGATGTTCTGGTGCTGTGTTTTGTATATTTGTTTCTGCGTCAATTATGAGCTTTGTTAGTGTTTGGTTGTTATGTTTGTAATGTATGTTATGTTTTAGGCCTTTATCAAGGAGTGTTTGTTCGTTTGTTGTGAGTGTGACGTTCATGAGGTTTACTGTACGTGGGTAGAATTTGTGCGAGGGAATTATATGTTTTGATTGGTGTCAGTTTTTTTATTTTTCTGTCGTGTTTTGTCTGTATGTTATGTATTTGTTTTTTGTCCATTCATTTGTGTGATGTATTTGTTCAGTCATGTAACTGTGTCCGCATGTGTTGGCGATATGTAGGTGTAGTGTTATTGCTTTGCGATTGAGGGCGTCTTTTTTCTTATATAGTTGTTTAATTGATTCTTTTATGTATGTTCTTTGTGCGATGTTTTGTGTTATTCGGGTGGCCTGGTTGTTATGTTTAATTTTGATTTGGGCATATTTAGGTGTTAGTGACTTGTTTATGCATGTTTTGTTGAAAGTTATGTGAGCTACAATCCTTCTAACCATCAAAGTTGTGAACTTGTACGCTTGGACGTTGGCTCGTCTTGCTGAGTTAAATTCTTGGATTTCGTTGTCCATGACGTGTCCGTTACTTAACTAAATATCACTATAATATTGACGACTCGGAACACTAAGTTTTTTATAAGTAAAAACGTAAAGTTTTACCTTACAGTCTAAACCGGCTTTCACCTATAGAAGGCTTCTTCAGAGGCTGTCGTAAGTAGCGCTGTTCGTCTTGTTGTTGGCGATGAGATAGTTTTTCGAAAGATCGAAGCTGTGTGTGTGTGGTGAGATGTATTCGATAATGCGTGCGATTTGAATTGTGTCTGTTCGTTTAGGATGTCGTTTTTATTTGTTTTTGTGTGTTTGTATATTTCTAATTGTTCTAGAGTGTCTAGTTTTCGGCCTTTTGTGTGTACGTGTAGTATGTTCATGTTATTGTCGATGTTTTTATATGTGTGGTTTGCTTCAATGAGGTGGTTTGCGAAGGTAGATTCTGTAGTGGTGTGGAGTGCTTTTGTGTGTTCAATTTATCTCTGTTTGAAGCTACGTCCTGTCTGGCCTATATAGAATTTATTGCAATTTGAACACTAATACACCGGGTAGATCGAATTTGTTTTGTACTTTGGGCATGTGTTTTGATAGTGTGTGTTCTGTTTTGTTAGTAGTTTTGTAAGCGATTCTGTATCCTGCTTTTTTGAATTTGTGGGCAATTTTTTCTGTTTGTTTGTTGATGTATGTTAGTGTTATGAATTTGTTGTTTTCTGTCTTTGTCTATTGTTTGTTTTGTATTTTGTGTAGGAGTTTACTGACTATTGTTCTGTCATAACCGTTAGATTCTGCTAGATATTTTATCGTGTTTAGTTCGTCTTTGTAGTCTATTTCATCTAAGGGGATGTTGTTAAGTCTATGTATCATGGTTCTAAAAGCAGCTAGTTTGTGTTGTATTGGGTGATTGGAGGTGTTGTGTATTAGTGTGTCAGTTGTAGTTGGTTTTCTGTATATACTGAATTTGTGCCTGTGTTCTAGTTTTGTGATGGAGAGGTCTAAGACGTTTATGGTATTGTTGTGTTCGTATTCGGCAGTGAAGGTTATGTTTTTATGTATTTTATTTATGTGTGTTAGTAACTGTTCACATTGTCTTTTGTTTCCCCTGTATAGTATTAGAATGTCATCAACGTATCTGTGCCAATATAGTATTTTATGTGAGTGTCTGTCATTGTTTGTGAGTATTTTTGTTTTTTCTAAGTGTTGGAGGAAGACTTCTGCTAGAATGCTGGATATGGGGGAGCCCATGGGTAGGCCATCGTTCTGTGTGTAGTATTTATTGTTATAAGTAAAGTAGTTTTGTTTTGTGATAATGATCAGAGTTTCTGTTATTTCATTGATAAGTTCGTCTGGTGTGCTGTTCTGTTTGAGTTTGTTTTGTAGGATGGTGATTGTTTCAGAGATGGGGATGTTTGTGTACAGGTTTTTAATGTTAAAGGAGGCTAATGTGGCGTTATGGGGGATGTGTATGTCTTTTATTTTTGTTACTAGGTCAGTGTTGTTTTTTACTGCAATGTTGTTGTCTATTTGTGTGTGTTGTCTAATAATTTTGTCTAGATATTTTGCCAGTTTGTGTGCTGGGGCATTACGGTAGTTGATAATGGGGCGGATCGGAATGTCTTCTTTATGGATTTTGGGAAGAGCTTGGAGTGTAGGTGCTGATGGTCGGATTTGTTTCATGTAGGGCTTTTGTTTATGTGTCATAATGTGTTTGGCTTTGTTGACTATTTGTTTAACCGAGTTTTGGTATCTGTCGGTGGGGTCGTGTTTTAGTTCTGTGATGTTGTTCTGTTCCATGAAGTTTTGTACTTTTTTGTGTAGGTTGTCTGTGGGGATAATTACAGTCGTGTTGCCTTTGTCAGCTTTTACAAATGTGATGTTGTGTTTGTGTGCCTTTTCCCTCAGTTTGATGGCTGTGTGTATTTCAGAGTTGTGGTTGTTGTTGTCTGGTGTCTTTTGTACTCCTATTGTGTTGTTTATATTATGTCTTAATGTGTCTTGATGTTCTGGTGCTGTGTTTTGTATATTTGTTTCTGCGTCAATTATGAGCTTTGTTAGTGTTTGGTTGTTATGTTTGTAATGTATGTTATGTTTTAGGCCTTTATCAGGAAGTGTTTGTTCGTTTGTTGTGAGTGTGACGTTCGTGAGGTTTACTGTACGTGGGTAGAATTTGTACGAGGGATTATATCTGTTTTGATTGGTGTCAGGTTTTTTATTTTTCTCTCGTGTTTTGTCTGTATTTTATGTATTTGTTTTTTTGTCCATTCATTTGTGTGATGCATTAGTTCAGTCATGTAACTGTGTCCGTATGTGTTGGCGATATGTAGGTGTAGTGTTATTGCTATGCGATTGAGGGCGTCTTTTTTCTTATATAGTTGTTTAATTGATTCTTTTATGTATGTTCTTTGTGCGATGTTTTGTGTTATTCGGGCGGCCTGGTTGTTATGTTTAATTTTGATTTGGGCATATTTAGGTGTTAGTGACTTGTTTATGCATGTTTTGTTGAAAGTTATGTGAGCTACAATCTTTCTAACCTTCAAAGTTGTGAACTTGTACGCTTGGACGTTGGCTCGTCTTGCTGAGTTAAATTCTTGAATTTCGGTGTCCATGACGTGTCCGTTACTTAACTAAATATCACTATAATATTGACGACTCGGAACACTAAGTTTTTTATAAGTAAAAACGTAAAGTTTTACCTTACAGTCTAAACCGGCTTTCACCTATAGAAGGCTTCATCAGAGGCTGTCGTAAGTAGCGCTGTTCGTCTTGTTGTTGGCGACGAGATAGTTTTTCGAAAGATCGAAGCTGTGTGTGTGTGGTGAGATGTGTTCGAATAATGCGTGCGATTTGAATTGTGTCTGTTCGTTTAGGATGTCGTTTTTTTTTGTTTTTGTGTGTTTGTATATTTCTAATTGTTCTAGAGTGTCTAGTTTTCGGCCTTTTGTGTGTACGTGTAGTATGTTCATGTTATTGTCGATGTTTTTATATGTGTGGTTTGCTTCAATGAGGTGGTTTGCGAAGGTAGATTCTGTAGTGGTGTGGAGTGCTTTTGTGTGTTCAATTTATCTCTGTTTGAAGCTACGTCCTGTCTGGCCTATGTAGAATTTATTGCAATTTGAAAAATTTAGATTATATACACCGGGTAGATCGAATTTGTTTTGTGCTTTGGGCATGTGTTTTGATAGTGTGTGTTCTATTTTGTTAGTAGTTTTGTAAGCGATTCTGTATCCTGCTTTTTTGAATTTGTGGGCAATTTTTTCTGTTTGTTTGTTGATGTATGTTAGTGTTATGAATTTGTTGTTTTCTGTCTTTGTCTGTTGTTTGTTTTGTATTTTGTGTAGGAGTTTACTGACTATTGTTCTGTCATAACCGTTAGATTCTGCTAGATATTTTATCGTGTTTAGTTCGTCTTTGTAGTCTATTTCATCTAAGGGGATGTTGTTAAGTCTATGTATCATGGTTCTAAAAGCAGCTAGTTTGTGTTGTATTGGGTGATTGGAGGTGTTGTGTATTAGTGTGTCAGTTGTAGTTGGTTTTCTGTATATACTGAATTTGTGCCTGTGTTCTAGTTTTGTGATGGAGAGGTCTAAGACGTTTATGGTATTGTTGTGTTCGTATTCGGCAGTGAAGATTATGTTTTTATGTATTTTGTTTATGTGTGTTAGTAACTGTTCACATTGTCTTTTGTTTCCCCTGTATAGTATTAGAATGTCATCAACGTATCTGTGCCAATATAGTATTTTATGTGAGTGTATGTCATGTTTGTGAGTATTTTTGTTTTTTTCTAAGTGTTGGAGGAAGACTTCTGCTAGAATGCTGGATATGGGGGAGCCCATGGGTAGGCCATCGTTCTGTGTGTAGTATTTATTGTTATAAGTAAAGTAGTTTTGTTTTGTGATAATGTTCAGAGTTTCTGTTATTTCATTGATAAGTTCGTCTGGTGTGCTGTTCTGTTTGAGTTTGTTTTGTAGGATGGTGATTGTTTCAGAGATGGGGATGTTTGTGTACAGGTTTTTAATATCAAAGGAGGCTAATGTGGCGTTATGGGGGATGTGTATGTCTTTTATTTTTGTTACTAGGTCAGTGTTGATTTTTACTGCAATTTTGTTGTCTATTTGTGTGTGTTGTCCTATAATTTTGTCTAGATATTTTGCCAGTTTGTGTGCTGTAGCATTACGGTAGTTGATAATGGGGCTTATCGGAATGTCTTCTTTATGGATTTTGGGAAGAGCTTGGAGTGTAGGTGCTGATGGTCGGATTTGTTTCATGTAGGGCTTTTGTTTATGTGTCATAATGTGTTTGGTTTTGTTGACTATTTGTTTTACTGAGTTTTGGTATCTGTCGGTGGGGTCGTGTTTTAGTTCTGTGATGTTGTTCTGTTCCATGAAGTTTTGTACTATTTTGTGTAGGTTGTCTGTGGGGATAATTACAGTCGTGTTGCCTTTGTCAGCTTTTACAAATGTGATGTTGTGTTTGTGTGCCTTTTCCCTCAGTTTGATGGCTGTGTGTATTTCTGAGTTGTGGTTGTTGTTGTCTGGTGTCTTTTGTACTCCTATTGTGTTGTTTATATTATGTTTTAATGTGTCTTGATGTTCTGGTGCTGTGTTTTGTATATTTGTTTCTGTGTCAATTATGAGTTTTGTTAGTGTTTGGTTTTTATGTTTGTAATGTATGTTATGTTTTAGGCCTTTATCAGGGAGTGTTTGTTCGTTTGTTGTGAGTGTGACGTTTGTGAGGTTTACTGTACATGGGTAGAATTTGTGCGAGGGAATTATATCTGTTTTGATTGGTGTCAGGTTTTTTATTTTTCTGTCGTGTTTTGTCTGTATTTTATGTATTTGTTTTTTTGTCCATTCATTTGTGTGATGTTAATGTGATGTTCAGTCATGTAATTGTGTCCGTATGTGTTGGCGATATGTAGGTGTAGTGTTAGTGCTTTGCGATTGAGGGCGTCTTTTTTGTTATATAGTTGTTTAATTGATTCTTTTATGTATGTTCTTTGTGCGAAGTTTTGTGTTATTCGGGCGGCCTGGTTGTTATGTTTAATTTTGATTTGGGCATATTATTTAGGTGTTAGTGACTTGTTTATGCATGTTTTGTTGAAAGTTATGTGAGCTACAATCTTTCTAACCTTCAAAGTTGTGAACTTGTACGCTTGGACGTTGGCTCGTCTTGCTGAGTTAAATTCTTGGATTTCGTTGTCCATGACGTGTCCGTTACTTAACTAAATATCACTATAATATTGACGACTAGGAATACTAAGTTTTTTATAAGTAAAAACGTAAAGTTTTACCTTACAGCCTAAACCGGCTTTCACCTATAGAAGGCTTCATCAGAGGCTGTCGTAAGTAGCGCTGTTCGTCTTGTTGTTAGCGACGAGATAGTTTTTCAAAAGATCAAAGCTGTGTGTGTGTGTGGTGAGATGTGTTCGAATAATGCGTGCGATTTGAATTGTGTCTGTTCGTTTAGGATGTCGTTTTTTTATTTGTTTTTGTGTGTTTGTATATTTCTAATTGTTCTAGAGTGTCTAGTTTTCGGCCTTTTGTGTGTACGTGTAGTATGTTCATGTTATTGTCGATGTTTTTATATGTGTGGTTTGCTTCAATGAGGTGGTTTGCGAAGGTAGATTCTGTAGTGGTGTGGAGTGCTTTTGTGTGTTCAATTTATCTCTGTTTGAAGCTACGTCCTGTCTGGCCTATGTAGAATTTATTGCAATTTGAACACTAATCCACCGGGTAGATCGAATTTGTTTTGTGCTTTGGGCATGCGTTTTGATAGTGTGTGTTCTGTTTTGTTAGTAGTTTTGTAAGCGATTCTGTATCCTGCTTTTTTGAATTTGTGGGCAATTTTTTCTGTTTGTTTGTTGATGTATGTTAGTGTTATGAATTTGTTGTTTTCTGTCTTTGTCTGTTGTTTGTTTTGTATTTTGTGTAGGAGTTTACTGACTATTGTTCTGTCATAACCGTTAGATTCTGCTAGATATTTTATCGTGTTTAGTTCGTCTTTGTAGTCTATTTCATCTAAGGGGATGTTGTTAAGTCTATGTATCATGGTTCTAAAAGCAGCTAATTTGTGTTGTATTGGGTGATTGGAGGTGTTCTGTATTAGTGTGTCAGTTGTAGTTGGTTTTCTGTATATACTGAATTTGTGCCTGTGTTCTAGTTTTGTGATGGAGAGGTCGAAGACGTTTATGGTATTGTTGTGTTCGTATTCGGCAGTGAAGGTTATGTTTTTATGTATTTTGTTTATGTGCGTTAGTAACTGTTCACATTGTCTATTGTTTCCCCTGTGTAGTATTAGAATGTCATCAGCGTATCTGTGCCAATATAGTATTTTATGTGAGTGTCTGTCATTGTTTGTGAGTATTTTTGTTTTTTCTAAGTGTTGGAGGAAGACTTCTCCCAGAATGCTGGATATGGGGGAGCCCATGGGTAGGCCATCGTTCTGTGTGTAGTATTTATTGTTATAAGTAAAATAGTTTTGTTTTGTGATAATGTTCAGAGTTTCTGTTATTTCATTGATAAGTTCGTCTGGTGTGCTGTTCTGTTTGAGTTTGTTTTGTAGGATGATGATTGTTTCAGAGATGGGGATGTTTGTGTACAGGTTTTTAATGTCAAAGGAGGCAAATGTGGCGTTATGGGGGATGTGTATGTCTTTTATTTTTGTTACTAGGTCAGTGTTGTTTTTTACTGCAATTTTGTTGTCTATTTGTGTGTGTTGTCTAATAATTTTGTCTAGATATTTTGCCAGTTTGTGTGCTGTGCATTACGGTAGTTGATAATGGGGCGGATCCGAATGTCTTCTTTATGGATTTTGGGGAGCGCTTGGAGTGTAGGTGCTGATGGTCGGATTTGTTTCATGTAGGGCTTTTGTTTATGTGTCATAATGTGTTTGGCTTTGTTGACTATTTGTTTTACTGAGTTTTGGTATCTGTCGGTGGGGTTGTGTTTTAGTTCTGTGATGTTGTTCTGTTCCATGAAATTTTGTACTTTTTTGTGTAGGTTGTCTGTGGGGATAATTACAGTCGTGTTGCCTTTGTCAGCTTTTACAAATGTGATGTTGTGTTTGTGTGCCTTTTCCGTCAGTTTGATGGCTGTGTCTATTTCAGAGTTGTGGTTGTTGTTGTCGGGTGTCTTTTGTACTCCTATTGTGTTGTTTATATTATGTCTTAATGTGTCTTGATGTTCTGGTGCTGTGTTTTGTATATCTGTTTCTGTGTCAATTATGAGTTTTGTTAGTGTTTGGTTGTTATGTTTGTAATGTATGTTATGTTTTCGGCCTTTATCAAGGAGTGTTTGTTCGTTTTTTGTGAGTGTGACGTTCGTGAGGTTTACTGTACGTGGGTAGAATTTGTGCGAGGGAATTATATCTGTTTTGATTGGTGTCAGGTTTTTTATTTTTCTGTCGTGTTTTGTCTGTATGTTATGTATTTGTTTTTTGTCCATTAATTTGTGTGATGTTCAGTCATGTAATTGTGTCCGTATGTGTTGGCGATATGTAGGTGTAGTGTTAGTGCTTTGCGATTTAGGGCGTCTTTTTTCTTATATAGTTGTTTAATTGATTCTTTTATGTATGTTCTTTGTGCGATGTTTTGTGTTATTCGGGCATCTGGTTGTTATGTTTAGTTTTGATTTGGGCATATTTAGGTGTTAGTGACTTGTTTATGCATGTTTTGTTGAAAGTTATGTGAGCTACAACCTTTCTAACCTTCAAAGTTGTGAACTTGTACGCTTGGACGTTGGCTCGTCTTGCTGAGTTAAATTCTTGGATTTCGTTGTCCATGACGTGTCCGTTACTTAACTAAATATCACTATAATATTGACGACTCGGAACACTAAGTTTTTTATAAGTAAAAACGTAAAGTTTTACCTTACAGCCTAAACCAGCTTTCACCTATAGAAGGCTTCATCAGAGGCTGTCGTAAGTAGCGCTGTTCGTCTTGTTGTTGGCGACGAGATAGTTTTTCGAAAGATCGAAGCTGTGTGTGTGTGGTGAGATGTGTTCGAATAATGCGTGCGATTTGAATTGTGTCTGTTCGTTTAGGATGTCGTTTTTATTTGTTTTTGTGTGTTTGTATATTTCTAATTGTTCTAGAGTGTCTAGTTTTCGGCCTTTTGTGTGTACGTGTAGTATTTTCATGTTATTGTCGATGTTTTTATATGTGTGGTTTGCTTCAATGAGGTGGTTTGCGAAGGTAGATTCTGTAGTGGTGTGGAGTGCTTTTGTGTGTTCAATTTATCTCTGTTTGAAGCTACGTCCTGTCTGGCCTATGTAGAATTTATTGCAATTTGAACAATTAGCTTATATACACCGGGTAGATCGAATTTGTTTTGTGCTTTGGGCATGCGTTTTGATAGTGTGTGTTCTATTTTTTTAGAAGTTTTGTAAGCGATTCTGTATCCTGCTTTTTTGAATTTGTGGGCAATTTTTTCTGTTTGTTTGTTGATGTATGTTAGTGTTATGAATTTGTTGTTTTCTGTCTTTGTCTGTTGTTTGTTTTGTGTTTTGTGTAGGAGTTTACTGACTATTGTTCTGTCATAACCGTTAGATTCTGCTAGATATTTTATCGTGTTTAGTTCGTCTTTGTAGTCTATTTCATCTAAGGGGATGTTGTTAAGTCTATGTATCATGGTTCTAAAAGCAGCTAGTTTGTGTTGTATTGGGTGATTGGAGGTGTTGTGTATTAGTGTGTCAGTTGTAGTTGGTTTTCTGTATATACTGAATTTGTGCCTGTGTTCTAGTTTTGTGATGGAGAGGTCTAAGGCGTTTATGGTATTGTTGTGTTCGTATTCGGCAGTGAAGGTTATGTTTTTATGTATGTTGTTTATGTGCGTTAGTAACTGTTCACATTGTCTTTTGTTTCCCCTGTATAGTATTAGAATGTCATCAACGTATCTGTGCCAATATAGTATTTTATATGAGTGTCTGTCATTGTTTGTGAGTATTTTTGTTTTTTCTAAGTGTTGGAGGAAGACTTCTGCCAGAATGCTGGATATGGGGGAGCCCATGGGTAGGCCATCGTTCTGTGTGTAGTATTTATTGTTATAAGTAAAGTAGTTTTGTTTTGTGATAATGTTCAGAGGTTCTGTTATTTCATTGATAAGTTCATCTGGTGTGCTCTTCTGTTTGAGTTTGTTTTGTAGGATGGTGATTGTTTCAGAGATGGGGATGTTTGTGTACAGGTTTTTAATGTCAAAGGAGGCTAATGTGGCGTTATGGGGGATGTGTGTTTTTATTTTTGTTACTAGGTCAGTGTTGTTTTTTACTGCAATGTTGTTGTCGTTACTGCAATAATGCGTGCGATTTGAATTGTGTCTGTTCGTTTAGGATGTCGTTTTTATTTGTTTTTGTGTGTTTGTATATTTCTAATTGTTCTAGAGTGTCTAGTTTTCAGCCTTTTGTGTGTACGTGTAGTATGTTCATGTTATTGTCGATGTTTTTATATGTGTGGTTTTCGTCTGTATGTTATGTATTTGTTTTTTGTCCATTCATTTGTGTGATGTATTAGTTCAGTCATGTTATTGTGTCCGTATGTGTTGGCGATATGTAGGTGTAGTGTTGCTCGCATTATTCGAACACATCTCACCACACACACACACAGCTTCGATCTTTCGAAAAACTATCTCGTCACCAACAACAAGACGAACAGCGCTACTTACGACAGCCTCTGATGAAGCCTTCTATAGGTGAAAGCCGGTTTAGGCTGTAAGGTAAAACTTTACGTTTTTACTTATAAAAAACTTAGTGTTCCGAGTCGTCAATATTATATTGATATTTAGTTAAGTAACGGACACGTCATGGACAACGAAATCCAAGAATTTAACTCAGCAAGACGAGCCAACGTCCAAGCGTACAAGTTCACAACTTTGAAGGTTAGAAAGATTGTAGCTCACATAACTTTCAACAAAACATGCATAAACAAGTCACTAACACCTAAATATGCCCAAATCAAAATTAAACATAACAACCAGGCTGCCCGAATAACACAAAACATCGCACAAAGAACATACATAAAAGAATCAATTAAACAACTATATAAGAAAAAAGACACCCTCAATCGCAAAGCACTAACACTACACCTGCATATCGCCAACACATACGGACACAATTACATGACTGAACATCACATTAACATCACACAAATGAATGGACAAAAAAACAAATACATAACATACAGACAAAACACGACAGAAAAATAAAAAACCTGACACCAATCAAAACAGATATAATTCCCTCGCACAAATTCTACCCACGTACAGTAAACCTCACGAACGTCACACTCACAAAAAACGAACAAACACTCCTTGATAAAGGCCGAAAACATAACATACATTACAAACATAACAACCAAACACTAACAAAGCTCATAATTGACGCAGAAACAAATATACAAAACACAGCACCAGAACATCAAGACACATTAAGACATAATATAAACAACACAATTGGAGTACATAAGACACCAGACAACAACAACCACAACTCAGAAATACACACAGCCATCAAACTGAGGGAAAAGGCACACAAACACAACATCACATTTGTAAAAGCTGACAAAGGCAACACGACTGTAATTATCCCCACAGACAACCTACACAAAAAAGTACAAAACTTCATGGAACAGAACAACATCACAGAACTAAAACACGACCCCACCGACAGATACCAAAACTCAGTAAAACAAATAGTCAACAAAACCAAACACATTATGACACATAAACAAAAGCCCTACATGAAACAAATCCGACCATCAGCACCTACACTCCAAGCTCTTCCCAAAATCCATAAAGAAGACATTCCGATCCGCCCCATTATCAACTACCGTAATGCCCCAGCACACAAACTGGCAAAATATCTAGACAAAATTATTAGACAACACACACAAATAGACAACAACATTGCAGTAAAAAACAACACTGACCTAGTAACAAAAATAAAAGACATACACATCCCCCATAAAGCCACATTAGCCTCCTTTGACATTAAAAACCTGTACACAAACATCCCCATCTCTGAAACAATCACCATCCTACAAAACAAACTCAAACAGAACAGCACACCAGACGAACTTATCAATGAAATAACAGAAACTCTGAACATTATCACAAAACAAAACTACTTTACTTATAACAATAAATACTACACACAGAACGATGGCCTACCCATGGGCTCCCCCATATCCAGCATTCTAGCAGAAGTCTTCCTCCAACACTTAGAAAAAACAAAAATACTCACAAACAATGACAGACACTCACATAAAATACTATATTGGCACAGATACGTTGATGACATTCTAATACTATACAGGGGAAACAAAAGACAATGTGAACAGTTACTAACGCACATTAACAAAATACATAAAAACATAACCTTCACTGCCGAATACGAACACAACAATACCATAATCGTCTTAGACCTCTCCATCACAAAACTAGAACACAGGCACAAATTCAGTATATACAGAAAACCAACTACAACTGACACACTAATACACAACACCTCCAATCACCCAATACAACACAAACTAGCTGCTTTTAGAACCATGATACATAGACTTAACAACATCCCCTTAGATGAAATAGACTACAAAGACGAACTAAACACGATAAAATATCTAGCAGAATCTAACGGTTATGACAGAACAATAGTCAGTAAACTCCTACACAAAATACAAAACAAACAACAGACAAAGACAGAAAACAAAAAATTCATAACACTAACATAAATCAACAAACAAACAGAAAAAATTGCCCACAAATTCAAAAAAGCAGGATACAGAATCGCTTACAAAACTACTAACAAAACAGAACACACACTATCAAAACGCATGCCCAAAGCACAAAACAAATTATCTACCCGGTGTATATAAGCTAAATTGTTCAAATTGCAATAAATTCTACATAGGCCAGACAGGACGTAGCTTCAAACAGAGATACATTGAACACACAAAAGCACTCCACACCACTACAGAATCTACCTTCGCAAACCACCTCATTGAAGCAAACCACACATATAAAAACATCGACAATAACATGAACATACTACACGTACACACAAAAGGCCGAAAACTAGACACTCTAGAACAATTAGAAATATACAAACACACAAAAACAAATAAAAACGACATCCTAAACGAACAGACACAATTCAAATCGCACGCATTATTCGAACACATCTCACCACACACACACAGCTTCGATCTTTCGAAAAACTATCTCGTCGCCAACAACAAGACGAACAGCGCTACTTACGACAGCCTCTGATGAAGCCTTCTATAGGTGAAAGCCGGTTTAGGCTGTAAGGTAAAACTTTACGTTTTTACTTATAAAAAACTTAGTGTTCCGAGTCATCAATATTATAGTGATATTTAATTAAGTAACGGACACGTCATGGACAACGAAATCCAAGAATTTATTTATTAGTATGATATTAAAAAAACATTATAAAATGTCTGCATTTTTCTTGTGTAAAGCAATGTATTTATTGTTTAAACCTTATGAATTCCTTATTTATAAAACTTACTCTTTTATGTTTGTGGCGACTGCAGAAAAGGAGGTTAAGATAGAAAACTACACATACAGTATGTTGTTGCTAGTAAATGGAGAGATAGGGCAGAGACTGGCTTGCTTTGTCGAGGGCTCTGTAACATCTAGGTTTCACATTGATCTAGAAACCTCAAATGGCAACCAGACCACTGTGTAGGCATATAGAAGGCAATCCAAATTCTAGATAAGAAAGAAGTAACAAAAGAAACTGTGATACAAGTCTATAAAATAGTTAATCCAAATTCTAGATAAGAAAGAAGTAACAAAAGAAACTGTGATACAAATAGTTTTGCTTCTCATTACTGTATGGAACAGAAAACCTACAGCCCCTTGAGGAATATAAAAAAACTAGACTGCAAGAATGATGTAATTTCTGAGACCAGAACTGAGGCAGTAGAAAGAACTAAGGGATGCTAGATTAGGAACGTGATCATTAGGCAACAGTTGTACTGCTTGCTCCAGTGTAACATTAAACTAGAAATGACACATGCTGCTAGTTGTGTGAGGGGATATAATGGGTTCCCCTATAGTGCTTGCCATTAGTATTTCCAACATATCCATCTGCATGCTCAGCCAATATTTATTTTTCTTAATTTTATTGGTTTTCTCTTACACAAACAATCACTTAAACAAGAGTTTAGAATCAAAATATAAATTTAAACAAACTCTGAAAATTTAAACAATGACAAAATTTTCATATCACATTAATTTTAACTATTTATGTATGCATAATAATGTTATGCAATTACAGAATGTTCTACATGTTACTCGGCTATCCCAGCAGAACCATCTGTAATGTTGTGTGCGTATGTGACTTTTAACATGCATGCATCAACATGCGTCAATAAGGCTATTCCAGACCATAGCGGTTGGCACACTATGTTCAAGGCCGCAATCAATTACGTTCTACTGTTTTCGAGTATTAGATTATTCTGAAGCTATCTATTTAAACAATGACAGCTGCTGCTTAGGGTCAGTCTTATGTCAGAGATTACTCAGTTGAGTTTATATTGGGCAATTTACACAGTGCGTCTCAAGTGGTGTATTAGTGAAAAGTGATTATAGTGCGGAATTCTTTATAGTTGACATTATTATTTGTGTGGACAGATTAACTTCAATTATTGTATGAGTATAATCTTGTTGAATAACTTGTTGATTACAAACTGTTTAATTGTAATAATTAAAGCTGGTTTTTAGAGACTTCAATGGTGTCTTGCATTTTGTTTTCAACTCTACCATACGACGATCAGTTAGACCATCGTAACAGTAGGTCAGAAGTGCGACAAAACCGTTAACAGTGGAAACAGTGGACACTTGTACAAGACTAGGTAATTTGTAACTAATTGGTAAACACAGATGCCGGTCAGATGATGGAAGCTTTCCAAGAGGCAGACACAGGAACAACAAAAATTATAATGACAAAAAGAGGCAGAACAAGCAGAGAAACATTAGGATGAGAAACACACACAGGAGGCGGAAGAAGCAGAAAAACGATAGAGTGAGAAAGCGGAAGTGAGACAGAAACGTCTCCTGCTGGAAACACAAGAATGTCAGAAAGCACTGTTGCTTGAGTTGGAAAGACGACAGGCAGAGGAATGGAAGCACGAAACAGAAGACATCAAAATGTTAATACAGGGGCAAAACCAGATGCAAGTACTATACGCTGCAGAGTTAGGTCTACTACAAGGTGATATTAATAATCAAATTACTAGGATATCAGACGTAGAAGAATTCATGTCAAATAAAATAGCTGAAGTAGAAAAATCTGTCATGAGTGTGGAAAAAGCTATGTCAACAAAAATAGAAGACTCAATTGCAAACATAAAAGAGCAGATTAAGACTGAAGTTGAGCAGTTCATGAAGATACAACCAAAACAAATTTCTGAACAGACTGTACCAATGATAAAGACAGAAAATAAGTCAATAGAGAAAGTTACTGTTCCTGTAGTTTTTTTTATGTCAAAGCTCCAACCTTTGACGGAAGCAGTCAGTGGACGATGTACCTTCGCCAATTTGAAGCTGGTGCATGCGGAAATAATTGGACAGAGAAAGACAAGGGAGTTTCACTCGTTCTCGCATTAAAAGGACCTGTGGCAGAACTACTACAGAAAGTGCCACCTGACAGCCAGAACACCTATGCCGAATTAATAAAACCTCGGGAATTACGGTATGGTGATAAACATTTGCGAGATGTGTACTGCACTCAGTTGAGAGCAAGGTGACAGCATTCCGGGGAGAGTCTTCACGAGTTTGAAGCAAGTATAGACAGTCTAATTAGACTGGCCTACCCTGAAGCGCCAGAAGATATTTGAATATAAAAATAAAAACACGAGATCCTCGGCATGGAACAGTTATGCATACACACATTTTTTTTTTTTAATTTTACAGTATTTATTTTTGAATTATTTGATCTTTTCACTAGTCCTTTAAGCATTGAATTCGCCAAGATTTACTCTGTGTGTGTAGGTGTGGATGCACGTGCTTGCAAATGTGCGTGCGAATATGTGTAGCAGCACTCTTTAACATTACAGCACATAAATACAATGTATTTATTCTCCTTTTCAGTAATTATTTAGGCATTATGACATTTATTTAAAAGTCTAAAAATAAACAGTGGTACAAAAAAGAAAACTACATACAAGAAATAATTAGACAATTTTTATTACATTATCTGCATGTATACAGGGTGTTTCAGGAGACTTCTGCTAAACTTTGCAGAGGTATTCGCATAAGTGCAAATACCATGCAGTTTTACCTTTGGAGTTAAAAAGGTAGAAAACTTTGACAGGCTGTAAATCAAAAACAAAACGTTTCTAGACCTATGTTTACATGAACTTTTTTCATTACTTTTGTCAAAGAAATATGCTTGCAAAGTTTAGCAGAAACCTCCTGAAACACCTGTTTATTAAAATTTAGGCTTCATTTCAATAGAACTGTTTCAAATGTTCTCACTTCTTATACACGCCATAAAACAAATAGTGACCGATTCACAAATGTGCAGGAATAATAGTTAATCTCTACTAACTACATTAAATGCATTTTTAATTGATTGATTCCATGCCTTGTTTTGGTAGTGAATAAGTTACCATATTCTTAATAATATCGCATAATGCAAAATCACATGGAAACAAACTGCATGAGCGTGTAGGGCCAACTAATTGTACCTCTAAGTTAAGGCTATTATCAACATTTTGCTAAACTTCTGTTCCAAACTGAGGTGGGGTTCCAATGTGACACTAAATAAATGATAGGCTTTTCATAATCAGGACTGTTTGCAGTTCCATGTACGCTAATTCAGCACCGGATTTAGAGTGTTCGGGCCTCTAAGCTGAGGTTGTGGTTGTGGTGCAGGCCCCTTACTTTTCAGTCGTGACAAATTCTAGTGAGCAGATTTTTTTTATAAGCTTAGTTAATTCACTGTTTAGCTGTGAAGAGCACAGCACTGTCCAGAAACACCACCCCTCCCACAACTGATGTAGTCAGGGCTGATCGAAGGCTTGAAAAATATTCATTTATTTTTATTACAATATTTTTTTATTTTTATGTGGTGCTGGCCCCTAGGCTCCGGCCTAGTCAACCTACCCTTAAATCTGGCCCTGCACTAATTCCTGCAGAATCTCCAAACAGACTACAGAAGGAACAGTTCCCTTAAAAAAAAATAAAGGTAGTATTAATCCAGTACCTAAATTCCTTCTCATACCTCAATAGCAGGCATCATATTGAGAGGAATATGGCCTGTGAATGTTTTCTGTAGCATTGTTGTCATAAGCAATGACTGTGTACAGCTGCAACTGAACACATTAAATTTTGTTCATGGAGATTCTACTTCGAATTAAATACAGTAGAGTCTCGTTTATCCGACATTCTGTATTATCAGACGTCCCACCGCAAAAAAAAAAAAAAAAAAAAAAAAAAAAAACGCATTAATCGGCAACAAGAACTGCAAGTTGCGAGCATGAGCGTAGTCTATTTTTTGTTGCTCCCGACTCTACCGCAGCTAATTAGTTACCCCGACTGTACAGTCTACACTATGACTCATGTGTCTGTCATTCGCCCCACCCTCACTCACTCTCTGTCACAACTCACTACTCAGTGCAGTGCAGTTTATCATTGTATGCGGATCGGTTTATCGTCTGTTATATGTGTATGTGTCTGTGTGTGTAATTTGACAAACGTTGTTGTGTTGTTTAAAAGTTGAAATTTACGCAAGTATGGCGACGAAAGGAAAGAAAGTTGTTGTATCGCTGGAACAAAAACTTGAGGCAATCAAGAGACTGGACAAGGGAGAGACAATGCAGAAGGTAGCTGATGACTTTGGTGTTGGACAGGTAACAGTAGGAGACTGGGGAAAAAAAACGAATAGAAATAGAATGGTGTGCATCAAGAGTTACGGAGGGTGCATTAAAAGAAAGAATAACTATGAAAAAATGTGACTATGAAAAAGTTAGTGAAGCTTTGTATGTTTGGTTTACACAGTTCAGGGACAAAGGTGTGCCTATTTCAGGGCCTATTTTATAGCAAAAGGCGTTGCATTTTCATAATGAATTCAATGAAGGGGACCCAGATTTCACAGCAAGTGTCGGCTGGCTCAACCGATGGAAGAAACACTATTGAAACTGAAAGCCTAACGGGTGATCAGATATTTAACTGTGATGAGTCAGGCCTTAATTACAAAATGTTACCTAGTAAGAGTCTTGCAGCCAGAACTGAAGTGGCAGCCCCTGGCTACAAGCGTAGTAAGGAAAGGCTGACAATTTTAGCATGAAGCAATGCTACAGCAAACCTCAAAATGGACCTTGCAATGATTGGAAAGTCCAAAAATCTTAGAGCCTTTAAAACAGTTTCAAAAAACGCTCTTCCTGTACAATACTACAGTCAGAAAAGCGCATGGATGAGCAGTGAAATTTTCAAAGACTGGTTTTTTAAGGAATTCATTCCTTCAACAGAGAAGTTTTTAAAGAAAATAATTTACCCAGAAAAGCAGTTTTGTTGGTAGATAATGCTCCAATGCACCCTGATGCAGAGGAGCTTCAAGATGGTGACATTAAGGCAATGTTTCTGCCCCCCAATGTAACCGCCACATGCCAACCTATGGATCAGGGCGTGTTGGAAACGATAAAAAGGAACTATCGCAGGAAGCTACTGTCCACAGTGATAGAAGAATTGAAGAAGGACAAGACATGATTGAAAAATTGAAACGCATGAATGTAAAGGATGTTGCTTATTGGGTTGCACGGGGCTGGGCTGACGTAAGGGCTCCAACAATTGCCAAATCATGGAAGAAGCTGCTAGGCGATGACAAAAGTATGGAAATGGAAAGCACAGATGAAACCGAAGAAACCATTCTACATTTAGTGCAACGTATCCCTGGATGTGAGGATGCATCTTTGCAAGAAATCGAAAGTTGGATGAAGGATGATGATCAGTATGTAACTGATAGAGAAATTGTCGCTCTTGTCAATTGCGATGACAATGAAATTGAAGATCAAGATCAAGCACCAACTGTTGAGCCTCTCACAATTTCACATAACGATGGAGTTAAGGCTCTAGAAACTGCAATTAAATACATTGAGCAACAAGAAGAAGCTACAGGAATCGACATAATGATGCTGCAAAGATGGCGAGACTTGGCAGCAAACAAACGGCACTCGTCAGGAAAGCAGACTACGATCAAAAATTTCTTTAAATCATCACAGGACTGAACTTTTTAAATGTATTTAACTTCAGACAATTCTGTAACTGCAAGTGCATTTTTTTTCAGTTAATTTTTTCTGTTGTTTTGTTGTAAAACATGATTATTAGGTTCGTAATGTGTAAAATTATAACATAGTTTGAAATTATAACACAGTTTGAAATTATAACATAGTTTGACGTTTAATAGGCTTTTTCTTAACACCTCTCTATTATCCGACATTTTCGCTTATCCGACGTTCTGCCGGCCCGTTTATGTCGGATAAGCGAGACTCTACTGTAATTACTTTTTTCCAGCAATGATCTGTATTACTGTCTTATATGGTTTTTGCTCTCCCCTACACGTTAGTGCATTAGTATAAGTCTACACACATCTGTGTGTGTGCGTGCGTGCGTGCGTGCGTGCGTGCGTGCGTGCGTGTGTGTGTGTGTGTGTGTGTGTGTGTGTGTGTGTGTGTGTGTGTGTGTGTGTGTGTGTGTGTGTGTGTGTGTTAAATTGGCCTTATATGCCTACAATCCTCTGATAGCATTTAGTCTTACAGAGCCTAAAAATATGTAGAATATGATTCAGAAATTTAAAAAATACACTTATTAAATATGAAAAATAATTTTCTCATTAATAGTGAAATTTACAATGGTTTCAACAGTATAATCACAAAGCAAAACAAAAATGTCATATACAAAATTAACTTACAGCAAAAACTTATACACTATCACATGTCTATTACAAATAAATGAACTGTCAGGTGTCAAATAAATGATTTACTGTTCTAAATTCTATATTGACCTATATCAAAATGTCTATATCAAATACAAAATATAAACAAATGTAATTTGGTGTTGTTGTAGTAATTTACATACTGTTTTACTGTACAACATGATGATACTGGCAGCATAACAAAAAAATGTCGGAAATAAGAATGCCAGAGCAGTCTAAAGTTAATTAATACACTGCCATTTTATAAGATATTATGGAATCCAACGTGTGTACACATCATAGTATGATGTTAGTTTAACGGACTTGGCTGCGCTCCCCCTGCTCTCTGTAGTCACTGTAGACCACCAGGATGAAATAACAGTATACGCCTGAAACATTTCATACAAAACCATTTTACATCAATGCAGCCAAAACTAATACTAGTACTATCATTACAAGCTTATCACATTTTGGAAGTTATTCTGCATAGCATAAGGAAAAGAAAATGATGGTGGGTACGTTATTAATTACAACTAGTTCTATAATTAATTTATAATGTATATATTACACATTCTCAAGCAAAACCACTACCTCAGTATTGTCTGAACAAGCTTTAGTATTATCTTTGTTATGTGATTACAATGGGTTAGTACTACTGTCAAAGTGCAATGGTAAGCAATATTCTGGTAGGTTGTGTGTGTGTGTGTGTGTGTGTGTGTGTGTGAAGTCGGAATTTTATCAATCTTAAGTACTCAGAAGTCAACTAACGAGATACCATGTACAGAGAATAGACAAACTTGTTCCCATTAAGAGGCAAGAATGTGTACTTAGTCCTGCCCCTATCTACACTTGAAAACACGACAGATCCCCTTGGGAGGAAAATAAGGAAATCCCTCCATATCCTGGAAAAACTTTTCAAGTTAGTGTCTACAAACAACTCTCACAGCGTTCACGAGCCCAGCAAGCGCTCCCCCCCACCAACGTTCCCGCGAGTCCCTTCTCCTACAGTAGCAGTGTGAAGGAGGAGTGATTGGCACACCACTACACACATACATTTGACACACGCAAGCATGTGCGCCTTCTATTCTGTGGTGCACAAGAATTCATCACGATATTAATTGATGACTCGTTGGGCACTTGGTGAAACATGTTAATACAAAGGTTTTGTAAAATATATAAAAACACTGCGTAAGTTTCACAGATTTCATTTACTCTGACAGCTGTTTCAACCTCTTAAGTCACTGTCAAAGAGATGAAGAGATTGTCAAAGCTGTCAGAGTAAATGAAATCTGTGAAACTTACCAAGTGTTTTTATATATTTTACAAAACCTTCACAAGAATTTTTGTTTGTAATTTTAATTTTTTTTTTTTTTTTAATTGTTATTTTGTTCATTTTTCTAACTTTTTTATTTTTATTTGTTTTTTGTAATTTTTATTTTGTTTCTTTTTTATAATTTTTATTTTATTTGTTTTTATTTTAATGAGGAGGTAATACTTTTTATTTTATTTTCATTATTTACATTACATTACATTACTTACATTATTCTATTGACATTACATAATTTTATTTAGATTACATCATTCTATTTACATTTCATTATTTTATTTACACTGATTTATTTACATTACACACATACATACATACAATAATTTAATTTGTGGGTGGCCAAAAGTCTTTAATGTCTATTAACATCTGCTCAAATAAATCTTCATTTTGATTACGCTTCCTTCACATAAATTTGAGTCCGTTAAATTCCCACATTCAACTAATGGGAACAAAGAGCTCTTTATCAGTGCTAACTACATGTTGCTGATTGCAGCTGCTTTTATCATTTTTCGTAATGACATTAGTTGTTAATGAACATTCTTTGTATTCTTGTCTACACGATAAACACATTTCTGAACCTAGTGTGTAGTAGTGTGCCAATCACCCCTCCTTCACACCTCTTCTGTATGAGTAGGGACTGGCGGGAATGTTGGTGGGAGGACTTGGCGGGCTATGGAACGCTGCAAGGTTTCTTTCAATGTCAAATGTCATTATTAGGTACAATACAATATTTATGTAGACTTTTTTCTTTGCCAAAGATTAATTACGCCATTCAATATTTTATTCATACAAAATAATTTGTATTTGATCAAAACAGCTTTGATTGTTCGGTTATAAGTTAATACATTTTTTTTAATATGACAGAAAATGTTTAATTTTTTATTTTTACCATTTCCATTACTTTTACACGTTATTATTTTTTACCACATCACTTATATTTTTGTTCTTTTCCTTTTTCATATGACCAAAAATGAACAATATTTTAATGTTGATCGCGGTGCGCAAACTACGCGGAAATTAGTACTAGCTGACATCAGAGTGGTTTGGACGGGAGATGGGGGCGCGAATGTTGTTCGGGCCCAGGGCGCACTGCATACCAAACGCGGCTCTGACGGAAACTACTGATGATAATATTACAACAATAAGTAAACTATTAAATACTTCTGGTACTGTAGAATACCTCACACAGTAAACCCAGTTTAAGTTCACTTTTATACCCGTTATGTTACAATGAACAATAACGTGTCTGAAGATGGATTAATTAAACAGTTTTGAGAGTTTGCACTTGTTACTACCGACGAATGGACTTAACGAATTTTTGCAATTGAAAAATCTTGAAGAAAAAGCGCACATTTCCTTCGCGACAGCTAGAAAAGAAAAACTGCCCGTTCAGCAGCCGGCTCAGGAAAATTCCGACTGACCTTTGAAGCTTCTTATTGGTGGAAAAGAAGTCACATGGTTATTTTGCGCATGGTACTAGTGTGGTATCATGCAGGAAAATGCATAGAATTTGCAAGGGCATGCATAGATGGTTATCTATGAATGTCTTATCTCAAGTAGAATTGCGTTTTATAAAGTTTTATATTAAAAAAAAAAACATATTTTAACGTTATATTACGATCAGGAAATATAGGGAAACTGTAGCTAATATAATAGTTTATGCCCAGTTCAAGTGTAAATACGATGAGATAATTATATCACGCACGGCAAGGAAAAAACGTTTATCACTCGCGCACGCGCTCACAATGCCACTGACACAGTACATGAATCAATAGAACATAAAATAATAAACAGTTTGACTTATCCTACTTCCTTATCCGTTCTAAGATACAAAACGTATAGCGAAAAAACCAAATCTAACAAAATACCATTTAAAACCTGAATGTTCATCGTCCGTGTATTTAGATTAGCCTGCACTGCTTATCAGGATCCTGTGTTTCATTGCAGGATTAACCCCTTACCATATAAAAAATTTTTTTTTATTTGATTAACGAAAAAAAATGTTTTCTTCTTTTGAAACATCAATAACAAATTCCTAATCCTAAAAATAATACAACAATAATCTCAAACGTAAAACCAAATAAACAATTTTGTGATATTTTACATTACGAATATAAATACATAAAATTATCTCTACTTACCTCAAAAAATCTTCTCATAACCAGGGTTTTGACACACGAACGTTAGAATGCAAGCATGGTTTTCAGGTTATGTAAATAACTTACGCAACTCATTTTTTGGGTGAAGAGAAATGAATAAAATTTTATTTTTTAAACTTTTAAAACTTCATATCAGACTATTTCTCCAAAATTAGAAAATGAAATAAAAGCATAATATTTTTTCTGTGATTCACTCCATGACTACGACAATTACTATTTTAATCTTACTCTAACATCTTACCTTATAATATATATATATATCAGACAGCCCAGCCTGCTTTCTCTCACACTCACACACACACACACACACACACACACACACAATTTTAACACAAAAACCCCATTTCTTCAGAATAATGGATCAGATACCCCTTTGCCGGCCACGTGGCGTCATCCCAACTTCGCGTGAATCACTTATAAATTTTCTCCAGTATGTCCGAAACAATTCTTGAGTTCATTTTTTGAAAGATGGTACTCACTCTAGGATTTTTCCAAGTTGCACTCACATTTATTCGATGTTAAAAGTTACTTTTTTGAGCCCGGGTTGCCGGGCAACCGTCGCCGGTTGACTTTGGTGATGAACTGGACAGCGTCTATCAGTCCCCACCTCCTCGATATATTTGTTACAGAAGACGGAAAGCAATGCCTTCTATTTGGTAATCACTGCTGTGGCACATTCAACCCATGTGTTTTTTGTGTTGTAGACGTGGATGACATTTGGTGAGCACTGGTTGACGTCACAAAGTAGGTTGGACTTAAACTCACATCCACCAGCTAGGACCATGAGGCGAACAAAAATATTGTCTTCAAGCCATGTTGCTTTACTACCGTGGCGTCGTTTGCGCACAAGCTGGTGTAGTGCGTTTGGGCGCGGGTCGCAACACAGCCGCAAAGTTCTAAGAAGTGTGCTACAGTTGACAACACGACATTCCTTTGTAATTATTTCACCACAGCTATTGCGTACTGTTTCTTTGTTCGTACAATGCTTTTATTCAAACACGTGGCCGTATACACAGATGGTAAATGAATTTAAACTATTTTATAATAAATCCCCAAATTTAATAAAATAAAAACCCCTCATAATTCGTCCCATTACAATACCCCCCCAATGAGAGGTCTTCTGTCGAAACAGAAGAAATCTCATTGCTAAAACCCCTAAGAGGACCGGTGAGGATATGGTGCCAACAACCCCCTTTAGCTCTTATACTTCATGGGTAAACAACCCCCCTGGCTCGGCGACTATGGCCGCATCTGAACGAGATTACTGGACTTCTCTATGCGAGATCCCAACACCATAAAATCGAACTGACACGCACCACAGCGCACCTCACCTTCTAACATGCCGCCCCAAAATCCAAATCCCTGGTCTTATATCATGCCAGATCCTCAACCGAGATGTTCCACCTTATCAGGCACACTGGGCTGCCTTTAGCAGTTACTGGGCTTGTACACACACTTACAACTACATCCTAGCCAAAAATTCCTTCTTACCTTCAAAAATTTATTTATGTTAAAATCAAACAGCTATTTTCTTCAAAATCAAAAATAAAATCTTTTATCTGAATTGATTAATTCTCTTCGTTATTATTGATACTTAGAAAACAAATAAATGGAACATTTGTTAAAAACATGAACTTCCTTATCCTAACATTGGATTAGACATATATCCTAAACAATACAATTCAATAAAAAACACTACTAATACACACAAACAATAATATAATCAAAATCCAAAAACATTAATTAGATGGCTGGCACAAAATCAAATTTTTTTAAATAAATTTTTCTCAATATTACAATTATTTAAATTTATTTAAATTAATTAAGAAACAAAATTGGCATCACTTCATTGCCAAAACGGGTCTAGTATAGAACATCACCCATCAGCTGATCAAACTGGGTCAAGTCAAGAACCTTGACCTACATAAGTTATACATAAGCTACATCAGAAAATGCATTAAACATCTTTTAAAAATTTTATCTTCAAACATAAAAACATAATAAAATAAGACATTTAAAATTAACAACGTATTATTACAATTAACAATAAAATTGATATTTAAATTACTCAAAATTATACCTTTCACAACTTTACTTTATCCTCAAATTCTATTGAAATTGTCACTTGTTTCAATTAAAATTCTATATGTTTACTATGACACCTTTTCTTTACTATTCTCAATCTCCATTAGTTTGGGTGATTTAATTAGTTATACTAACTTGATTTGCCACTTGGCATTTATATATTTATCATCTCCCCTTCTGACTTTAATACCACTAACAGCTTTAACTAAACATGACACCCATCTCTATCAAAAACATCTATCAAACAATCTCTAAAACCAGCTTACTACTAAACTCAATTCGCATCATTCTACCCTTATATAAAAAAATACTCTCTAACCCTTTGTACTCAGGATGTGTCCCCCCCCCCAAAAAAAGCTCATTCCCTTATGTTGGTCCCTGGATTCTACCTAAGGCAACCCTTTCCGGTGCTAAACGGTCCCTTCCCGTCCCAACCACTTTTGTTGCGGACTCCTACCACCCCATCCCCTCTTACAAAATTCCCATCCACTAAAATAAACTCTTTAACACATTAAAAACATCATATTTGTTGAGGTATGGGTAAAAATAATTAATAATTTAAGTATAGGAGCAAACACACGCTTTATTGAAGAACAGTTTAGTAGCAAGTATACATACAACGGACACACGAAATACACATTACAAAAGCAGATTTAAAACTGAACTAACTGGTCGAGTGCATCTCTGTTTATATAGAAAAAAGCTTCCAGATTTTTCCTTTTATTTAAAACTTCCAGAACATTACTTTTGTAGACTTCTCACAGTAAACAAGCATGTGTGTGGGCTGAGGCCCCGCCCAGGTAGCTAGACCTCCCACCGCACAATACAAACTTTCACTCTACAATAACAGGTATACTTACTTAAAATTGAATGCAGAGTTTTCTAGTATATTCCCAACATCCCTCCCTAAAACTCTACATTCTCACAATCACATTAATTTTTAAAAAATTCATTTTTACTCTTAAGTCCAAGTTTAGATCTTAAATAAACAAATTTTGGTTTTGACAAAGCTTTCGTAAGTATATCGGCAACTTGGTCATCACTTTTAACATAATGTACATCAATTTCTCCATTCTGAAAACAATCACGTACATAATTATATTTCGCATCAATATGTTTTGTCCTTTGATGGAATTCAGGATTACTTATAAGTTTTAATGCACTCATATTATCTATATATAAATCATATTTATCAGTCTTACAATCGCATTCATTATATAACTTCTTTAACCACATTATTTCAGTTGTTGCTAATGCTGCACTTACAAATTCTGACTCGGTTGTTGATAATGATACAGATTGTTGCTTCTTACTTCGCCAAATAATGCAGCATTTGCATACATACAAGCTACGCCAGAAGTTGATTTACGTGTAACTGTATCGCTAGCATAATCAGCATCACTATAAGCTTTAAAGTTGCCATCCTTACAATATAGTAATCCAAAATCAATCGTACCTTTTAGATAACGTAAAATTCGTTTAACAATTGACCAATGAGCTACACTTGGTTTGTCTAAAACTCTAGATACAACATTTACAGCAAAACTTATGTCCGGACGACTTACAATTTGCAAAAACATCAAATTGCCGACAGCTTCACGATAAGGTACATTACTTACAATAGTTTTTGATAAATATTCATCATGATTACAATCAATTGGCGTGGATACAATATTAGCTTCTGACATATTAAACTTTTCTAAGATTTTGTTAATATAAGTACTTTGATGAATGAAAACAGACCCATCATTCAATCTACAAATTTCCATTCCAAGATAATTAGTAACTTCTTTAGTACTAGTAATTTTAAATTTTTTACTCAAATCATTCAACAATTTATCAATCAAACTTTCATTTGAAGCTGCAATAAGTCCATCATCAACATAAATTGCTAACAAGATCTTATTATTATTATTGTTATATATGTATAAACATGGGTCACCCGTACTTTGACAAAAATCTAAATTTACAAGAAAATTAGTGAAGTGCTCAGTCCAGCATCTTGGTGCTTGTTTTAAGCCGTATAAACTTTTCATTAATTTACATACGCGTGAGCTTCCATCATCAAAACCTTCAGGTTGTTTCATATATATATCTTCCTTTAAGTCACCGTATAAAAAAGCCGTTTTTATATCAAATTTACCGATATGTAAATTTTCACGAGCAGAAATACTAAGTGCTTGATGGCAGAAGAATTTAGATTACAAGAGCAAAAGGAAGTACACGAAGAGACGACAGCATTGCTAGCTAATCTGAAAATCGGTCATAAAGAACAGAAGAATGACTCTTATAAATATGAGAAGAATAATTTGAAACAAGAGCAGTGTTATAATTGTGGAAGACAAGGTCATTTAAAAAGGGACTGCTTCAGGTGTTATACGTGCAAAAGAAAAGGTCATAAAAGTAACAATTGCTTCATGAATAAGAATAATGGACAGCGAAGATGGTCGAGTAATCAAGAAAGAAGTAACTCATCTTCTGGACAGAAGAAATCAACATCGAGGATAGCACTAATAGGTGACAAAGGCAGCTGTGGCAATCGGGATGATCTCTGGATTGTGGATTCGGGTGCGACGGATCATATGTCGAAGCATCGAGAATGGTTTTCAACGTTCGAAGAATATACAACACCAGTCAGTGTAAGAATGGGCAACGGTATGACAATGTCTGCATATGGTAAAGGTAATATTGACTTTGAAACTTATAAAAATAGTGAACGAGTAGAAGGTACTATCTATAATGTATTATATGTTCCTGATTCAATGTATAATCTGTTTTCTGTTAAATATGCGGGTAAAAGGGGTATAGATTATGAAATAACACACAATGCTACGAGATGTACTTTAAAGCATGGTAATGAAATTCTTGTAACTGGTTCCGAATATGAGCCTGGTAGTTTGCTAAAATTAGACATTCAAACTTTAATTCCAAAAGAATGTAACGTGGTAGAACAAAAGAGTAGATCGAGCATTTCCAACGGTAATGTTTTACAATTATGGCACGAAAGACTTTGCAATCAAAATGTAAAACATGTGAAGAATTTTTTGAAAAATCTAAATATAAAATTTACGGATGAAAATTTCTTTTGTGAAGGTTGCGCTTATGGCAAAAATCATAGATTGCCTTTTCACAAAAAGATCGATCGTGCCACTAAAACTCGCGAAATAATTTATACTGACGTTTGTGGTCCTATGGAAACAGAGTCGCGCAGTGGAAGCGTGCTGGGCCCATAACCTGTTGAGGTATGGGTAAAAATAATTAATAATTTAAGTACAGGAGCAAACACACGCTTTATTGAAGAACAGTTTAGTAGCAAGTATACATACAACGGACACACGAAATACACATTACAAAAGCAGATTTAAAACTGAACTAACTGGTCGAGTGCATCTCTGTTTATATAGAAAAAAGCTTCCAGATTTTTCCTTTTATTTAAAACTTCCAGAACATTACTTTTGTAGACTTCTCACAGTAAACAAGCATGTGTGTGGGCTGAGGCCCCGCCCAGGTAGCTAGACCTCCCACCGCACAATACAAACTTTCACTCTACAATAACAGGTATACTTACTTAAAATTGAATGCAGAGTTTTCTAGTATATTCTCAACAATATTGAATCATTAGATACATTGGAAATTTGCAAACATTTTATACTTGACATTCTACTGCTAATCAGCTGATTTTCTTAGCAAGGTGAATGACCTTACTACAAACACATTTCAAAATTCTGCAAATCACACATTTCATCAATCCTTATCTCTAACACAATAAAATAATACATTTATAAGATAGAATAAACACAGTATAATAAACATTCGAACACCTATTTATCAAATCATAGTACTAGAATTTAATTAGTGCAAAAGTGAGTTATCATCTTTAAGTTATAAAATTTGATTCGTTGCTCACCTGAGCAATCCCCTAGCCACACACACTATGTTTTGTTCTGTTGGACTGTGGCGCCCATGTGTGTCCACAAGGACGGCATAGTTGGAGGAATTGACCATCTCCTTGTCCTTGCTTCGGCTTTACATTTGAAAGGTTTAGATATCAATATATCTTTGTTATATAATTATGCGCCCTTAATGCAGGTCTACCACCTGGCTTTGCTGTCCCTACTCGGACAGAGTGGCAGCCGCTGTTCCATAGTTTCCGGGATTTCCCCTAGTTTCACCCCCCATTAATTTCTAATATAAACCAATTTCAAGCCAGCTATGGTCAAGGGACTTAAATTATGGCCATAGCTGACCGCTAGCCAAAACCACGATTAGTGCTGGTAAGGCAGTAATCGCCCGAAAAGTCGGGGAAATCATCTTTACCTTCAGGCATGTTACAATCATCATTTTCTGCACGGCACGGCTGTCTATCAAGGTGCAATATAAAATTGTAAAAAGGGGTGTGCCGTGCATTATCGCCCTTTCGGTCTCCGATGGAGGTAACACTCCCTGTTACCCCCAACACTCCTATCTACTGTGGCACATGCCACCACAGCAATAGCACACTAATAGCTAAATTAAAACTTTCTACAAGACATTATAATATGAAATTTTCATTAACTCTTTTATCCATCATCATTTAAATCATTCATCACTTTCTACAATTAGATTCCTTAAAATTTTCAAATTGATTGTTAACATTTGTTTTATCACCTTTCAGTTATTATTTTTTAATTATAGTTTCTATTTAACACAATTATCTCAAATTATTTTCATTATTGAATCAAAATCTTTTCACACCTGTAAACATTTTCTTATCTCTGACTGGTATTATAAAATTTTATACTTACAGTACATTATTCACCTACTGACAAACACAAAAATATACACACCATACACACCAATATCTCCACATAACTTCTGAAAAATTTAACAACAGTGTTATTTCATACCAAACAATTTAACATTTATCTATTTATTACTATCAAATTCACATCTCGTAAAATAATTTAAACTTATTAGAAAAATTCAATTATATAACATTTAAATCAATCAAAAATATTTAAACATGTCAAATTATTTTAATTAAATTAATTATTGAAAACAACATTTTTAATTACTTTCACCAAGTACAATAACTACAATTCATTTATTATCTTCTTCCAAATTATTTTTGTTATTTATTTAGGCTGCAAAATATTAATATTATTATTCTCATAACAATTTCCATAACATACACACATTGTTTACCTAACATTTTACAATACACACAATTAATTTCACTAAACATTTATTTACACTTCTTCATCATTAATTATTCAGTTATATCCCACTTCATTGTCCAAGTCTGCCAGGTCTGAACCATAAAACAAAATATTTAAAATTGTCCATTTATGAATTTATGTTCAGCCTCCATCGTCAAAAATTAGTCTGGGTTTCACATAACAGTTTTCAATTTTATTTACATTCCACATATGGCTATCTTGTGTGTAATAACCATAAAATTTCATTCTTCGTATTGTTTAAATTAGCAGCCATCCTTACTTTTCTTTTATAGAATTGCTAAACTGCTATAATTGTTTTTATTATTTAGACAAAGCTTTTCGTCATTACTGACATATTCAGGTCTTAAACAACCTTGGTACAACACTTTAGCAATTCTATAAAAGAAAAACATAAAATTTCAGTTCATTTGTTTTACCATAATAATCACATACCAAGTCAACATTATTTATTTCTGTCCAGTCTCCATTAGTAGTTATATTCATTATCAAGTCAGTTATTTTCTAATTCATTACAACATAAGGTAAATTATTATTACTTAAGCATGTATCATCAAAATAATTCTCATTCTCTATTTTAACAGGTAACTACTTCATATCATTTATTTTTACCACTGCTAACGTTTCTTTCAACTCATCATAATCTCTCTTTAATTTATACAATTCTATCTCTCTATCAATACACAACTCTCCATCTAAATTTCTCTCATCATAACACCATCTCACACTTTCAACATCATTCCACACAGAGGGTACTAACTTATACAAAAAGGGGATATAACTTAAATCTTCCACTAATAAGGGTCTCTTGCCCTTCAATAATAACACTTGTGAACACCCTGGTTCATCACAAATAAGGGGACAATTTACTCTCTGCCCTACACATTCATCTACTCTTTCTTTCCATTCTTTCTCTAATTCATCAACGCTAATTATTACTCCTTTACAACCTATTACTTTCTCTCTCTCACTCACTATTTCACTATCTATTTTCAACGTATCACTCTCTGATACCACCTTTTCAATTACATTACCATTTTCAATATCATTGTTATCATTTGTTATCTTATTCTCTAATACCACATTTTTAATTATATTCTCATTTTCAACATTATTTTTATCGCTAGTTACTTTTTTATTATCATTATTATTTTCACTTTTAATCTGTTCTCCTACTGACTCTACTATTTTCTCAATATCTCGTTTCAATTCGTTACAACTACTTTCGCATTTCATTTGACTTTCATTTTAAGCTCGTTAAACTTTCTCCTCTGTTCATCCAATTTTATATCATTATTATCAAAACGTTTATTTAATTCGTTAAATTTGTTATTCTGTACGTCAAATTTGGTGTCAAAATTACTATTTTGCTCTAAGATTAATTGCAACATATTCATTACATCATTCTTAAATTGACTGTTACATTTTGTTGAAGTCAGGGTTAATTGCACACCCGAATCTTCAGTTACATTGCTTTGATCTGTTACATTTATTTCTATTTTATCTTGACTCGCACTTGGAGTCGAATGTATCTCAAAATTACTCATAATGTTTGACTCATAAAAATTTTCGACACTAGTCGTTTCATTTATATTGCTTTCGTTACCTGCCATTTTTAAATTGTAAATTTACTGATTTTTGTTATACTGCTCTTGGACTTACATCTACAACATCTTATATTTGATTTAATCATAACTCATTGTCTTGCGTACTTTATTTAATTTTTACGTACCGTTATTTAACCTTCAACCATACTTGCATCTTATTTGTAGGTGTGGTTTTATATTAAATTTTTCAATTCATAAAAACAGTCCCTTTTGGCGGTGCCATTGTGATAATATTTTACATTACGAATATAAATACATAAAATTATCTCTACTTACCTCCAAAAATCTTCTCGTAACCAGGGTTCCGACACACGAACGTTAGAATGCAAGCATGGTTTTCAGGTTATGTAAATAACTTATGCAACTCATTTTTTGGGTGAAGGGAAATTAAATAAATTTTATTTTTTTAACTTTTAAAACTTCATATCAGACTATTTCTCCAAAATTAGAAAATGAAATAAAAGCATAATATTTTTTCTGTGATTCACTCCATGACTACGACAATTACTATTTTAATCTTACTCTAACATCTTACCTTATAATATATATATCAGACAGCCCAGCCTGCTTTCTCTCTCTCTCACACACACACACACAATTTTAACACAAAAACCCCATTTCTTCAGAATAATGGATCAGATACCCCTTTGCCGGCCAGGTGGCGTCATCCCAACTTCGCGTGAATCACTTATAAATTTTCTCCAGTATGTCCGAAACAATTCTTGAGTTCATTTTTTGAAAGACGGTACTCACTCTAGGATTTTTTCCAAGTTGCACTCACATTTATTCAATGTTAAAAGTTACTTTTTTGAGCCCGGGTTGCCGGGCAACCGTCGCCGGTTGACTTCGGTGATGAACTGGGCAGCGTCTATCAGTCCCCACCTCCTCGATATATTTGTTACAGAAGACGGAAAGCAATACCTTCTATTTGGTAATCACTGCTGTGGCACATTCAACCCATGTGTTTTTTGTGTTGTAGACGTGGATGACATTTGGTGAGCACTGGTTGACGTCACAAAGTAGGTTGGACTTAAACTCACATCCGCCAGCTAGGACCATGAGGCGAACAAAAATATTGTCTTCAAGCCATGTTGCTTTACTACCGTGGCGTCGTTTGCGCACATGCTGGTGTAGTGCGTTTGGGCGCGGGTCGCACACAGCCGCAAAGTTCTAAGAAGTGTGCTACAGTTGACAACACGACATTCCTTTGTAATTATTTCACCACAGCTATTGCGTACTGTTTCTTTGTTCGTACAATGCTTTTATTCAAACACGTGGCCGTATACACAGATGGAAAATGAATTTAAACTATTTTATAATAAATCCCCAAATTTAATAAAATAAAAACCCCTCATAATTCGTCCCGTTACAATTTCTTTGCAGTATTAGCATCCCATAACTGTCGACTTGACAGAATAAATAAAACAAAGACACGTGGCTACACTGACATTTAAATAATAACAAATACACATGGTTGACATTGACAAGCAGATAGCAAGTGCACGAGGTCGGCAATGTAAACAATTCCTACCCATGGCGTGCTACTCATCAGACTGCATTCCTTATCTCTAATTGATTAACGTTCACTCTCTGATTTAACCTACATATGACACTTGTACATAAATTGACATTTTAAATACAGCTACACATTCGTACATCCTATATCCTGATATTTATTTAATTATGCATTTTTTGTATAATATTTTCTCAGCGACGAGGCATGAAATTTGCCAATCGCACGGTTAGTGTTGGGGTTGGTTAATACGAAAGTATTCTTTCCAACCTGCTCAGATAGGGTATATGGACCATTGTATAGCCTGAAAAACTTCGTGGCTGTGTTGTCCTTCCTTTTCCCAACATTCAAGGCACGCAAGAGCACACTTTCCCCAGTCTTGAAACTCACGAGTGTATGCTCAGCATTAAATTTTTCCGTGCGCACTTTTTAATGCGTCGCCTCGCCTCAAGTTTCTTTACTTCGACTGGTATCGAAACATTCTGAGTAGCTATCCTTTCGATGTGACCTTCCCAGATCCGTCCTGGCTTCGCTCTGGTTTGGAGTTCATTTGGGGTGTATCCTGTTGTCGAATTGTAATTGCCATTTATGGTCGATTCGAAAAATTCCAGGAATTCCGGCCATTTACTTTGTTTGACATTACAATAAGTCAGGAACAATCTCCCCAAATACTTATTGACGCGTTCAGCAAGGTTTCCTTGCGGTCTCCGGATCGCTGTCAGTACAGTCTGGACACCATGTTTTGCTAGCTCAGAGTGCCACTTGGTGTTCGTAAACTGTTTACCTTGATCAGATAGTATTTTTTTAATGGGGCCATATTTAGGTATGTATTTATTTAGGATGATGTTTATTATTGCAGATGTGGTAGGTCTACCGATGGTGTACAGGCTGACATGCTTGGTGAAGGAATCAGTACACACCACAAGGTTCTTCATCCCACGAGCCACCCGCGGAAGTGGACCTAAAAAGTCAATGCAGATGAGGTCGTTTTTATTTTTTGATACGATGTTACCCATTTCTACCTGGGTATGTTGGTTGGGATATTTTGCAGTTTGGCAGGCGTGGCATGTGCACAGTATGGCCTTTACTTTCCTGGCCATATTTAGCTATACAAAATCCTCCCGAATCGCTAGGTAACATTTATAGCCACCAGCATGTGCGAGGCTCTCGTGACACGTCCAGGTAAGGTCTTCCACCATCGCGTCAGGCACCACGATTTTCCAACCCCTATTAACAATTTTATATAGTACATTCTTATATATTTTGTATTTGGGGTTTTCTTGGACCTGGATCGCGTCACTGATTTGTTTTAATTTGGTGTCCCGTTGCTGTTCCATACAAATATTTTTTAACTTACCTTTCAGATTATCTTCTATTTTGTACTTAACAGCAAGAATTTGTATTTCGTTATTATTCGAAGAATGTCGCTCTTCCATTACCGGAGGGTATCTGCTTGAGGTGTCCGTAATTTTGTTCTCGCTGGCCTTGCAGTATTTAATAGTGAAATCATATTCCTGGATGGCCATGATCCAGCGGGATATGCGAGCGTTAGCCAACTTGCAGTGCAGTATGAACGATAAGGCCTGGTTGTCCGAGAGGATTTTGAAATGTTGCCCTACCAGGTAGTATCGAAACTTGCTGATGCAGTAGACTATGGCCAAGATTTCCTTCTCTGAAGTGAAGTAGTTGCGTTCATCCCCTTTTAGCGATCTACTGATGTGTGCAATCACTTTGTGCTCACCTTTATCATTGTGTTGGTAGAGTACTTCTCCGATGGCATAATCTGAGGCGTCGCAATTTAGGACATATGTGCCCTCCCTTCTCGGGGTGGAATACGTGAAGGTTCCTGCTGTAAAGATCTTTGGTTGCATTAAAGGCACGCTCGTGACACTCCTCCCATCTCCATTTTGTATTCTTCCGTAAAAGTTCCAGCAACGGCTCAATTGTTTTGAAATACTCAGGAGTGAAACGTCAGAAATAACCAGTCAGACCGAGGAACGCTCTGATGTCCTTAGGTTTCCTGGGGTTCGGGAATTCCATGATCGCTTGTACTTTCTCTGGATCAGTCGTTATTCCATCCGCCGAAATTATATGCCCTAAAAATTTTAATTTGTGATCTACCAAACCCGCACTTTTCGAGGATGAGGGCCAGGTTAGTGTCCTTTAATTTTTGAAAGATGATCTTGAGGTGTTGGATATGCTCTTCGAAAGATTTGGATATGATCAAGATGTCATCCACGAGTACGCTAACAAAATCTTTCACTTCAGGACTTAAAGCTAGTTCTAAACACTTGACCATGGCGGCTAAGCTTGTTATCAATCCAAAGGGGACTACTTTGAATTGGTAGCATTTATTTCGGTACAGAAATCCCGTGTATTTACGTGATTCCTTAGCAAGGGGGATTTGCCAGAATCCACTTTTGAGATCGAGGCGGGATATATATTTAACCCCCTGGCATTTAACAAATAGGTTTTCCGCATTCGGAGCACAGTCATAGCATTTTTTTGTGATGGTGTTCAAGTTCCTCATGTCAAGACATAACCTAATGTCATTATTCTTCTTCTTGACAACTACCATGGGGTTCAAAAAATTGCTATCTGTGCGTTCTATCACGCCTGCACTATCCAGCATTTTATTGACTTCTTCATCAACTTGCTGTTGATAGTGTAGACGGATAGGGTATGTTTTTCGCACAAATTTACTCTCGTCCGTGATTTAAATTGTGTGTTCATATACATTAGTTGTTGTCGGTTTATTTGAAAATATAAACTTGAATTTATCTAACACACGCTGTAGTTGATTTTGCTCGCTGCCCGTTATCTGAACATTGTGGGTCAGTGAGTTATGCGCTATCTTATCAGCTTGCTGGACCGCCGGTTGGACTAACGTATTCGGCTTACATACGGACCACTCCTTACCTTCCCCGCGTCCCAATCTGTGTTGTTTATTATTAATTGTACATTTCAATGTTTTGTTTGGAAAATCAATGGTAGCATGCAGTTTATTTAATGTGTCGACTCCCAAAATAACATCATATACGAGTTTCTTAATTACAAGTACAATGATTTCTATTTCTACTCCCTGTACGTATAGTTATTAGTGCTTGTTTGTCAACTGTTTGCGATTCACCTGTCGCCGATTTATAATTTCGTGGTTAACAGGCAGAATTGGGATTGTTTTGAAGTGGTTTTTGTGTTTTAATAGGAACCGCTCATCCATCAGCGAGATTTCCGTGCTGCTGTCGAACAATACTTCACCAACACAACCATTGATTTTTGCACTGACGATAAGGTTAGTGTCATTTTCAACACTAATATTTTCATCACATTCATTGTTATCATTATTGCAAACTAAACTATCCATAATTTCTGCAGGATATAGGCCAGAAACAACGAATCTATTCTTACAGCTAACATTATTCACATTCGATCGACTGAACTGCTTTTTATTGTTGTATCTGTTTTTTGTATTTTTATTTGTATTTTTATGTGTAATATTTATTTTGTTGCACGGACCCACGCCGTGCAGCCTTACACATTTTGTTTCTGCTCTTCAACTGAATCACTTTCAGTAACCGCTGCTACCCTGTTGGTACCAAATTTCTGAGTTGTTACTTTGTTTTTATGTTGTTGTTGTGATTGTGGCTGCTTTTGTTGTGGTTGAAATTGAAACTGTTTTCGTGGTGTTTCATTACTGTTAATATTATTATTTTGATTGTCAACACCATCCCATTACGTGAGCAATAGAAGTAGCTCTTCTAAGGATTTAATCCCTTGTGTAATGACAGCAATTTGTATGCCGCGTCTGAAATGGTGTGCCAGTTTATTGACCATATCCGGTTGTTATTTCAGGTTCTAAGTATTTAGCCTGCGATATCAACTGAATTAAGTACGTTTCTATCGAACCTTTGGTATTAGAATATTTGCCAAATTCCAGTTGCACGCGGATCTTTCTCTGGACCTCCTCATTCCAGTATCTAGCACTGAAATGCTTTACCAGATCTTCGTAGGTGTTGATCTTATCTTGGATAATTGAGAACCACTCCGCCGCAGTACCCTTTAGGCGTCTTACTACAAAGTTAATTTTGTTGGCCTCACCTAATGTGTCCCCAATCGCTTCCATGTCCCGTTGGCAGATTTTAATGAAGTTTATGGGGTTTTCACCTTCCCATCCAAAGAACTTGAGCTGTGAATTAGCGTCGTCTAGGGTCTTGTAAACATATGTAGTCTGGTTGAGCGGCGCCGACGTACTTTGCAGTCGTGACATCTGACGTTTCAGCTCATGGGTCCACAGGTCTTGCTCGGCCACTAATTCACGCATCGTGGACGTGCGCTGTACTACCTTCTCCTCAATCCCGGAGATTTTAGCCTAGCATTCACTAATGCGTGAATTGTTAATCTCTAACGCCAACTCTACGTTGGATCTTACAATTTCTACTTTCTCACTAATTCGTTTTTCAGTAGATTCTAACAGCTGTTTGCTCTGTTTGGACTGGTCTTGCACGGCCGCGTATATTTTTTGTTTTCTTCATGGAGCGTTTTATTTTGTTTAATGGCTTCTTCTGAAATTTTCTGTATATTCGCTCTCATTTCTTCTTTACCGGCTTTATTTCGGAAATTATTTTCATATTAGCTAATAAGGCAGCTAAAGTATTCTGTATTTCTGCTGTATACGCCATATTGATAAATTTTAATTTAAAATTTTATTAAAATTTAAATTCACTGACTTAAACACTACGAAAATTATTATTATCACAAGATCATTATCGTAGTGTAACCCAGTTTATATGCACACAGTAAGCAGTTCAATTTACCAAAATGTAAACACCCTTATCTAACACACAAACAAATAATAATCGACATCCAATATACTGATAAAATTGTTCATATATGATACACAAGAGAATATGCACAACTGGTAACTTATATCCTCAGATATTTACATGAACCACCCACACGCAAATACTACATTAACTAAGATTATACGTCGGATTTCACCAACAAATTTTATATTATTTGAAATATGTAGAATAGCGTAAAATTATAGCTATTTTTCGTGCCCTATGTTGCTAAGCACCAATTATCACTATGCGACAACACAAATAACAACTATTGGCGCATAGGATATGGTGGTGCACGTGTTATAATGCAAAAGTCTATATTGGAGGATTTAAGATTATTTATTGTACACAAGAAATATGAAATCGCTTATGTGACATACTTAACCAGAATAAATAATAATAGTGTTTGCAGATATAGTCTTTTAAAATGTTAAATAATGTTCATATATGATTTGTTGTACATTACATATACGAAGATTTCCATGGCAATGTGGAGGGGGTTTTTGTAGTGGAGTCGTCAGGCGTGGCGTACGATGACAGATGGTTGACCCTGGCGATGACTACAGCTGGGATGGTGTCCTGAAGTTCATACGTTGACACTGACGATTCACACTCGAACAGTGATTCTAGTGGTACCGTTAATGGAATTTTACACCGTAATTAGAATAATACAAGTATCTCAGGTAACAGTGGGTATTTAACTAAAAACAGTATATTAAACTTATACCTATCCGGAATCTTCAAGTGTTCACTTGTAACACTAAATCTACCACGGTCAGCAGATCTTCCTAAGTGGAAATCTTCCACTCACACGGAAACTACTGATGATAATATTACAACAATAAGTAAACTATTAAATACTTCTGGTACTGTAGAATATCTCACACAGTAAACCCAGTTTAAGTTCACTTTTATACCCGTTACATTAAAATGAACAATAACGTGTCTGAAGATGGATTAATTAAACAGTTTTGAGAGTTTGCACTTGTTACTACCGACAAATGGACTTAACGAATTTTTGCAAGCGAAAAATCTTGAACGAGAAGCGCACGTTCCCTTCGCTACAGCTAGAAAAGAAAAACTGCCCGTTCAGCACCCGGCTCAGGAAAATTCCGACTCACCTTCGCAGCTTCTTATTGGTGGAAAAGAAGTCACATAGTTATTTTGCGCACGGTACTAGTGTGGTATCATGCAGGAAAGTGCATAGAATTTGCAAGGGCATGCATAGATGGTCATCTATGAATGTCTTATCTCAAGTAGAATTGCATTTTATAAAGTTTTATATTTAAAAAAAAAATGTTTTAATGTTATATTACAATCAGGAAATATAAGGACACTGTAGCTAATATAATAGTTTATGTCCAGTTCAAGTGTCAATACAATCAGATAATTATATCACGCACGGCAGGGAAAAAACGTTTATCACTCGCGCATGCGCGCACATTTCCACTGACACAGTACATGAATAAATAGAACATAAAATAGTAAACAGTTTGACTTATCCTACTTCCTTATCTGTTCTAAGATGCAAAACTTATAGCGAAAAAACCAAATTAACAAAATACCATTTAAAACCTGAATGTTCATCGTCCGTGTATTTAGATTAGCCTGCACTGCTTATCAGGATCCTGTGTTTCATTGCAATATTTAATATATTGCAATAATATTTAATATTTATAATGACTTTACCTCAATATGTATTTTTTGAAGTGAAAACTTCTTTAGGCACACCGCGTATACATTTTTCCTTGACAGTGAATAAGTCTGATCCGTCAGGCTCTGAGGTGAAACGCTCATTCGGGTAAACTCGGGGGAGCCGAGTTTAGCCAAGCGAGGGAGAAACAGTCAGCTGGGCCCTGCTTTGTTTAGTTTTTTCATCCAGCAGGGAACTTTTTTCCAAAGCGATGACCTATACTTTTTTTCTGGTTAACCGTTTTCTGAATGTCCAAGTAAAATATTAAGATCACAATCCGAGAAAGTGTTGAGGAAAAGTTTCAAGATATCAAGGATGTAAGCAGAGCGTAGCGGAGCATTAACAGAAAAGACGGGAGCTGTGTTATGCTTATGTATGCATGGTGGGGTGGGGTGTGTAAGCTTGTATGTTACAATAGTAAACACACACACACACACACAACAGGATTTGATTGACTCGATCTTCACCACGTAAAAAAAGCAAAGTGTATCTTGTCCCACCTCACGGGTAGCTTGGAACGCGACGAGAGTACATACCGTTGTTATAATTATACTAATGTCCAGCATGGTGCATCCTACGTTCAGCGGACGGTTGAGATACACGGTTCTCTTTTTCATCATTACGCCTACCAAGTCTTTGTTGTACACGTTTGCGTGATTAATAATTATACTTTATTTGCAATAATAATTAATTAATATGTTTTCAAATATAATTTAATATTATGAGTGTGTGTATTGTGTGATAAATTTTGTTGTCTACAAAAGAAACAGATACGTAATAACTGTTGTTCGGTGTACACTTGAGGCCACAGTGTATATACTTAGTGCTGTATCATACTAATACTGAAAAATATTATTGAAGAGTGATTCAGTCATTGTGTATGTAGGTAAGTCGCTTTATGTACTTCTCATATACATATATATATATATATATATATATATATATATATTGTAATAGAAAAATTATAAGTATAAGTTTACTAGTATAATTATATTTATATCGATGTGGTGTGTTATCTTCAATCACTTCAGCCCCGCGATGGAGCACCAACTTGTAACAGAAGATTACAAGTATACTAGTATAGTATATAGATTGTAGTTGTTTGATGTTTGGTGTGTTCGTGTGGTTGTAGACACGCACCGGTGTCTACTATAATGTTGTTTATCTAAAGGTGTAATCGTAATCGTAGAAGTTATCGGTGTTAATGTATTGTTTTTTGTGGGTACGCAGTAATAGTTCACTCCTTTTTATATTAATATGATCCGCGCACTTTGTTGTGTATCTCACTTACTTACCACACTTGAAGGCTTCAATTCAGTTCTGTGATGTTCCTTCTGAAATATATGCACTTCAAATACAACAATAAAATATTCAGATTGAATAGTTAATATATCATCACACACAATAGTAAATGAAGCACTATTTGATGAACATTCTGAATTATGCTAAAACTATTTTAAATTCTTCCGCCACCTGTGTCAGAACTGATTAAAATTAAATGAATTTACTTTTACTAGAAATGATACTGTTTTTGTGGTAATAAAATTGGAGGTTTATTAACAATTTGATACGTGATAAAAGCTTTAACAATTAAGAACAATAATTAACAACCTTTAAATTACTGATTACAATAAAATTCAATAAGACTCTGTCTAATTCCTCAAGGCTGGTAGACCTGTTGTTAGTACAATAATTTATCTACATAGGTTATGTTATTTTGATTCAGAGAATTACCATATTTCGTTAGGTTCTTTGAGGTAACATGATACCAGTTACAAGATGTATTACAAATAATTATATTGAATTAACAATAGTGAATAATAATTGAACAAATATAAAAAATCAAAATTTGGTACCATATGTCTGGTATTTATAAAATTATCGTACGCGGATATGCGCACGCATCTCTAATACTCGTGTGTTATTGTCAAGCTGTCTGACTTGTACAGTATTTAAAATGTATTACGTTCGTTTAATAATTAGCTTCAAAAATCATTTATTCACAAGAGAAAAATTTCTCAAAAAAAAAACTCTTGTTAGCAATTCTATTTCATTTGATTGTTACTTGAGAACAGATCGGTAATGTTGAAATTATCAAGTTACCGCCACACTTTCTGAGGTTAGAATTAACCGGTGTGGTTACAAAGGATAAGTATTCCTTATTAGCTAATATTTCTTATACTATATATGTAAACACATTATTCATAATAGTTTTCAATATATGATTATCAGAATTACATTTATTCCGATTGTATGAACATTAGTAAAGTAGATTTTAAAACATAGAAAAATTCAAGAAAAATACGTTTAGTCAAACGAGTGACTAAATACTTTCGTATTTACTAACAATTATTTTCAAACATTTTATTTTAAATTACTATAATTAATTAAAATATTTTTCTAATATTTTAATAATGTCGATTTAAATCTTTTCTCCATTCTGATAATTTAATTACTGTTGTTTCGATACTCAGCATTGTACGACTTGCGTAGTATTGAAAGTCAGATATTCATAAATTACTAATTTCGTTTAAATATTGTTTAAATAAAAACTGTACTCCCTGTTTCCTATTTAAAACTTCACTCGCAAGTATGGTCGTTATTATACACTGACCTACTTGTTCAATTAACACAATTCCGCACTTTTTCACTCGTATGTATGAATGTTGTATTTAGGTTAACCGTATGTAGTGTATTGACGTAATATGGCGCGCACAGTTTTAAATATTATTTCTTCCTTGACTAGAGCGGCGTGACCTGTATGTTCGGTGATTGATCGTAGACTGTTTGGTACCTCCGAGACATCTCCCGGTAGTCTGCTGAAAGTCATTCATTCCATTGGCTGAATTCGTCATAGTCTCTAACCCGAAAGCCTTCGTTTTATTAAAATATTTAATTTTTTGCCAAAATTGAGTTTGGGTTTGAGGCGTTTTTACGTCATCATTGGTACAAAATTTAACTTGAAAGTTTAAAACTATCGTAACTTTCTTATCTTATGTCCTATCGTTAATTAGTTGACATCATTGAATTCAGGGCGTTTTGCTTGTCAAAATAAGTCCAAAAACGCTTATTTTTCGTTCATTACTACTATTACAATAACGATTTTATTATTTATTTTTGGTGCATCTTATTTTTATAAGTTTGTTACACCATATTTTATTTAAATATAATAAAACACTTCTTATCTAAACACTTTGAGTCTGTATCTCAGTCGGTTTAATTTACAATTTAGGAAAAACTGTTTCCTACACAAATCTCGCTATGGCGTCATTAAGCGTCCATGTTAGATTTTTTTATAAATCTGCTTATAACTAATTTTTCTTATCTCAAATGGTTATATTACTATCTAATATTATTAGTAATGTTTATTTACACAATTTTTCACTATAATATTTATGTATGACTGTGGTTAATTTAATATTTACATAAGTTCAAACCTCTCATATGGTTCTTACACAATTTTTCATCTTATTTATTAGTCTCTTCATATAAATCATATCATTTAATGATTGTAATTAGTGTACATACATAGTACCTAATCTATTATATATAATGGTTACCTTTTAATGAGCTCAGAACTTTCTAATCTTTTAGTAATGGCTCTGTTCAGGTTGTGTCATGTCATAATAGTCATTTATTTTTTCTAATACAACAACTAAATTGTTATTGTCCTATTTGGTTTGGATTCCCAAAGTAGCATTAGATATTGTTCTAACTTTTGGTAATGTTTCCAATTATTTTTACATAAGTTCATATGCTATATTTTTCATAAATAACTGGTTGGTCATTGTTTGTTTACATTTGGTTTTCCTTATAAGGGTCATTTGGTTTTCAAATGTTTGTATATAATATGACTGCTTTTGTGGTCATTATCTGTTCTCAAAGTAGCTTTGGGATCTCCTCTTGCTACTGGTAATAATTGTAACAATCTGTGCTCAATATTTGATACAGTATTTTTCTTAACTAACTAGCTATACAATGGTTTAGCTTACATCTGGTCATATGTACATGGTTAATTGGTTTACAATAATTTAGTTATAATACTGTTCTTATCATGTTCAAAATCTGTTCTCAATGTATTATCAGATATTTTTCTCTCTACTGGTAATACTCTTATATACATTTACATTGGTTTTGATACTGTACTTTTCTTAACTAAATTGGTATACTTTTCTCATTCTGCTATTCCCTGTGTCATTATGTTTGACTTGTTTTATTTACATTGTTTGCATTATCTTACATTGTTTCTTAATATTTATTATTATTACTTATAATAAATTCTCATTTGATAACATATTTGGCGATCAGATATTTATACTAATATGTATCATTTTCTGTTATCATAGGTCTCTTCCTTGTGGGTTGTGTAACAATGTACCATCTGTTTTAGTGCAGTATTTTCCTACTACTAAACTGACTTCATTATGGTATATTAACATAATACTTTAACTAATTTGTTACACATGTTTATACAATTCCTTCTTACACACTAACACAAATCTTTCTTGTATTATATGCAATGTTTTTCTGGTCAATGGTGGAATTTAATTCCTGTTATGTTTGATACTCAACAAACGTCTTTTATTTGTTGTCAGTTCTTTATGAACAATAATATCATTGTTCTATTTTGTTCTAATCTGGTGGTCTTATGATTATGTGTGTTAGTTACAACTTTATTAAATCAGTCACACTCATTGTCTGTGTTTATTTGACTATTTTTAATTTTTGTTGCTTCATCATGAAATTAACATATTTTTCACACTGTAAACTTCATCACTGTAATTGTTTGTGTGGTTTATTCAGTTGAAATAGTTAGTTATTCACAGGTTTCACATTTGTATTAAGTACACACTGTAATTGTTTGTGGTTCCTTAAATGTTTCAAACTGGTTTTCTTGTCACACTTATAATCATTTCTTTTGTCACTTACACTGTTTTTAGTACATGTGGTTCATATTGAGTCCTTATATCTTCTGTCCATCTTCTTTCTTCTTCTTGGTGCTTTTCCTGGTCCTTCTTCTTTCTTCTTTATTCTATATTTTCCTCGTAGTTGCTATTTTTATTTATCTCCATTGTTGTTGGAGCTTGCTGATCCTTGTTTCGTTGATTCCCCTCACTGTTGGATCCTATTGGGTCTATTTATTGGTATTTTGTTTTGGGCTTGTGGCATTTTCTTTCTTCATTTTGTAACTAATGTTGATATACTCGTATTCTCTTCTTTATTGTTGGATTTTTTATTAATATTTTTGTAGATACACACTTATATACACTTAGCTTTGTTTATCTAGATATATTCCCATGTTTTTTTTCATACTTGACGTTACATTCGTTTATATTATGTAACTACCATATTTTTGGTACTGTTACATATGCCTTCCTATAAGAATTGATTAATTCTGAATTATTATAATATATTTTTCATTGAAGAATTCATCAATTGTTGTACACTCCATGTTGATTCACATGTTTTTTCCATATACCCCTCGATGAGAATTCTGCTGTTCACAACATCCCTTCACTTTCTTCTATTTGAATCGTATTTATCTTCTCTATGTAATTATCTCCCTTGTTTATTTAGTTCCCTAATTCCCTAACATAATTCTAGCTGGGGCAGTTTAGAGTGGCACACTTTGGCTATTCAACTCTACTGGCCATACTAATTTCAATAAATATGGAGGCAAATCATCTCCTTCAATAATAATAAATGATTGCTGGCATTACTCTTCAGTCAATTCATTTTAAATCATCGAAATAATAATAGTGGTCGTTCTTCCGACAAATAATAAATATCCTTGGGATTAATTCACGCATCTGCGGTTTATACATTTTTATTCTCTCTTTTCTTGATTCAACTTAAACTATATTCTTCACATATTATAGGGATAGTTTGTTTTACACTTCCTCACTGGTATACTCTCATGATTGTCTTCGTTATTATATTATTTTCTCATTCTTCATTATTCTTGATCAATCTCTTCATTTTGTTTTTCACTTTGAATGTCGTCTCATCATATTCTTCATCTCAGGTTTCATTCTTCTAGATATAATTCATAAGTACATTTGTTTTTCTTCTTCTTCATGGTTTGTATTTGGTATTTATACTCCATGTGGTATTGGTTTCTTCGCTAGTAATATACATCATAAACAATGTGGTTGTGTGTGGTGGTTTGTCTACATTAATACCTTATTTTGGTTTCATTTTTCCAACTTCGCATTTGTTCCTTCCTTTTTTTTCTTTAATAGTACGGGTGAGATGTTAATATTACTGTTGACGTGGCTCTTGGAAATTTATTTTTGCCTAGGATGTAATGCGTCAGTCTCGTATATTCATACTCTTCTTCTATAATAGTTAGTACGGGTAAGATGTTATCATTTACTGGTTGACTAGGCTCTTGGAAATGGTTATGCCTTGGTTGGAGTGTGTCGATCTCATATATTTATACTCTTCTATATTATAGTTAGTACATTCATATTTATAGTACGGGTAAGATGTTATAACTACTGGTTGACTAGGCTCTTGGAAATTATATGTGCCTTGGATGTAATTTGTCGTTCTCGTATATTCATACTCTTCTTCTATAGTAGTACGGGTAAGATGTTGAAATTACTTGTTGACGTGGCTCTTGGAAATATTTATGCCATTGATGTTGTGTGTCTTTCTCGTATATTTATACTCTTCTATATGCATTTTAGAGTACATTATTATTAATAACACAATGTTCTGAATCCTTTACATTAATTCTCTTGGAGTATGTTTTCTCACATTATAAAATTACAATATATTCAATGTTCAATACATAATTATACAGTTACTTCTCATTTAATACATACATAATAATTTTCATAATAGTAATACATCCCTTTTTCTTTAATCAACATCTATTTTTATAATCATAGTTTCAATTTTCACTCTTAAATAACAATAATCTTCATAGCCACTTTTCATTTTTCATCTCGATATAGTCAACAATTATACACATAATTACATCTTCATTTTTATAACAGATATTTCCATTTTTCACATTATCAATAATAAAATAATCCTTATCGCTATCTTTTTCACTTTTTGGTACGATAATTTAATTTTCAATATATTTTTTCATTGAGGTTTGATTATAGGCATTACTGGTTATCATCATAGTCAGTCCCATAACTCAGTGTACATTTTACGTTTTAGCCGTAATCGTTGTTCTCCTCTCTTCTTGTCGATCGGACTTCTTTAGTATCCATATTTCCATCCGTTCCTGACATGTATCTGGCTATCATCTGGTTCTTCCATTTGAAAGCTATTAGGGCTGAGTCTGCCTTCCATTCTTCTGTCTTCCTTCCATCTCTTTCTTCAATACATTTGTTTTCATTGTTCTTCTGGTGACTGTCAGTACTGGTGTTTGATAACTCCCTCAATTTGGTTTGGGTGTCGTCATCTATCTTTTGATTGGGTACTTCCGTTAATTGACTCCTCTTCTTCCGCAGTTCTCTTATCTCTCTGGCGTATCCTTCAACAATCCGGTCCCATTTCTCTTGGTAGCCTTCCTTTTTCTTAAAGTATTTCACTCTTCTTTTGGAAATACGTGGTTGGGATATTCTGTTGGTCATCTTCTTCTTTGTTGTTACATAATCTTCTTCCTTGTCCATCTCCATGATGCTCCTCCGATACTCCTTCCTAAAGACCCCTTCTTCATGGTTAATGATTGGTATGTTGACCACATTAATCAGACCATTTCTAGTCATTTCAATCAATTCCTTTGTAATCCTTGCCTTCCTTGGACGTAGGATTCTTCTTTCTTCCGTCTTCACCTCTTCCTTTTCTTTAATTATTTGGATCTTCTTTTCTCCACTCTCTTTAGGCTCTGGACTCGCTGGTTCCATGTTTTTATTTTCAGGTACCTCTTCAACTTCCCTTTGTTCGTCTACGATTAATTCTCTTCTTATCTTCTTAACACCCTCTTCTGCCTCTTCACAACATCTTTTTATTGTCTTTCTTGACTGCTTGTAATCATCCTTCACTATCGTGTTTATTGATTCCACGATCTCCTTGTCATCTCCCTTAATTCTCTTGTTCATGTGGTCTAATCTCCTGTCGATCTTGTCGATTTTCTGGTTGACTCGATCAATCTTCACTCCCAACTCTGCTGATAAATCTTCTTTCATGGTGGCCATTCTCTTCTCCAACAATTCTTCGGTTTTCCGTTGACCCTCTTCCATTCTCTTGTTCATTTCATCCAGCTTTTTGATCACCTCTTCCCTTGCGGACTGGTTCTCCTCCTTTAATGATTTCTGACCTTCTTCTATTTTATGGTCTAAATCCGCTTTCATTGATTCTATGGATTTGTTCATTTTCTGGTCGTTGGATTTTTGGCTTTCTTCCATTCTATTTAAGTCTGCTTTCAATGACTCTATTGATTTGTCCATCTTCCGGTCTGTGGACTTCTGGCTTTCTTTAAACGACTCCATCATCTATCTCATCCACTCTTGGAATGCGGGCTCTCCTAGTGACGTCGTCTGTTCAGGCTTGCTTGGTTCTGGTGGAGCTTCTTGAATCATTACTTCCGGTTCCTCCATAGGCTGCTGAACCTCCTCCGCCGGTTCAATTGTTTTTCCTTCGTTTCCAGTACAATTTCTTCTACATCTTCCGTAGACATGGCCTCTTTTTCTTCTCTTCTGGTCTCCTTTTCCTTTTCGGTCGCCCTCTTCCTTGACGTTGATCGTGATTTTGATCTTGATTTTAACCTGTCGGTGTACATCTTGTTGTCCTGGTAATGTACCTGCTGTCTTTTTCACGAATTGGGATTTTTGGGTAATTAGTTATGGTGTAATTTCCCTTTAAATCGTGCTCAGAGGTTGGGCGCCAACTTGTAATAGAAAAATTATAAGTATAAGTTTACTAGTATAATTATATTTATATCGATGTGGTGTGTTATCTTCAATCACTTCAGCCCCGCGATGGAGCACCAACTTGTAACAGAAGATTACAAGTATACTAGTATAGTATATAGATTGTAGTTGTTTGATGTTTGGTGTGTTCGTGTGGTTGTAGACACGCACCGGTGTCTACTATAATGTTGTTTATCTAAAGGTGTAATCGTAATCGTAGAAGTTATCTGTGTTAATGTATTGTTTTTTGTGGGTACGCAGTAATAGTTCACTCCTTTTTATATTAATATGATCCGCGCACTTTGTTGTGTATCTCACTTACTTACCACACTTGAAGGCTTCAATTCAGTTCTGTGATGTTCCTTCTGAAATATATGCACTTCAAATACAACAATAAAATATTCAGATTGAATAGTTAATATATCATCACACACAATAGTAAATGAAGCACTATTTGATGAATATTCTGAATTATGCTAAAACTATTTTAAATTCTTCCGCCACCTGTGTCAGAACTGATTAAAATTAAATGAATTTACTTTTACTAGAAATGATACTCTTTTTGTGGTAATAAAATTGGAGGTTTATTAACAATTTGATACGTGATAAAAGCTTTAACAATTAAGAACAATAATTAACAACCTTTAAATTACTGATTACAATAAAATTCAATAAGACTCTGTCTAATTCCTCAAGGCTGGTAGACCTGTTGTTAGTACAATAATTTATCTACATAGGTTATGTTATTTTGATTCAGAGAATTACCATATTTCGTTAGGTTCTTTGAGGTAACATGATACCAGTTACAAGATGTATTACAAATAATTATATTGAATTAACAATAGTGAATAATAATTGAACAAATATAAAAAATCAAAATTTGGTACCATATGTCTGGTATTTATAAAATTATCGTACGCGGATATGCGCACGCATCTCTAATACTCGTGTGTTATTGTCAAGCTGTCTGACTTGTACAGTATTTAAAATGTATTACGTTCGTTTAATAATTAGCTTCAAAAATCATTTATTCACAAGAGAAAAATTTCTCAAAAAAAAACTCTTGTTAGCAATTCTATTTCATTTGATTGTTACTTGAGAACAGATCGGTAATGTTGAAATTATCAAGTTACCGCCACACTTTCTGAGGTTAGAATTAACCGGTGTGGTTACAAAGGATAAGTATTCCTTATTAGCTAATATTTCTTATACTATATATGTAAACACATTATTCATAATAGTTTTCAATATATGATTATCAGAATTACATTTATTCCGATTGTATGAACATTAGTAAAGTAGATTTTAAAACATAGAAAAATTCAAGAAAAATACGTTTAGTCAAACGAGTGACTAAATACTTTCGTATTTACTAACAATTATTTTCAAACATTTTATTTTAAATTACTATAATTAATTAAAATATTTTTCTAATATTTTAATAATGTCGATTTAAATCTTTTCTCCATTCTGATAATTTAATTACTGTTGTTTCGATACTCAGCATTGTACGACTTGCGTAGTATTGAAAGTCAGATATTCATAAATTACTAATTTCGTTTAAATATTGTTTAAATAAAAACTGTACTCCCTGTTTCCTATTTAAAACTTCACTCGCAAGTATGGTCGTTATTATACACTGACCTACTTGTTCAATTAACACAATTCCGCACTTTTTCACTCGTATGTATGAATGTTGTATTTAGGTTAACCGTATGTAGTGTATTGACGTAATATGGCGCGCACAGTTTTAAATATTATTTCTTCCTTGACTAGAGCGGCGTGACCTGTATGTTCGGTGATTGATCGTAGACTGTTTGGTACCTCTGAGACATCTCCCGGTAGTCTGCTGAAAGTCATTCATTCCATTGGCTGAATTCGTCATAGTCTCTAACCCGAAAGCCTTCGTTTTATTAAAATATTTAATTTTTTGCCAAAATTGAGTTTGGGTTTGAGGCGTTTTTACGTCATCATTGGTACAAAATTTAACTTGAAAGTTTAAAACTATCGTAACTTTCTTATCTTATGTCCTATCGTTAATTAGTTGACATCATTGAATTCAGGGCGTTTTGCTTGTCAAAATAAGTCCAAAAACGCTTATTTTTCGTTCATTACTACTATTACAATAACGATTTTATTATTTATTTTTGGTGCATCTTATTTTTATAAGTTTGTTACACCATATTTTATTTAAATATAATAAAACACTTCTTATCTAAACACTTTGAGTCTGTATCTCAGTCGGTTTAATTTACAATTTAGGAAAAACTGTTTCCTACACAAATCTCGCTATGGCGTCATTAAGCGTCCATGTTAGATTTTTTTATAAATCTGCTTATAACTAATTTTTCTTATCTCAAATGGTTATATTACTATCTAATATTATTAGTAATGTTTATTTACACAATTTTTCACTATAATATTTATGTATGACTGTGGTTAATTTAATATTTACATAAGTTCAAACCTCTCATATGGTTCTTACACAATTTTTCATCTTATTTATTAGCCTCTTCATATAAATCATATCATTTAATGATTGTAATTAGTGTGCATACATAGTACCTAATCTATTATATATAATGGTTACCTTTTAATGAGCTCAGAACTTTCTAATCTTTTAGTAATGGCTCTGTTCAGGTTGTGTCATGTCATAATAGTCATTTATTTTTTCTAATACAACAACTAAATTGTTATTGTCCTATTTGGTTTGGATTCCCAAAGTAGCATTAGATATTGTTCTAACTTTTGGTAATGTTTCCAATTATTTTTACATAAGTTCATATGCTATATTTTTCATAAATAACTGGTTGGTCATTGTTTGTTTACATTTGGTTTTCCTTATAAGGGTCATTTGGTTTTCAAATGTTTGTATATAATATGACTGCTTTTGTGGTCATTATCTGTTCTCAAAGTAGCTTTGGGATCTCCTCTTGCTACTGGTAATAATTGTAACAATCTGTGCTCAATATTTGATACAGTATTTTTCTTAACTAACTAGCTATACAATGGTTTAGCTTACATCTGGTCATATGTACATGGTTAATTGGTTTACAATAATTTAGTTATAATACTGTTCTTATCATGTTCAAAATCTGTTCTCAATGTATTATCAGATATTTTTCTCTCTACTGGTAATACTCTTATATACATTTACATTGGTTTTGATACTGTACTTTTCTTAACTAAATTGGTATACTTTTCTCATTCTGCTATTCCCTGTGTCATTATGTTTGACTTGTTTTATTTACATTGTTTGCATTATCTTACATTGTTTCTTAATATTTATTATTATTACTTATAATAAATTCTCATTTGATAACATATTTGGCGATCAGATATTTATACTAATATGTATCATTTTCTGTTATCATAGGTCTCTTCCTTGTGGGTTGTGTAACAATGTACCATCTGTTTTAGTGCAGTATTTTCCTACTACTAAACTGACTTCATTATGGTATATTAACATAATACTTTAACTAATTTGTTACACATGTTTATACAATTCCTTCTTACACACTAACACAAATCTTTCTTGTATTATATGCAATGTTTTTCTGGTCAATGGTGGAATTTAATTCCTGTTATGTTTGATACTCAACAAACGTCTTTTATTTGTTGTCAGTTCTTTATGAACAATAATATCATTGTTCTATTTTGTTCTAATCTGGTGGTCTTATGATTATGTGTGTTAGTTACAACTTTATTAAATCAGTCACACTCATTGTCTGTGTTTATTTGACTATTTTTAATTTTTGTTGCTTCATCATGAAATTAACATATTTTTCACACTGTAAACTTCATCACTGTAATTGTTTGTGTGGTTTATTCAGTTGAAATAGTTAGTTATTCACAGGTTTCACATTTGTATTAAGTACACACTGTAATTGTTTGTGGTTCCTTAAATGTTTCAAACTGGTTTTCTTGTCACACTTATAATCATTTCTTTTGTCACTTACACTGTTTTTAGTACATGTGGTTCATATTGAGTCCTTATATCTTCTGTCCATCTTCTTTCTTCTTCTTGGTGCTTTTCCTGGTCCTTCTTCTTTCTTCTTTATTCTATATTTTCCTCGTAGTTGCTATTTTTATTTATCTCCATTGTTGTTGGAGCTTGCTGATCCTTGTTTCGTTGATTCCCCTCACTGTTGGATCCTATTGGGTCTATTTATTGGTATTTTGTTTTGGGCTTGTGGCATTTTCTTTCTTCATTTTGTAACTAATGTTGATATACTCGTATTCTCTTCTTTATTGTTGGATTTTTTATTAATATTTTTGTAGATACACACTTATATACACTTAGCTTTGTTTATCTAGATATATTCCCATGTTTTTTTTCATACTTGACGTTACATTCGTTTATATTATGTAACTACCATATTTTTGGTACTGTTACATATGCCTTCCTATAAGAATTGATTAATTCTGAATTATTATAATATATTTTTCATTGAAGAATTCATCAATTGTTGTACACTCCATGTTGATTCACATGTTTTTTCCATATACCCCTCGATGAGAATTCTGCTGTTCACAACATCCCTTCACTTTCTTCTATTTGAATCGTATTTATCTTCTCTATGTAATTATCTCCCTTGTTTATTTAGTTCCCTAATTCCCTAACATAATTCTAGCTGGGGCAGTTTAGAGTGGCACACTTTGGCTATTCAACTCTACTGGCCATACTAATTTCAATAAATATGGAGGCAAATCATCTCCTTCAATAATAATAAATGATTGCTGGCATTACTCTTCAGTCAATTCATTTTAAATCATCGAAATAATAATAGTGGTCGTTCTTCCGACAAATAATAAATATCCTTGGGATTAATTCACGCATCTGCGGTTTATACATTTTTATTCTCTCTTTTCTTGATTCAACTTAAACTATATTCTTCACATATTATAGGGATAGTTTGTTTTACACTTCCTCACTGGTATACTCTCATGATTGTCTTCGTTATTATATTATTTTCTCATTCTTCATTATTCTTGATCAATCTCTTCATTTTGTTTTTCACTTTGAATGTCGTCTCATCATATTCTTCATCTCAGGTTTCATTCTTCTAGATATAATTCATAAGTACATTTGTTTTTCTTCTTCTTCATGGTTTGTATTTGGTATTTATACTCCATGTGGTATTGGTTTCTTCGCTAGTAATATACATCATAAACAATGTGGTTGTGTGTGGTGGTTTGTCTACATTAATACCTTATTTTGGTTTCATTTTTCCAACTTCGCATTTGTTCCTTCCTTTTTTTTCTTTAATAGTACGGGTGAGATGTTAATATTACTGTTGACGTGGCTCTTGGAAATTTATTTTTGCCTAGGATGTAATGCGTCAGTCTCGTATATTCATACTCTTCTTCTATAATAGTTAGTACGGGTAAGATGTTATCATTTACTGGTTGACTAGGCTCTTGGAAATGGTTATGCCTTGGTTGGAGTGTGTCGATCTCGTATATTTATACTCTTCTATATTATAGTTAGTACATTCATATTTATAGTACGGGTAAGATGTTATAACTACTGGTTGACTAGGCTCTTGGAAATTATATGTGCCTTGGATGTAATTTGTCGTTCTCGTATATTCATACTCTTCTTCTATAGTAGTACGGGTAAGATGTTGAAATTACTTGTTGACGTGGCTCTTGGAAATATTTATGCCATTGATGTTGTGTGTCTTTCTCGTATATTTATACTCTTCTATATGCATTTTAGAGTACATTATTATTAATAACACAATGTTCTGAATCCTTTACATTAATTCTCTTGGAGTATGTTTTCTCACATTATAAAATTACAATATATTCAATGTTCAATACATAATTATACAGTTACTTCTCATTTAATACATACATAATAATTTTCATAATAGTAATACATCCCTTTTTCTTTAATCAACATCTATTTTTATAATCATAGTTTCAATTTTCACTCTTAAATAACAATAATCTTCATAGCCACTTTTCATTTTTCATCTTGATATAGTCAACAATTATACACATAATTACATCTTCATTTTTATAACAGATATTTCCATTTTTCACATTATCAATAATAAAATAATCCTTATCGCTATCTTTTTCACTTTTTGGTACGATAATTTAATTTTCAATATATTTTTTCATTGAGGTTTGATTATAGGCATTACTGGTTATCATCATAGTCAGTCCCATAACTCAGTGTACATTTTACGTTTTAGCCGTAATCGTTGTTCTCCTCTCTTCTTGTCGATCGGACTTCTTTAGTATCCATATTTCCATCCGTTCCTGACATGTATCTGGCTATCATCTGGTTCTTCCATTTGAAAGCTATTAGGGCTGAGTCTGCCTTCCATTCTTCTGTCTTCCTTCCATCTCTTTCTTCAATACATTTGTTTTCATTGTTCTTCTGGTGACTGTCAGTACTGGTGTTTGATAACTCCCTCAATTTGGTTTGGGTGTCGTCATCTATCTTTTGATTGGGTACTTCCGTTAATTGACTCCTCTTCTTCCGCAGTTCTCTTATCTCTCTGGCGTATCCTTCAACAATCCGGTCCCATTTCTCTTGGTAGCCTTCCTTTTTCTTAAAGTATTTCACTCTTCTTTTGGAAATACGTGGTTGGGATATTCTGTTGGTCATCTTCTTCTTTGTTGTTACATAATCTTCTTCCTTGTCCATCTCCATGATGCTCCTCCGATACTCCTTCCTAAAGACCCCTTCTTCATGGTTAATGATTGGTATGTTGACCATATTAATCAGACCATTTCTAGTCATTTCAATCAATTCCTTTGTAATCCTTGCCTTCCTTGGACGTAGGATTCTTCTTTTTTCCGTCTTTACCTCTTCCTTTTCTTTAATTATTTGGATCTTCTTTTCTCCACTCTCTTTAGGCTCTGGACTCGCTGGTTCCATGTTTTTATTTTCAGGTACCTCTTCAACTTCCCTTTGTTCGTCTACGATTAATTCTCTTCTTATCTTCTTAACACCCTCTTCTGCCTCTTCACAACATCTTTTTATTGTCTTTCTTGACTGCTTGTAATCATCCTTCACTATCGTGTTTATTGATTCCACGATCTCCTTGTCATCTCCCTTAATTCTCTTGTTCATGTGGTCTAATCTCCTGTCGATCTTGTCGATTTTCTGGTTGACTCGATCAATCTTCACTCCCAACTCTGCTGATAAATCTTCTTTCATGGTGGCCATTCTCTTCTCCAACAATTCTTCGGTTTTCCGTTGACCCTCTTCCATTCTCTTGTTCATTTCATCCAGCTTTTTGATCACCTCTTCCCTTGCGGACTGGTTCTCCTCCTTTAATGATTTCTGACCTTCTTCTATTTTATGGTCTAAATCCGCTTTCATTGATTCTATGGATTTGTTCATTTTCTGGTCGTTGGATTTTTGGCTTTCTTCCATTCTATTTAAGTCTGCTTTCAATGACTCTATTGATTTGTCCATCTTCCGGTCTGTGGACTTCTGGCTTTCTTTAAACGACTCCATCATCTATCTCATCCACTCTTGGAATGCGGGCTCTCCTAGTGACGTCGTCTGTTCAGGCTTGCTTGGTTCTGGTGGAGCTTCTTGAATCATTACTTCCGGTTCCTCCATAGGCTACTGAACCTCCTCCGCCGGTTCAATTGTTTTTTCCTTCGTTTCCAGTACAATTTCTTCTACATCTTCCGTAGACATGGCCTCTTTTTCTTCTCTTCTGGTCTCCTTTTCCTTTTCGGTCGCCCTCTTCCTTGACGTTGATCGTGATTTTGATCTTGATTTTAACCTGTCGGTGTACATCTTGTTGTCCTGGTAATGTACCTGCTGTCTTTTTCACGAATTGGGATTTTTGGGTAATTAGTTATGGTGTAATTTCCCTTTAAATCGTGCTCAGAGGTTGGGCGCCAACTTGTAATAGAAAAATTATAAGTATAAGTTTACTAGTATAATTATATTTATATCGATGTGGTGTGTTATCTTCAATCACTTCAGCCCCGCGATGGAGCACCAACTTGTAACAGAAGATTACAAGTATACTAGTATAGTATATAGATTGTAGTTGTTTGATGTTTGGTGTGTTCGTGTGGTTGTAGACACGCACCGGTGTCTACTATAATGTTGTTTATCTAAAGGTGTAATCGTAATCGTAGAAGTTATCTGTGTTAATGTATTGTTTTTTGTGGGTACGCAGTAATAGTTCACTCCTTTTTATATTAATATGATCCGCGCACTTTGTTGTGTATCTCACTTACTTACCACACTTGAAGGCTTCAATTCAGTTCTGTGATGTTCCTTCTGAAATATATGCACTTCAAATACAACAATAAAATATTCAGATTGAATAGTTAATATATCATCACACACAATAGTAAATGAAGCACTATTTGATGAATATTCTGAATTATGCTAAAACTATTTTAAATTCTTCCGCCACCTGTGTCAGAACTGATTAAAATTAAATGAATTTACTTTTACTAGAAATGATACTCTTTTTGTGGTAATAAAATTGGAGGTTTATTAACAATTTGATACGTGATAAAAGCTTTAACAATTAAGAACAATAATTAACAACCTTTAAATTACTGATTACAATAAAATTCAATAAGACTCTGTCTAATTCCTCAAGGCTGGTAGACCTGTTGTTAGTACAATAATTTATCTACATAGGTTATGTTATTTTGATTCAGAGAATTACCATATTTCGTTAGGTTCTTTGAGGTAACATGATACCAGTTACAAGATGTATTACAAATAATTATATTGAATTAACAATAGTGAATAATAATTGAACAAATATAAAAAAATCAAAATTTGGTACCATATGTCTGGTATTTATAAAATTATCGTACGCGGATATGCGCACGCATCTCTAATACTCGTGTGTTATTGTCAAGCTGTCTGACTTGTACAGTATTTAAAATGTATTACGTTCGTTTAATAATTAGCTTCAAAAATCATTTATTCACAAGAGAAAAATTTCTCAAAAAAAAACTCTTGTTAGCAATTCTATTTCATTTGATTGTTACTTGAGAACAGATCGGTAATGTTGAAATTATCAAGTTACCGCCACACTTTCTGAGGTTAGAATTAACCGGTGGGGTTACAAAGGATAAGTATTCCTTATTAGCTAATATTTCTTATACTATATATGTAAACACATTATTCATAATAGTTTTCAATATATGATTATCAGAATTACATTTATTCCGATTGTATGAACATTAGTAAAGTAGATTTTAAAACATAGAAAAATTCAAGAAAAATACGTTTAGTCAAACGAGTGACTAAATACTTTCGTATTTATTAACAATTATTTTCAAACATTTTATTTTAAATTACTATAATTAATTAAAATATTTTTCTAATATTTTAATAATGTCGATTTAAATCTTTTCTCAATTCTGATAATTTAATTACTGTTGTTTCGATACTCAGCATTGTACGACTTGCGTAGTATTGAAAGTCAGATATTCATAAATTACTAATTTCGTTTAAATATTGTTTAAATAAAAACTGTACTCCCTGTTTCCTATTTAAAACTTCACTTGCAAGTATGGTCGTTATTATACACTGACCTACTTGTTCAATTAACACAATTCCACACTTTTTCACTCGTATGTATGAATGTTGTATTTAGGTTAACCGTATGTAGTGTATTGACGTAATATGGCGCGCACAGTTTTAAATATTATTTCTTCCTTGACTAGAGCGGCGTGACCTGTATGTTCGGTGATTGATCGTAGACTGTTTGGTACCTCTGAGACGTCTCCCGGTAGTCTGCTGAAAGTCATTCATTCCATTGGCTGAATTCGTCATAGTCTCTAACCCGAAAGCCTTCGTTTTATTAAAATATTTAATTTTTTGCCAAAATTGAGTTTGGGTTTGAGGCGTTTTTACGTCATCATTGGTACAAAATTTAACTTGAAAGTTTAAAACTATCGTAACTTTCTTATCTTATGTCCTATCGTTAATTAGTTGATATCATTGAATTCAGGGCGTTTTGCTTGTCAAAATAAGTCCAAAAACGCTTATTTTTCATTCATTACTACTATTACAATAACGATTTTATTATTTATTTTTGGTGCATCTTATTTTTATAAGTCCGTTACACCATATTTTATTTAAATATAATAAAACACTTCTTATCTAAACACTTTGAGTCTGTATCTCAGTCGGTTTAATTTACAATTTAGGAAAAACTGTTTCCTACACAAATCTCGCTATGGCGTCATTAAGCGTCCATGTTAGATTTTTTTATAAATCTGCTTATAACTAATTTTTCTTATCTCAAATGGTTATATTACTATCAATATTATTAGTAATGTTTATTTACACAATTTTTCACTATAATATTTATGTATGACTGTGGTTAATTTAATATTTACATAAGTTCAAACCTCTCATATGGTTCTTACACAATTTTTCATCTTATTTATTAGTCTCTTCATATAAATCATATCATTTAATGATTGTAATTAGTGTACATACATAGTACCTAATCTATTATATATAATGGTTACCTTTTAATGAGCTCAGAACTTTCTAATCTTTTAGTAATGGCTCTGTTCAGGTTGTGTCATGTCCTGAACAACTAAATTGTTATTGTCCTATTTGGTTTGGATTCCCAAAGTAGCATTAGATATTGTTCTAACTTTTGGTAATGTTTCCAATTATTTTTACATAAGTTCATATGCTATATTTTTCATAAATAACTGGTTGGTCATTGTTTGTTTACATTTGGTTTTCCTTATAAGGGTCATTTGGTTTTCAAATGTTTGTATATAATATGACTGCTTTTGTGGTCATTATCTGTTCTCAAAGTAGCTTTGGGATCTCCTCTTGCTACTGGTAATAATTGTAACAATCTGTGCTCAATATTTGATACAGTATTTTTCTTAACTAACTAGCTATACAATGGTTTAGCTTACATCTGGTCATATGTACATGGTTAATTGGTTTACAATAATTTAGTTATAATACTGTTCTTATCATGTTCAAAATCTGTTCTCAATGTATTATCAGATATTTTTCTCACTACTGGTAATACTCTTATATACATTTACATTGGTTTTGATACTGTACTTTTCTTAACTAAATTGGTATACTTTTCTCATTCTGCTATTCCCTGTGTCATTATGTTTGACTTGTTTTATTTACATTGTTTGCATTATCTTACATTGTTTCTTAATATTTATTATTATTACTTATAATAAATTCTCATTTGATAACATATTTGGCGATCAGATATTTATACTAATATGTATCATTTTCTGTTATCATAGGTCTCTTCCTTGTGGGTTGTGTAACAATGTACCATCTGTTTTAGTGCAGTATTTTCCTACTACTAAACTGACTTCATTATGGTATATTAACATAATACTTTAACTAATTTGTTACACATGTTTATACAATTCCTTCTTACACACTAACACAAATCTTTCTTGTATTATATGCAATGTTTTTCTGGTCAATGGTGGAATTTAATTCCTGTTATGTTTGATACTCAACAAACGTCTTTTATTTGTTGTCAGTTCTTTATGAACAATAATATCATTGTTCTATTTTGTTCTAATCTGGTGGTCTTATGATTATGTGTGTTAGTTACAACTTTATTAAATCAGTCACACTCATTGTCTGTGTTTATTTGACTATTTTTAATTTTTGTTGCTTCATCATGAAATTAACATATTTTTCACACTGTAAACTTCATCACTGTAATTGTTTGTGTGGTTTATTCAGTTGAAATAGTTAGTTATTCACAGGTTTCACATTTGTATTAAGTACACACTGTAATTGTTTGTGGTTCCTTAAATGTTTCACACTGGTTTTCTTGTCACACTTATAATCATTTCTTTTGTCACTTACACTGTTTTTAGTACATGTGGTTCATATTGAGTCCTTATATCTTCTGTCCATCTTCTTTCTTCTTCTTGGTGCTTTTCCTGGTCCTTCTTCTTTCTTCTTTATTCTATATTTTCCTCGTAGTTGCTATTTTTATTTATCTCCATTGTTGTTGGAGCTTGCTGATCCTTGTTTCGTTGATTCCCCTCACTGTTGGATCCTATTGGGTCTATTTATTGGTATTTTGTTTTGGGCTTGTGGCATTTTCTTTCTTCATTTTGTAACTAATGTTGATATACTCGTATTCTCTTCTTTATTGTTGGATTTTTTATTAATATTTTTGTAGATACACACTTATATACACTTAGCTTTGTTTTCTAGATATATTCCCATGTTTTTTTTCATACTTGACGTTACATTCGTTTATATTATGTAACTACCATATTTTTGGTACTGTTACAATATATATATATATATATATATATATATATATATGGGGTACAAGAGAATAATATTTCAAAGCATACTTTTTATTACGCACACAGCTATTTTCGCTCACTCCCTACACTGAAAAGATGATTTAAATATAGATAATAAATAGGTATTATTTAATTATGGCAAAATAAATATTTTCTTGTTTCAAATATATTTTTTTCCGAAACTAAGATTTTAATATTTGAAAAATATTCTAATCATAAAATATGTTTAAAATAAACTATTTATACTTGCTTCAAATAAAATATATTTGAAACAAACAAAAAATTCATTTCGCCATATTCAAATATATCTCTTTTTTCAGTGTACATAGTATATGCATACATATCGTCGCTACTCTTAAAAAACTCATATCTCAGTACTTTAATACTTTTACCGTACTTTAATCTTTGGACATTATTTTCCTGTTCCTGTAAAATAAACGTTTTTGAGATACGAGTTTTTCTTAAGAGTAGCGACAATATGCATGTATAAATATTTGAATATTACCTTTTACAGATTGTAAAATTGAAGAGGGATCAAAATAGCCAGTTCGACGATGAACTGAAATGAAATTAGGGAATTAGCTAATGCACGCTTGAAAAAACACCGTAAAAGAAAGCAGGAAGAAGCTCAGCGGCTGATTCATCCAAGTAATATCATCCATAATAATATTAATATCATTATATTATTAATATATTACTTAGAATCAATTACGATCGTCATAGAAGTTTTCACTTCGGTTGTGCAGTTTTAAGCACACACTCTTTAATTTTTTTTCCTTATTTGGAACATGTTTCAAGACACTTTGTGTTCCCATTCTCAGCCTTCCTAATTTTGAATCTTGTTAAATTGTTGTGTGATGGTTGGTTGTTGTTGTGGTGGTTTCCTCTTGGCCTTTGGCACTTTAAATTAGTATTATTTTGTGTGATTGTGGTGTATATATTAGTTACTTGGTGGACTTTCGATGTTGAGTGCTTTGAAAATTGTCTCATGTTTTGTACTGATTTGTATTTGTTCAGGTCTTAGTTTGTTTTCTGTTTTTATATTTGTAAATTTTCCCAAATGTTCATTATGGTGCCTTTGTATGGTATGTTTTATTAGTGTCATTTTGGTTATGTCTGGGACAAACAAAAAAACAACTGGAAAAACATTATTTTGAACTCTTAAACGCATACAAAAAACCAGAAATATATAAATCTAATTTGGCCACACATGCAATAAACACATACATGAATTCCCAGACATAACCAACATGACACTAATAAAACACATACCACACAGCTTTCTCTTTTTTCGGCTTCCTCTTCTGCGCTGCGTATATCCTTTACAATTTCCTCTAAAGCTTTTCAACCTTTGCAATTCGTTTATGATCAAGTTTACTTTTCACTACTTGCTGTGATTAAATGTTTTCCAGCCTTCAGCCCACATTTCGTTAGTAAACATTTACCAATGTTGCCATAACTGATCCGTGACATAGCCTCAGTCTCTCCAAATTTTAGGATATTTAACTGTGCAAAGGGATGTTTTTATCGCATATCCAAATTACATTATTTAACAATTCATTTGGATTTAATCTTTTCACAAAATAACACTTTTCTATCTTTTTTTTTTTATTTATTTAATCTATATTTAATATTTTTTAAGGCACCGCGATAAAAACCTCCAGGTCAACCCCTCAGAGAGTCAGTTTTTCTCAGTGCAATCAGGATTATTTTAACTTATAATCTAGTCCTACCTTGATTTTTGATGGTCTTCTTTTTAACTATTTACTCTGTTACTCTGTTCACTTGCTTAATTGTATTTTTCCTGCACCTTTTTTTTTTTTTTTTTTTTTTTTTTTAACAAAATTATAGCCAAAAGACTTATACATTAAATATTTTTTGCATTAAATATATCGAAATCAAACCAAAACCACTATAAACCAACACAAATTGGTTATCTGTGTTTGCTGAGATAAGACCCGTCTAACAAGTTATTTATTGTCCTCTCCCACAGACAACCGTTCACATTACCATTCCAAACTCCTCTCAGTCAATATTTGCCTAATGAAAACACCGTCAATTACATAAGAGTAAGAAACGAGGCATCAAAAACTTTCACCAGCAAAATAGGTTTAATGCAGGGGTGTATTTTAAGCCCCCTGCTATTCAACCTGGTGTTGGATGATATCAAAAAATGTAAAGAAAGTGAGTAAATATAGAACAGGATACTGGAATATGAAGATAATAACAATAACAGATTTATGCTATGCAGACAATTTAATAATTATAGGAGAAACAGGAAAACAGTTACAGAATAACATAAAGGTATTTTATGAAGAACTTAGAAAGAAAAACATGAAGATTAATATACAGAACACTAAAACTATGGTAATAGGAAATTCAGAAGAGAAACACAGTATAGAACTTGACGGAAAATATTTAGAACAAATAAAAAGTTATAAATATCTGGGAGTAGTGATTAACAGCAAAAGGAATTTAGAGGAAGAAATAAATGAAAGAGTAGCGAAAACAGGAAGATTATTCAATAGTATTAAATCAAGTTTCCTGGGTAAAAAAGAAATACCCACTAGGATAAAAACAGAAATAGTCAGACAAATCATGAAGCCAGTATTAAAACTTACGGAAGTGAAACATGGCCAACAAATGAGAGAATAAAAAGCAAGCTAACTAGTATTGAAATGAGGTTTCTTTGAAAAATAGAAGGTAAGACAAAAAGAGATAGAATTTGAAATGAAATATTTAGGAAAAAGTTAGATATTGTTCCTGTTGCAATAACAGTAGAACAAGCACAACTTAGATGGCTGGGACATGTAATGAGGATGGGGGAGGAAAGACTGGTAAAGCAAGTGCCTGAATCCAGAGAAACAGGTAAAAGAAAGAGAGGACGACCGAGAAAGCTCTGGTAGGATGAAGCCCGCACAGCTGCAGAAAGAAAAGGAGTAAAATGGGAGAAAATACAGGAGCTCGCAGGAGATAGAAAGAAATGGAGGGATATGTGGAAAAAGATGACCTCAGAGGACTCAACTCCAACATAGCTTTACACCGAAAGGTAGAAAAGCTAAGGATTAAGTAAGTAAATAAGCACTTTTCTATCAGCATGGAGGTAAGATAAATATTGATGTATGTAGCACAAAATTTCCAGGCAGATGAAAGTGTGATTTGTTATTTTGTTATCATCTGATACTTGCTCAAGTATTATTGCTGTCTGGCTACAAGCTTTTTTTTTTACAAACATGAGCATCAAGCATTATTAAAAAATAATAATTCTCTACAAGTTTTCTTCAAAATGTACACAGCCTTCATCTCACAGTCAATGGAAGTGTCAATGAAATAATTACTCCGTCCATATTTCCATATTACTGTTTACAACTAGTTCCAGATGAATACACTTGACATATAATTATGAATACATACTTGAATACATACTTACCAAAATTTACCAGCTGTGTTAAAGGGCTCACTTTTCATTTCCTGTTTTTGAAAGTAAGTGTAATAAAGGTAAATGTATCCTAATAAGAGAACACAAACTATCACAGCCAGAACTGTCTTGGTGACTGAACATGTTTCCCAGGCTATCAAGCATGATGGTGTGATGTGTTGGTGCCTACAAGGATCAGCGGAGGCTTGGACACTAAAGTCTATCAGATGCCAACTCATAGTAATCGCTGTTTGCATCATGTTTTGAATCACTGTCCCAGTCAGACGTCAAGACATTAGTTGACTGGGATATGTGAGCCCCAACATCTGCATGAAGAATTTGCCCATCTTGAGGTGGTGCTGCAGGCGAACAGTTATTCCGCTGAGGCAGTGAGGAGAGTCATGAGGCCGCTAAGATCTTACCGATCTGATGCATCACAGGAGCATCAGGTGACTGGCACAGTATTCTTGCCCTATGTCAGGAGTGAGACAGACTGTATTGGGAAGTTGCTCGAGCAGTGTGGGGTGCACACTGTCTTTGTGCCAACCATGAAGATCCAACAATGCCTGCAATCAGTGAAAGACGCCAGGGACCCACTTCCTTCATGTGGTGTGTACAAAGAACCCCCCTCCTGCAGGCAAGTGTACATTGACATTAAGTGTAGTGTCAACAACCACATTGCTGAGCACTGGAGCATTGCTATTTTGGCCAGCCTCAAAAGTTGGCTGTAGCAGAGCATGCATTGTCCAGTGAAGGCCATACAGTCTTGTTTGCACAGGCCCAGGTCCTGTCCTGAAACTGTCAGTGGCCTTTGCTCAGTTCCAGAGAGGTGGTTGAGATTTTCAACAACCATGGTATCCTGAGTATGAATAGACGTGAAGAGACCCTGACCTCAGTAAGTACTGGTGGCTGGTGCATAGGCATGTTGAATCAACAAATAAGGGCTCAGCATGACCTGACTGGTTCACAGGTCTTGTAGCCCAAGTTATAGTAAAAACTTACCCAAATAGCTGCAAAGAAAATTATAGAAGTGTCCTTCTGGTTTGAAATTAATCTTATTTACTCTTTAGTGGGCATTAAGACCTATCTACCACTCCACTGAAGATGGCCACAATGGGTGCAGCCGGAATGTCTGGTGTTTTAACAAATTAATATGTTAGACTCGATCCTAATAGCCTGGAAAACATGTTAAATCACCTTGGTAAATGTGTCCTACAATTGATGGAAAACATCAATGCAATAAATAAATCAATAATAAGCTACATAGACACTACACAAATTACCTACTTATTCAAAAATAATGAACCTAATAGAAAATACTTACATGTGTCGATTATTTGTTCAATTATCTGGTTAATTGCTTCACCTTGTACTATCATCGAAATGATCAAAATAACTCCCAGTACCAATGCCACTGTAGAGTATATTAGCCATGGCTTGTAGTAACTTATTTTTCCCTGGTAAATAAAAAAAAAGTAAACAAATATCATATAAGGCACAACTACCAACAAGAACACATTACATTTATTTTTAAAATGTGTAAACTAACAGTATGAACAATGATTATTTTAAGTGGGAAAAAACGTATGTCTTTTCTAAAGATTGAGAACATGTAAGTTATTCACTTAATCACTTTTTCTTTGAACATAGTGCCAGTGGTGGCTTGTGACTTCGAGGATGGTCACATGTTCAGAGTCATAATAACTTTGAAAATATAATAACATTTTCATGTATTATACTTGACGATGAGTTACACACATACAGATTCAGTTTTTATTATACACGTATATCCAAAAAATCTTAGATTTCCCAAGTGTGATATAATGCGTTCTTTTTCTTGTATCAAGTCCCATTCAACATATCAAGTCTGCAATTGACAGTCTGATTCCTGCTCAGTGTCCTTGGGTAGAAACATTTGGAAATTATCGAGGAGCATCAGCCTGTACATGGCGTAGATAAATTTGCCAAATGTTGCAGAAAATTCTTTGACAAATAACACCCTCATCATGAGACTCAACACAAAAATGGGACATACCATATATACATAACGAATACGAAATTTTCATTTTATGGGAATTATTTTCCAATTTGCCATTTCCTTTATTCGTCTTAATTAAATCAAACCTGAAAACTGAATTCCACTTAATATATTTCTTTGGCAGTAAATAGAAAGATTGTTGAGTGACTAATTCAAACTGCTACATTATAATGTGGTGAAATCTAAAGAAATCTGGATTTATAGAAGTCAATTATTTATTTATCTCCAGAAATATATCACTTCAATTATGTCTCCTCTTTTTTGTGTGATGAATTTATTACATATATTTTTAAAAAGTGTTGTTACAAATTGAACATCTGAGAAATTTGGTTATTTGCTCAGTTCATAACCAGACTTGAGTAGTTTGTTTGGACAGGTGCTGAACATACGTGAGTCACAGTTTTGTTTAGACACTCCCAGCTTTGAAACTGTTTTGAAAACATATTTTTTGCAAATCTTCTTGAAACAGAGTTTACAGAAACAGAAACAGTTTATACCCAGATAGTCACAATCATGACCGCCAATTCACTTACTTTCCATGCTGCAGTATTGGACTTCATATTGCCTTCTGTAGACAGTTCAATTAACAGCGAGACAAAAGGTATACCAGGTTAGTGGACAGTAGGCAATGGCAATGAGTAAAAGATTAATAGTGAGAGTGGTCAAGTGAGATTTATCAGGCCCATTTATCATACTACATATGAGAGATGCATGCATTAATATTGCCAACCACCAAATAAGGTCGTTGTTTTATCTTACCAACATTTTAACAGATCACAATCAAACCACTTCCTTATCTAAAACAAAAGTTATGACTTTTTCTGGGGCAAATCATATTAGAACATAGATTGTCACACTAGACTCGCCAATCAATAGAACAGGTGCCAGATTTCACGTATCTAGGGTGCGGCATTACATATCAAGATGATAAGGAGGTTGAAAGCAAAAATAGTCTCTTCCAGTCGCTGTGTGGATGTATCATTAAACACTTAAAGAAGAAAACGAGGAAGGAGATGCAACTGAAATATTATAATGTAATGGCCACACCTCAACTACTGTATAGTAGTGAGACTTGGATTAGAAAGGCCAAAGGCATATCTAGAATACAAGGAGTGGAAATGAGGTTCTTGACGGCTGTAAAGGGTTGTACCAGGAGAGATCTTATCAGAAATGACCATACGCTAGAATGAAGCTAGGTATAGCTGAAAGCTTAAATGATAAAATCTCCTGGTACAAAATGGAGTGGCATTTACATATAGAGAGAATGGATCCAACTAGATTTTCAAGAAGATCCCTTGACATATTAAGTCAAAATGTCAAGGGAAATTTTAAATAGCATCATACGTATTAGCACTTATATACACATTTGCATTATTTTTCTACCCAATTCCCTCCCTGCTTCTAGTCTATCTTTTAACAAGCTTGTCAACTGTTAAAATCCCTGGAAATAACTTCTTGGCCTCAAGTGAAGTGTAAATTTTGCACAACTTGTGTAACCCTTCATCTGAACGAAAATGTTTACTTGTGTAGATGCACTTTCAGTGGCCCAAAACGAATTAAAATTACTTGAAGCCAGATCAGAACTATATCTTGGTAGTCTAAATCAAGATACGATCAGTGGTGCTGGTGTTATGGTTGCAGCATTGCACAACTGCCAATATAGAATAATTAAACTTTAAAATAATATATGCAAACATTAGCAGTTAGAAGTGTCATCAGTTTCAACGGAAAGCATATTAGATTCGATGTGGCAATATTCACGTACAATTCACATGTGGCATGCAGGCTGGTGATTGTAGGCTGCTTGCAACTTTAACTGTTAATGGCATAGCTTACTACACACCATGTGGAAGGTCATGCGTTATTTTTCACAACTGCCCTATGTTCCATATATGAGCTTGGTGGTGGCAAAGCTTCCACAACATTCCACTAGTAGCGCTGTAGCGCATACTTAGTTGTGTCATAGCTTACTACACACCATGTGGAAGGTCATGCGTTATTTTTCACAACTGCCCTATGTTCCATATATGAGCTTGGTGGTGGCAAAGCTTCCACAACATTCCACTAGTAGCACTGTAGCGCATACTTAGTTGTGTCATGAAATCAGCACAGCCTTCTTGATTTGCAAGTTGTGACAGGTTTAGTGTTTACATTGGGTCAAGGTAAATGTTATCCGTTGTATGAGGTTATAAAATTATAGTAATAAGTTTGTATAACTGTGATTATGATAGTTTAACGCCTTTTAACCCCTACTCTACCCACTCAACCAACTACTGCAACCACCAAAAATTTGGAACCACCACCTGCCACTGGATATGATACAAGATTGTTATGTTAGCTGTACAGGATCACGTGTTGTGCTGAATCAACATCTTTTGTTAAGTTATCCACACCTTTAGAACTTCATTTTTTCACTTCAATAATCTTGGTTCCTCACAGTGGTTTATGCTAGTTACTGTTTCACCTTTAGTTATGAAATGAACAAAAAATTGCCTTTCCAGGTCTCAAAATATCATTATCATCAAATTCTGATAATGTAGTTTCATTATCATTACTACTCCCGAGTTTCAATTTTTGTTTTTTGTGGAAAGTGTAATGTTTCTAACTAAAGTCTGCCATTCATTCTCAGGTCACAGTGATTGACCCATGTCCTACCAATGGTTATTATTCACACTAAAAAAAGAAAAAAGAAAGGATTTTGACAAAACCAAAACATCGAAGCATGATAATATTTTTAAAACAGCTTTTGAAACCTATAATGTGCATAAACTGCAGACTCTCCTGTTCAGTGGTGTTCATACGGATTTCTGAGCATTACATTTTTCGATGATGTTACACATTTTGTGGAAAACATTATCATGTTTTCTATATAACTATATAACAAATATTTACTGTATAACAAATATATTTACTACATAACAAACATTATCATGTTAAAACGACAGAGACCGAAGATTTCTAGACTGTGGGGAATCGAAAGAGTGGAAAAAATTTATTGTTAACATTACCTGGAGCGTTACATTTTTCGATGACGTTACGCATTTTGCATCACACATTTTGTGGAATGACCACCAGCCTAAAAACATTATCATGTTAAAATTAATTTCCTATATCTTCAGAATCTTTCTAATGTTTCTACGAATTTTCTACACGATTCACTTTCCTGGTGATTGTCAGTCGATGTGGTAACTAGTGAGCACAGCTTTCTCAAGATTTTAAGAAACGTTGATGACTAAAAATATCGTGTACGGCTTATATTCAGTTCACTTTCAATTTCATCAATTTTAGTTCACCAGTTTCCATGTAACATTTGTTCAGTCACTACGATCTTGCCATTCCTCTTGGATGTTGAAAAACCATCTTTCTTGGTGTTCACCACAGAAAGAAATCTGGCTACATTTAAAATGAAGCCACCGACAGGCCTTGCTACCATTGAAACTACTGCAAACTGCTAATAATGAAACAGTACTTCCAATGAACAATCAATATGAGGTTATAATTTCTAAACAAAACAGTAAGTGATGCCCTTTACTGGATCAAAAGGGAGCAACAAATTTCCATCATCTACATTTCGACTTTTTCTATACATTTGTGTATGAAGGTGGATTTAGGTCCTCTTCACCTTAATCTGAAATAATTTAATGGCTCATTTCAATTCTACACTGATAAACTGACTTACGTCTCAACATGACTTACGTCAATTAATTATATACTTTCAACCTGAAGTATACATAAGTGACATCATATAACTGGAGATTTAAAAAACATTACAGGTAGAATAGCTAATTCATTTGCTAGTGATTTTGCTATTTTGTTACTTAAAAACACACACACAAAATGTGAAGACCACAAAACACACAATGTAGTAACATTTTACTAGTAACAGTAGGTCATGGGCATAACTTGGGGCCCAACTTTGGGGGGGCAGTGTAAGGCTTCATAAATTCAAGTGTGTAGTGAGACCATCTATATTATAAAATTAATAAAATGTATTATATTATTACAAAAGAGACAAAGTAAAGAGATCAAATTCCTAGAAATACAGCTGCGCTTATTACTTCATTACAATGTGTTCCAAAACAAGTCTTTGTTTGTGTAAAAGACATGCATTGTATTCCAGTTAATTAGGTCTCTAGCATTTGTTTTTTTTTCGAACAGAAATATTATTTTGACGTATATCATTCAAATCTGTCAAACATTCTCCTTACAAGTTTCTTCGAATCAAATAAGAATAATAAATTTATACTGTGCTTGGAAGTATAGAAACTCTCCTGTTTGACTATTTGTTAGATTTTATTTATAACAACTGGAAACAAAATTTTATAATGCTCGGAACACAGGGGAGGGGGGAGTGCCCCTCCCAAGTTACGCCTATGCAGTAGGTAATATAATAGTGTGTAGAATTTGTATAGTCACTCATTTTTAATAAAATCACAATCCATTATATTTCTCCATGATAACCATGGATGATAGTGTAATAAACATGTCATTAATTTGGCTATAAAACATATGACTTACCTTGTAAACTCCAAGAAGAAGAAGAACAGCAAACAATGCCTTGAATAAAATCAGTATGCTCAATAAGATCAATGTTATTCTTACAGCTGTAAAGAAATGGTATCACTTGTTAAAAACACATAAACACAAAAGGTTATAAAGAAATAATCTATTAACTAGGTAAGATAAGTCTAGGCATGTTCTTATAGACAATAAAAACCGTTACTCTAACCAAGAGTTTATACCCGTACTGCTGGTATCAATCTAACATGCAGATAGTTACCCATAGCTTGATGTTAAGAGATATATTTGTTGTCTTGACACTACCTACCTAAAATAAAGGTTAACACTTTCAACAGTGGTCTATTCCAAACTATTAACTCCTGAAAAAAGGCATTTTTGAAGGTTTTATTTTTTAAATTAATAATTCATTTAATATTTGGTCAATTAAATGATCTAAACATCAAAATAATGAACAGAATTTACTCTTGGAAATTGCATGAAACATGTACAACATATCAATAATACAGAATTACTTAATGTTACTTAAAAAAAACAATGTTTTTTAATTTTTGAAAAAGTCTAATATGTTTTATTGAAGTTATGAAAATTTTTGTAACTACAAAACACTTTTGTATCAAAATAAAGCGTAGTTTTTGTTTTGCTTTCAAGGAAAAAGGCAAAATTCATCAGCGTTTATTGTCTAACAGTATTTTGCTACTATGTGATACGTGTAAATTATATAACTTATAAACGAACACCAAACTATTGGTAACAAGAACAATACAGATTGTTTACATCAATTACACTGAACCAAAAACCTCTTTTGTTAGGTAGAATGCGGCTTATCTTCTCTGTAACGTATATTTGTTTTTATCCGAATTTATGAGTCAACTGTGCACATTTGGTCAGGGGCGGACTAGCCAGGTTGGGTAGTCGGCGATCGCCGAGGGCCCTGGGCCCCGAGGAGACTCAGGGGGCCCCCGAGCCACGAAAATTTTATTTTGAGAAAAAACGAGAAATATATATCTTTATCGGTATTAAAACTTTTTCCTCTACTGCTGCTGTTAGGATATTAATCTTCTGTTGGTTTTCCAGCATGAAAGTATTAGATTTTATAATTTTACAGGATGATAATTTCAAAATCCATAAGTTGGTTTTTTTCTGTGTGAATTCAAATACTTTATATTATTTATTCTTTGAGATAAATTACATTTTAGATTTAATTTTTTTACGATTTTATATTACTTCTAAATCTGTATTGTAAGTTTCATTGAATAAATCACGTGATTATTTCCAGTAGTATTTATTAGTAACTTACCCTATATAGGCCATATATCATGACATAGGTAATTATGGTTTTAAAGCTGGTTATGTTAAAGTCTAAATAATCAAATAAACTGTCCTGTATGTTTTGTATTAAAACGTTCACTTACGTAAATACTGTACATACCATGTATCTATAGAGTAAATAATTTTAAAAAAGTATATGCACACAATACTCGTGTGCGTGTTTGTGTGTGTAGTTGCCGGGGGCCCCAAGGGTGGCAGTCCACCCCTGCATTTGGTAATCTTTTCTTACTGGCACTAACATTTCTCAAAATACAGAGAATCTTCCTCAATGACAACACTCCATATTTCTTAGGGACTTCCCTCGCTACTAAGAAGGGGGAACCATAATATGGTTCCATACTTGCACAAAGGCGGAGGATGCTGAAACATTTCTCTGAGTTACTCCCAACTGCGCATCAACTAGCCATTATTTATAAACCACACACACTTTGTTGTTATTTAACCACTTATCAAGCTAAGTATTTTTGCCAGATAAAATCTACCCAAATTTAAGAAATTAGTTCATGATTGTCATATAGATGTGAAGTGCATTCATTATGAATATTACTTTCAATACAGGAATATAAATAACTTTTTTTATTGTACTTAAAATACATCTGCTTTAAAACTTCATGAAATTTGTAAGAGGAAAATATTTTCTACAAATGAAGAAGTAATAACAGAGGATAAGTACGATAGCAGACCTACAGAAAAGCCGCTTTAGGAATAGTATTATGGGTTGGAGCATAAATGTATTGACATTAAGGGAAACATAAATGTATTGACATTATTCCTCTGAAACATAAAATTTAATTTAAAGTGAACACTAGCTCGTTCAATGCCAGGATGAGATCTTTTTTATACCCTATATGTTTTTTACATCTACATGACAAATGTTATTCTCAATATGAAGTTCAATCAAATCTACCTGAATTTGTTTATATGAGGGTTATTCAGAAAGTTCCGTTTTTAAATACTGCCACAGTATGATGCCATCATGCTGTTGCGCACATGCAGCCACTTTGTTGATTAGTTGGCAGGCCAACAACGCCATTTGTGCACTGAGTAAGCTTCGTTGGACGTGTTTATAATGTTGAAGAAATTCGAGACACCTGCCTCGTGTAAAAGTAGGTATGTGATTCGGTTCTTGAATGCAAGATACATTAAAACGATTGAAATTCAAATTGGATTTCGTTGTCCATGATTAACTAAATGTAATTATACCACTACCGACTCGGAACACAAAGTTTTTATTGGTAAAAATGTAAAAGTTTTACCTTATAGCCTGAACCAGTTTTCGCTTATTATAAGCTTCATCAGAGGCTGCCAGTGGGAGCGCTGTCCGTCTTGTTCTTGGCAACGGCATCGACTTTTGAAGGATCGATGTTGTGTGTGTGTGTGTGTGTGTGTGTGTGTGTGTGTGTGTGTGCGTGCGTGCGTGCGTGCGTGCGTGCGTGTGTGTGTGCGTGTGCGTGTGCGTGTGCGTGTGCGTGTGTGTGTGTGTGTGTGTGTGTGTGTGTGTGTGTGTGTGTGTGTGTGTGTGTGTGTGTGTGTGTGTGTGTGTGTGTGTGCACGAGGTGTGATATGTTCAAATAATGCGTGTGATTTGAATTGTGTCTGTTCATTTAGGATGTCGTTTTTATGTGTTTGTATATTTTAAATTGTTCAAGAGTGTCTAGTTTTCGGCCTTTTGTGTGTACATGTAGGATATCCATGTTAGTGTTGATGTTTGTGTATGTGTGGTTTGCTTCTATGAGCTTGTTTGCAAAGGTGGATTTGGTAGCAGAGTGTAGTGCCTTTGTGTGTTCAATGTATCTTTGAAGCTACGTTCTGTGTGGCCTATATAGAATTTGTTGCAATCTGGCAATTTATTTGTAAACATCAGGTAGATCAAATTTGTTTTGTGCTTTGTGTGTGTGTTCTGTGTTTGTAGTTTTGTATCCGATTCTGTATCCTGCTTTTTTGAATTTGTGGGCTATTTTGCAGTGTGGTTATTGATGTATGTTAGTGTTATGAATTTGTTGTTTTCTGTCTTTGTTGTTTGTTTTGTTCTTGGATTTCGTTGTCCATGACGTGTCCGTTACTCAACTAAATATCACTGTTGTTTGACGACTCGGAACACTAAGTTTTTTATAAGTAAAATCGTTAAGATTTACCTTACAGCCTAAACCGGCTTTCACCTGGGCAGCCTCTGATGAAGCCTTCTAAAGGTGAAAGCCGGTTTAGGCTGTAAGGTAAATCTTTACGATTTTACTTATAAAAAACTTAGTGTTCCGAGTCGTCAAACAATAGTGATATTTAGTTTGTTTTGTGTTTACCAATAAAAACTTTGTGTTCCGAGTCAGTAGTGGTATATTGTATTTGAAATTCACCATTTGATTTTTTATATTTATGGAGAAGACGCAGTGAGCGATTCAATGGTACCAAGACTGATACGACTTTTTGCTTACTCCAATCAAGAGTCAAGAGTAAGCGACGTAGGATGCTCAACCCAGGACATTGCGATGAATCATGTCACTGCACACACACTAATGCTGCAATACAACAACTGCTCATAAAGTTTAGCTGGGAACAATATGATCATCCGCCTTGCAGCCCAGACCTCACGCCAAGTGAATGTCATCTTTTCAAGCATGGGAAATCCTTTCTTGGTAGTCAACGATGTCAAACAAGCTGTTAATACATGGTTCCAAACCATAGGCAGGAGAATAGTTATTTATTGTTAAAATATGTATAACAATGTTTAAAAAAGTAAACGAGCGGAGTAAATTTCATTAACAACCTCACTAACACAACGGCTCACTTTCGAGTGACAGCCACAGAATGTCACACACGCTGTGGGTTAAGCTGCAGCATTGGTTTCAATGTGAAGTGCGCGCGCATCCTTGGCATTCGTATAGGAGGGAGTAAGCGGAACACAGGTATTCCATGTGACACGCTAGGCTTGTCAACCAGCCAGCGTTGCTCAGTTGAGAGTGGCTTCCCTCGTGGTGCCACTATTACGTATAGTACGTAATACGATTTTCTAAGTGTTGCATAATGAATTCGGTAGGCGCTCTCCTCAGGACTCCGTTTTCTACACTATCATACGATCATAAATTGAAAGTGAAGCAGTTAGGTAGGCCCGTGCCAAAATTAAACATAGTGTACAAACAGCAAAGTACCAAAGTTGATAGGTGGCGGAAATTTAACCCTGAAGTGTATAAAAAAAACAAATGGTTATGTGGCTGTGACAAGAAAAATGCGTTTTTCTGTTTTCCGTGTGTACTTTTTCGCGGAGACTGTTCCTGGTCAAAGGACGGTGTTACGGATCTTATTCATCTCAATGACAAAATTAAAAACCATGAAAAATCAAAGGAACATATGAATGCTGTAATGAGTTTATCTATGTTGGGGAAAGTAAATATACAAACTCAATTAAGTTCGCACTATCAACAGTCAATTGAGAAACATAATGAGAAAGTAAATAAAAACAGGTATATCCTTAATTTAATTATTAATTGTACTCGTTTTTGTGGTGCTTTCTGTTAACCAAATACTGTACAATGTTCACCTGATAAATTCAGACGATAGTGTTTTCGTGTTTTGTAAATAATGTAATTTCAAATACAGTAGGTTTGGTAGACTTTGTATAAAATACACAACACATTATTATTATTATTGTCGCTACCAGTCAAATTGTCACCGGCCGCCACTGGTAAAAACAGTTTTTAAATCCCTTCTTTGAACCACTGCATGCCTAGATTTCAGAGTCAGGCGTAAACCATCTGTTTCACTTCCGTATTACAGATATAATATTTATGCAAATTTAATAATTGCATAAATTAATTAATTAAATAAATTTTGCTTGTTGTCCCGCGTTTGGGCACCATGTACAAATATAATATATTACCACGCGTTGGGCATCATGTACAAATATACATGTAGTTTGTTATGCCCCACGTTCTTTGGGAGCCATGTACAAATGTACATAATTATGCGAATTTATTATTAATTGCATAATCTAATTGAATTTTTAATTGTATAAAATTTTCTCTTGGTTACAATTATCTACTAGAATTTGCTTCCTCGTGTCACGTGTTGGGGCACCATATGCAACTGTAATATATTTTATGTTTGTCTCTACTTGCATAAATTAGTTAAAATTATTCAAAGGAGTTTCCATAAATGTAAGTTTTACTACAGATCTTGTTTACTGCTCCAGGACGGGCATGCCATATCTGATGATACACTCTGATATCACTGAGCTTTAATACGCCCCGCGTGCTGGAGCACCATATGTAAACAGGTGTTTTGGGTGAATAACAATCATGTGACTCAGACACTATTAATTTTCGTAAACAATACAAATTTAATTTTTATAAACGATACAAATTTATTATATGTTTTCAATATCATTTAAATACTGAATAAAGTTAGCGTTTCTATACAACGTATTAAATACACAATGCTGTTACATTATCTCTAACGTTATGAACATCTACAAAATCAATAAAGATTAATTAATTAATGACCATATAAATTTCAATATATCCTACTCTATGGATTCATATTTCTCAATTTGCGTTACTTTTGAGCAATTAAATATATGTATATTCAACAATTAAATAAATGTATATTCAACTCAGTGGCAAGTTCTTTTTGAGTGGCAGGACAGTGGCGACCTAATCTAATGTTACATGAATGATAATAATTTACTTGTTGTTTGTATCCAAATTGCGGTGATTAAATGCGTCGTACCTCTCATACTGCGACGAAGTTCAGGCTGAAGATACGCCAATTAGATTACACTTGACACTATTTGTTCCACATTTTATCCGGATACTCGCATGAACGATAATGACTAATTGCGTTAACTCGAATATTACTTCATCGTCTAAAACACTTGGCGTGTAGGTTCTTTGTCACTCTCGATGTACGCGTGCAATAGTTTATGCTGTGTTAACTAGAGCGATTGTACCATTTATACTGTATTCACAATGCAAATATAATTGGTTTTATTTGCATTTCAGTGAGTTAATTCGTGGCACAATCTTACTATATTGTCTCATGTCACTTACGTCACGGTAATGCGATATTGTCAATACCTTATCACTCGCATTCGATTCATAAAAAACGAGATTTTTATGATCACAAAGTCTGATCGCACTTAACTCGACATTGTCATAGTATTTAGTCACGGGTTAGTTCTACAGTTTTACATAGTCTCTGATACACTCCCGAACGATCTCTCTGCTTGTATCAATACACTTTACTACCGTCCATCTGAAAGACTTTGGCTGGTTTATACCGAAATAGAAATGACTGACAAAATTTAGAATACGACCGAACTGAGACTGAACTCAAATTTAAAATAGACTGAACTCTCCAAATCGACTGAACTGAGATTTTAAAATAGACTGACCTAGATTTTAAAATAAACTGACTGACTGATTTTTATAGACTGACTCAAATTGTTTGAAAATTGGAAATCGACTGACCTTTAAAATAAAACTGACCGAGCTTTTAAAATAGACTGACTGAGATTTTTAAATAGACTGACTCTCTTCTTCTCTGCGAACACCTTATTTTATTACTTCAGCAACACGACTCCCTCCACGGATGTCATACCCTTACCACAATCACTGTCATGATTGGTTTCTCGCATCAGATTCTGCGAAGGCTCCTCCTGGATACTCTGGCTGGGGTCTCTAGTCTACTTCCCATTCGCTCTTCACCCTTGTCTCCATGTTGACGTCTTCTTTACACCCGCCTTTGCCGAATTCCTTGCTCCTGATAGGTCAGCCAAGACCCCTCTCTAAAAGTCTTGCTGTCCACACCACCTCCCCGTATGACGACGGACCTAATTACACGGTTGTCTGTTATGTGATTGTCTTACGTTCCCTAGCGTCCTTTCTAAGCGATTTCCTTTCCGCACATGTGTGTACCATAACCCGGGTGTGTCGAATCGCCGTATTGTCCTCGACTTCCCTTGTTACGTTCACACGCTGATGGTGGTCATCTTCCAGGAACTAACATCTGTTCTGCAGCCTTACAAGATGCTCCGTATGTCATGCCAGTAAGCAAGTTGCCCGCTGTGCGGCTATGTAAGTTCCATTGTACTTAATTGCATCCGCTCTTAGACTGCTTTTGTGGAAAATGTTATGTCCATGTGCAGCCGCTAACTCACACGTGTATGTCGAAAATGTTGGCGTCCCCTTAGTACACGCTTTGTCGGTAGTTGTGACGAACTGACACCGTCTTTTGTTTCTTTGTTATTGTCGCCACTTGCGCTTATGTCGTTCATTCACGTCCAACATCTGTTGTATGCCAAGGCGTTGTCTTTCTTAAGTCATTGTCTAACGGCGGCCGTTTGGCTATACCATGCATCACTCTTGACAGTTGACGCCCGCTACAGTGCCGTTTACGCAAAAAAAAATTCTCTACCGTAATTGCTTAACAGTATCCATTTCGAAATGTCCTCCTAGATGTTCTTTGAGATGTGGGGAAATATGGACACTCGGAGCGAAATTGGGTGAAAATGAGTGATGATCAAAAATCTACCGTTGAAAGGACTCTGCGACTCCCAACAACAAATTCTGCGTGACTCGCAGGAATGAGGACGTGCGTTGTCGTGGAGCAGAAGAACATTTTTGGGCAACAAACCTTTCCCTTTCAAGAACCATGTATGCCACCAGCGACCATTTGAATGCTCATGCACTCAGGTCCGTACACAGAAACTAAGTGACGATGAATTTCAGCTGGATTCATTTTTTCTAGCAAAAATCAAATCACACTACGCATTTCGCAATCGGACACGCTGGTAAAAGCAACATCCATGATTTTAAATTTCATGTTGTTGATACATTGATACACAACGGATGAGGTTTTGGCACTACTGCCACTATACACAAATAAAAGTTTTCCAACCTTTGTCAGCCTGCTAGCGCAATTTTCCTTTAAAAGAAAAAATAGGGAAACTTACTTTTGAGATGACCCTCATACATAGGTCTACTATAAGCAGAACCGAACCACTGAATCAATCAATTTTGATACACACACACACACACACACACACACACACACACACACACACACACACACACACTCACACACACACATTCTGTCCCTCACAGTAGTCTTAAAATTTGTCCAGTATTTAAACAAAACGTTATATCCATAAAATCTCTAAGTTATACTTGCAACAACAGTGTAGCTCCATGAAACTGAAAGTTGTAAAGAATACATCAAGAAAGTGTATAAACATTAGCAAATTTATATAGCCTATATTTGTACTTAAATCATGAAAACATACTACAAAAATATGTGTTTCAGTACATATTATGCAAATGGGAGGCAAAAATTACTGATTAGTGGTTTGTCTGAAGTGTAGCCTACATTTCACATAAATCATACGTATCTAACGCGTATAGAGCACACAGTGAATTGTTACCAAAGTGGCGTATATACACACGGGCAATGATACTCACTCTGTAACTGTCCTGGTGTTGCAGGTTTGTCCAGTTTTGCATTAGCATCAGAAAGGTAGACTATGGCTAGTACATCAAAGATAAACAAAATTGTTCCATATATCTGTAAACAAAAATATAAAACGATAAATAACAATCCTTACAAATTTGAAATGTTACTAAACTTGACTGGAGGTGTTCGATCTGAACACTGACACTGATGAGGTAAGTAATACCTCATATAAGTCTACTGACAATGTTTTAGTTTAACCTTGAAGTAGAAAGGTTGGTTTGAGAAGAAGTGAGTGAGGAAAACACAAAAACACTGCAACAGTTAATGCAGAACAAAAATGAAAATTTAATTAAGAAATTTGTGTTAGTGGTAATAATCACAAACAGAATTATCACTGTTGGACACTACTATAGAAAAATTATTCCGATTAGCGCTTTCAAGCTTCACAGCTCGTCAGATCGGAAATGAAGTTACATTAACAAAATGAAACAAAAGTTGTTACAAGTTGGATTATAGACAGGTTCATTGTGGGGTTATTTACATTAATGTAATTACTGTAAATAGTCAAAGTAACATAAATAATATGCAATTTGGAGTTTTATTAAAACAAATATCTAGTTAATTAAAAATGGGCATTCTGTTGTTAATATTATTTTTACTTAAAGTAAATATTATTTTATTAATTTATTAAAAAACTTGCAATAAGCATTATTTTTATTAAAATATAACACTACTTTTGTAGATGATTTGCGATGGTTTAAAAATTTTAATAACGATTCAAGTTGAGACCCTTAGTCGGACACCCAAGCAATTTAACCCTAGAACAGTACCCTTCCCAAATCAGCACTTGTTGATACTCACCGTCATTTTGAAGGACAAAGGTATTTTATCTCTTTTGATAGACATTATAATGGGATAATAATAAAATAATAAAAAAGTAGGGTAGGAAAAGGATTTTTTAAAAACAAATGCATTTCTGTACAATTTACATTAAAAAATGTAATATCAATTTTTTCAAAACATACACTTTGTGATTTTTACAAAACAGAGTGTTACTAACATTACAGACCTCTTGTCTATTTAAATTGAAGAAAATTGAACTAAAGAGATTATTACATTTGCACTTCTGCTTTGAAATCAATAAGAAAATGTACTAAAAGTGTTCTTACTAACTATTAATTATTTGTATGAATCTAAAACGAATGCAATAGAACAGTCGAATTTGAAACTTCAAAAAAAATTTATAAAAACAGCTGTCTATCGTAATATTCTTTAGCAGTCTAAACAAAACTTCTTTTGGTGTTCTCCACAAATCGGAGCATTGTATTTTTCACAGGAAACTGTAGTCATCCGTTTCTTTGAGTAGTGGCAAAAGCGGCATGTCCTGCGTCCTGTCTTTTCTTCGGCAGATGACGATTTTTGCTGAGACAGTTTTGTTGAGGGTTCTTGTAGGACATTTTTTATGATTTCCCTCAACTCTGTGTCGGTATCGCTAATCGAGTTCTTTGCCAATTGTTCACCAACTGTGTGTGAAGTTCGAGAGCGAAAACATATATCACATAGGAATTGACTAAGGCCAGATTTATCATGTTAAAAAAGAAGCAGAGAGCCCATCTTTTGATTTTCCTGCTGCAGCTCATGGCTTTACATAGCTGATCGGTGGTATCAACTCCACCTTTGGTTGAATTATGTGTTGATATTATTTCTGGTAAATTTGTCTCTTCATTTATCGTTCCTTCCAAATGCATAGAAGAAGCCAGAGTTACAATTTTGTTTTTCTTTGGCATGTAAGACAAAATGGTACAATTCTTATCATAAAGGAACATAGAACTTTTCTCTTTCCGACCGCTAAACTTTAGATCTATAAATTCTTTTGGAAGCTCCCTTTTATTTTTTCTAATGGTTCTCACAACAGTAAGTTTTCTTTCCTCAAAAAGTCTGTTTACCAAGGGAACATTCATGAACCAATTGTCCATTGTCACATTGCGCTGTGTGCCTCGGATGCTTGCAGTCAATTTGTCAACGTAGTAATCAGCGTATTTGGTTTCTGGTGTTGGACCAGGTCGCACGTGAACCACATTTCAGCAGCAGTTTTATTTTGTAAAGAGATCAGCTTGGAGTTCCATTTATATCCACTTTTTCCAAATAAGATTGGCTTTTCGGAAGAAATTATAAATTCACAATCCATGGTAGTTCTCTTCATCATACACTGAGATGTACCTGGGTTTTTCTGAATTCTTTTCTTCCTTTTCTTTCCCTTACTGGTGTCTCCCTGGTGTTCAAAGGTGCTGTCATTGGTAAAAGTAGATGGTAAGCAAGGAGATTCTATATCAGAGGAAGGGTCTATAATGGTCAGCGGTCTAGGTTCATGAACAAACTATTTCAGGAATTTCATGGGGAATGCCTTGGTCTATTCCATGTAAAACCCTAATCGCTTCTGCAATGGCGTCTCCTGTCATAAAGTCTTCATCAAGTAGGTTGGAAGGTGCGAGTAATTCACATTCACTTTCGGCAGAATCGTCATCGTGAATTTCAGACTCTGTGAAGTCATCGTCATCTTGTTCCTATTCACTCAGTTCTGCTAGTACTTTCAAATAATCTTTTTCATGAACAATCTCACTGTTCATTTTCCCTGATAAGAAAATGCAACTTCACAAATAGGACAGAGGAAAGATAATTGAAAAAATGAAATATAATAACCCCAGCTGATGTAATAGAGAAAACAATAGTTAAAGTGAAATCTACTACTCACAGACAATTTGACGGGTAAGCGGTAATCACTATTCTCCGTCAAAAAGTCGGATATATATTTACGTATATAGCTACTGACGGACAAACTGACGGGCATACCTGGTTTTGTAACCTTCATAGCGACGTCAGAAGAAATGCAGCGTCTACTCTCGTTAGTGCCGAATAGCCTACTAACACCCGTTCACAGAGTACGACCACCCGTTAGCACAACTTGAGTCTGCAGACTGACAGCATGAAGCCACTCGGGCAACTTCGTTACTGTTCGTCCGCCGCTATTGCCTACTCTCTCGTCAACCCACCACACTCCACACTTACGTGTATAATGAAATCCACGTATTTTTATCCAAATCGGGGTTTTCCTGTGTGCATAGCGGATGAATTGAATATTAAAATGAATATTGATTGTGGTCACAGTTAAATATTAAAATATAATATAGAATTAATTTAACCATATCGTTGTATTCCATTTATTACCCTGAATTGTAGTTTTTGTTTTAACCTTTGTTTCCTCCAGAAACAAACACAATTTCACTGGCTCCCCAGATAAATATGAACCTTTTGACTACATCGTCGCATTAGTATATGAAATATACGTTTATTAAGAAAACTTATTTTATACTGTTTTGCTGGTTTTTAAGTTCAGTTTTTTGTACTCACAATGTTGGTTTTGATATATATTGCTGTAATCAGTTGCGGTAAAACTCCTCTTTACCTGTGCACTAACTTTGCAGGTTGGTTTCGTATTTATCTGGAGTCAATTTAATTAATTATTTTTGTTTCTGGAGTGATAAACGCTGAAACAAAATATACACTTCAGGGTAATAAATGGTATGATATGAATTTATTTTCTCTTTTGTGTTTATTATTTATCTTTGAGAATTATATAATTACCTTTATAACATAGGAAGTTAAAATTTGTACAGTTATTCTACTAATAACATTTGTCTACTTGAATTATAAAATGTTTTAAAAACTGACCGAAATAAAAAAGGTTTTTATTTAAAAAATTTAGAAAATTATAAATTTTGTAAATTTATAAAATTATTATTCTAGTGCCATAACAATCTGAGGACTCCCAATCTGAAAGTGTGATGATTAACTTGTACAAATTTCAGGTCTGTAGCACAAAATAGATGCTGAGAAAATGGCATTTTAACATATACGGTCCCCCCCCCTTAAATTGACATGACTCCTTTGAAATGTTACATGAACTTCACATTGAACACTTACAGTGCGTGTACCTAATAAAAACTATTACACTAAAAATAAAATGACAAAACTTTAAAATGAAACATCGAAATGCTTACAGGACATGTTTGGGTAGGTTAGACACGAATACACACAGACACTTGAATACACGAAAAATTTACTCTTGAGTTTACGTATTTGAAGCCGTGAACGTAATAAAATTATTGTGCTAAAATAAATACACAAACTTTAACCAAACGTTTACCAAACTCACATCTGACAACAGAATATAGGCGGGCATAGATGAGAACGAAGGTAGCCGAAGTTGCCCGAGTGGCTTCACGCTGTCAGTCTGCAGACTTAAGTTACCACATACATTGCTCCCCCACCTCTAGTATGAAAGCATAAGTGGGGGGGGAGCCGTAAGAGTTGAAGTACCCGTCATTTTGACTGTTAGGTAGCGTTCTAGGGAAATAACATAATTGTTTTTTCCTATGTGTTTTATGTTTTGATATTTATATTTTATGACTGTGTTACATACAAGAAGTAAATGTCGTCATTATAAGTCCGCTTATAAAACGAAATATTCTGAATTTATATTTTTAATTTTTAATATATAATTAATTTTTTACAGTAATAATTAATAAATCAAAGGTTTAATTTTTAATTATTTTAATTAGTTATTTTATATCATCAACGTCTCAGTCCTCAATAAAAGTTATTTGTGAAACAGTTATACTTAACACAATGAACAGACAAAATTCTACCACCTAGCGGGTGTTTGGGTCTTTAAACACAATTCAGTTGCATTGTGTATAAACACAGAATTATTCATCATAATATTACTAGTAATGTTGCAATATATTTAAAATATTACTGCAATTACACACGCGCGCAAGCGCAAGCGCACATGCACATGCGCACACGCGCGCGCGAATGCACACACACACACACACACAAGAAACTGAAATAATTGTTAATATTAATAATAAATGATCGAGACTTGATAATACTGCTTTTATAATAATTAAAAAATACCATTACATTATGAGTAATTTAAATTGTAATATTGTATAAATTAAGTTCTGTGATATTATAATTTTCTCGTTGTCTTTAAAGAAAACGTTTGAAGAAGTAAAACAAACTATCTCAACTCCTTCACATACCTATACAATGATACACACATACGCACGCTCAACGCACACGCACACACACATTGTAACCTCTCTTTAGAATTTTTACGCTTTATAAAAAAAAAATTAAAAAAAATTAAAAAAAATTTTTTTTTTGAAGAGGGGCCACTAAATATTTAAAACTAGGCAGAAGACCTAGAGAAGCAAAAGAGTGATGGGTCCAGTGAGACAGGACTTGCAATTAAAACTCACTATTAACAACCAATAACAACTTTTATTCCAAATATACCAATTAAATCTCAACACATCAACTTCAATATAAGATACAATTCCTAAATTTCAATTTCAATCTTAATACAAAACATGAATTTTAAATTTCAGCAATTTAAGTTTAATATAAATATAGATTTTAATTATCAATAATTCAATTTGGGTATAAAATATAAATATAAATTTTAATTTTCAATAACTCAATTTAGTATAAAATATAAATATAAATTTTAATTGTAACATATCAGTCAGCACCCATTTTAAGTTTCCAACTTCCCCAAAACTACCCAAATTAGCAATTTAACATTTATAATCTAATATAATATAATTTAATATTTAATTCAACTTTTCTATTTGATATTAATATCATCTTTATAATTGCATGGTTGCATAAACAGTTCCCGTACATAACACATAGAAATAATGCATACATGATTCACATAATTACACATATAAATATACACACCTATCACAGACACATATTCAATATCACCACATAAATAACAAACACCCTTATAACATTAAAGCCTTGCCACCCACCTATATATATATATATATATATATATATATATATATATATATATAATCACGTTTATCCATCATTAGCTAAACATGCAAGTTCTGACCAGAGAAGTTGATCTTTTTGAGACCCCATATATAAAAGTTACGAGTAAGCTTAGACATTTTATTCTTACATATTTGTAATCAGCATAAAAAACCATAAAAATATATATCCGTTTCAAGATAGTTTGTTGAAAAAAGTTGAATAATAATTACCCTGTTAACATAATCGTTACAAACGACTCACACGTGTAAAAAAATGCATTACTATTTTATCACGGATATCGGTTTAGCTTTTAGTGATGAAAAATATGCACAGTGTTGCCACAAAATGTATATAAAGTCACGAAGGTCACAACGTTGCCAAGTCTACTGAACGTAAGCAATTCCTGCAATATTAGCAGGTGGTGTGTCTCGGCTGTTTATACAATTACTGCTTCCAGTCGCCTACGTTTAATTCCTGTATACGATCTTAGTTATTTTTAATTTCAGTACCGTAGTAAAAATAATCTTTGAAAGACGTAATCAACTATTTTTCAACGCGTTATTAAAAAGTGGGTTAATCATTCAATGACAGAAAACATATAAGGTATAAAATGTTGTGATCACTTTATTCACACGTTCTTTTCTTGACACGTAAATAACTATATACTAAATAAAGATATAATAAGTATATCTTCATTGTACATTAGTATAATATGTAGTTAAAAAGTACAGTACAACCTGTCACATCCGGACCTGTGATATCCGGAACCTCCCATATCCTGACGTATCTCCAAACTAATTTTTGCAATTTTGGTTAGCGAAATGGTTAGGGATGTAAAGATACTACTCAAAAAACACGTTCTTCTTCTGTGTATCTTCTGTAATTGTTAATTATATTAATTGAGATTTTGGCTACTTATAGAGATTTAATTACTGAACACAATGCAGTTTTCAGAATTGCTGTATATTTATTGGTTTTGAAGTTATCGCAGGTTGAACTGCAAAAATGAATTGAATAAAATTCACTCATCCGCCCGCGAGCTTCACTGACGAAGTTAGAGTGAGATAGTTGCTTATTATACGCTCTCTGTCTAGCGTATGGCGCAGCGCACAGTGTGTCCCTTTCAATACAGTATATTTAATGTATCTTTTAAATGTCAATAAATTTCAAATGTAATTTGGGTATATCTGAAATCCTTGAATAATTTACGCACCCGAAATTTTCGCCGGTATTTTTCGTCAAAAAAGTGCGTTAATTATGCGAGAAAATACGGTATTTATAAATGACCTTGTGATATCCGGATTTTTCCATATCCGGATCGGCCGGTCGCCATATTAGTCCGGATATGACAGGTTGTACCTGTACTGGTAAAAGTATGAATACGGTACAGATAGACTTTTATTACAAATATTTTTTGCTACGGTTTTCTATAAATAGTAACTATTCTCGGTAAAATAAAAATAAAATAAAATAAAAGATTAAATACAAATATCTAATATTTTTTGAATAAAATATATGTATATTTTAACAAATAATAATTATGTAACTCTGAAAAAATTTAAGACAAATCTTCATTAACTCTTGTAGGGAATTAATTAAATCTTCATTAATCTTTAAAACTCTTGTAGGGAATTCGTTTTACACACTTAGGCCTATATGTATTGAACATAATTATTATAAAACCATTTATTATTAAAAGGGATTGTTTAAATTACATATTTATTCCTACCATTCGCCCACTCCGATTATTTCTTTTGTTAAATAAATCTTATGACATGTCTTTTATATGTTTTGTACACCTCAGATTTTGTGTACACTGTATATATTTCGTATTTTTAATGTTTTTAGCTAAGTTTTCATTGGCCTAGGACACCGGTCCTTCTCAAAATTTGCATATAATTTTACCCTGATTAACGAAACAGCTCCTCTCTGTCTGTGTACCTCTGTCTCACTTTCTTGCTCTCTCTCTCTCTCTCACCCCCTTCTCTCTCTCTCTCTCTCTCTCTCTCTCTCTCTCTCTCTCTCTCTCTCTCTCTCTCTCTCTCTCTCTCCTTATTCGTTCTATTTCTTTCCCTTATTTTTATTAAAGAATGAGCCAAGGAGGTTATGTACATTTACACCTGCCGGACACCTCTAAGGTTGCCTCTGTAAGAAACAATAAAATTTCTCAAGTGTTTATGAAATAAGGAGGACACTGGAACATGGTAAACGCATAGTAATGTTTATTTGGCTGAGACAAGATAAACGAGAAACGTGATTACATTTCTGGCGGGAACGATTATGCATTTTGCAAACTGGTGTCTACGTCACACACGTCCGTATTTTCTACAAACATTGTGCACAGTTTAATCTGAGTTGTGGTATCTCGAACTCAGAAATGGTTAATATACGTCAGCCACTGCTATGTACAGTGATATGTGTTGTGTCTATTCAGCGCTAACACCACAGGTCTCCAGCACAGAGACAAGATTTCTCATTCCCGTCAACATGAGTACCTACTCAAGGTCAAATAACATTCTTAATGTTGTAATGACAGACGTGTACATTTACAAAACACTGTTTTGGCTGACACATATATACACATCTACGTCTGAACTCGCAACCTCTTATTTATCAGCTGGCCAGTTTTACGTTTCCACCAAACGTGTTCCAGAAAATCATATTAAAATAATATGAATATTTTATAGTAAAAACATAATAAAAATAATAATAATATACAATTTAAAAAGTTAATACTCTACCTCTTGCTTATCCTAAGTTTTGTGCGGAGATTTACCTGACCCAGTCAGTTTTCCAAGGATTCATAAAATTGTTATCTCGAATGATACATGGATCTTGTAGAGCTCGTAATCCTAATGTTCCTTGCATGATTGATGGAATATGTACACATAATAACCGAGCAACATTTTATGTTAAACTATTGAAAATAACAATGGTTTTCCAAAGTACCGGAGACGAGATGACGGAATTGTTGAACTAAAAGGAATACCGTATATCATTTGATAATCGTGATTCGTTCAATACAATCGCTTCCTAATTCTACAGTACAATGCTCACATCAATATTGAAAACCGATAAATACATGTATAAATAGGCTTACCATACGTCCCGGTTTGACGACCTGATCCCGGGGTCCCGGCCAGTTTGTCAATTGTCCCGGTTTGAAAATTGACGAGAGTAGTTTCCGTCCGGGCGAAGACGTTGTGCAAGCTAAGCTCCCGATTTTTGGTTAAATCAATAGAAAAGAGAGTTTGAAAGATTAAAAGTAATTTTTCATGAATGGAAAATTCAAAAGCTGCAGTAGTCACTTTGCACGAGTATACACATTCAAATGACTTAGGGAGCACAAAAATCCTAATGTGTGCTATACTTGCTTTCCTTCGAAAAGATGTAGAATGTGGCTGGCAGTATATCCATGGTCAAGTTCCAGAGGAAGAGAAACTCGATAAATTCTTTGTTTCGTAGAACAATAGCTAGACAATGATTAGTGCCACAGGAGTTACGGAACTGCTACTTCCGACGTCATACAATGAATAATACCGTACAAGCACGCATCAGAAACTAAACAGCCACGTTGGAAGACCACATCCAAGAATAAAAAACATTATCAAATGTTTATAATCTGAGGCAGAGAAATCTATTCAGAACACGATGTAACGATGGAGTGAAATTTTTAAGCTATGAAAAGGACGAAAAAGTATACTGAATTGGATAAACTAAAAGATATGAAAAAGATTCTGAAGTTGGGATGTTTCTCAAGATCACGTCGTCCGTTCTCCAAGTTGACTAATAAAAATAAATAAAAAATAACCTTCCTTTTTAATTTAGAGAGAGAGAGAGAGAGAGAGAGAGAGAGAGTGAGGGAGCGGCTATGCAAGTGTGTGTGTGTGTGTGTGTGTGTGTGTGTGTGTGTGTGTGTGTGTGTGTGTGTGTGTGTGTGTGTGTGTGTGTGTGTGTGTGTGTGTGTGTGTGTGTGTGTGTGTGTGTGTGTGTGTGTGTGTGTGTGTGTGTGTGTGTGTGTGTGTGTGTGTGTGTGTGTGTGTGCGTTTTATAAAAATTGTAACTTGGTAAATGTAGTTGGTAACAAAAAATACATTTAACGAATTATAAAAACATAAACACAATACAGGGTGGATGTACATACATCGTTGTTTGTGTGTTCGCAAGTGGGAGGTACTCTCATGTATCAAAAATTAATTACGTGTCTTATCTACTTGACTTTCGTCAAGTGTATTATCGACTTGAGTGTTCGCAAGTGAAACGAGTTGCAAGTGCCACTGTTCGTAAGCGGGAGCACACCATCGTCGGCCGGATACGAAAAGCAGATTAATTTACCTGGTTTCTTCGACAAAAGCATCAACATGAATCAAAAAATTTAACTTGCAACCATTATTTTAGTAAAACGTAGATGATTGTGGGTACCATAGCTTAGGCTTTTAGAGCATAGGCTTGTACATTTATCTAGGATTTACATTATGTAGCTGATGATAGAAGTTCAAATGCGAGTTCCTGGTCCCTAAAAACATGGGTATCTCAGCTGGGAGAGTGAACTCCAAGACAAAATACTGATCCTTCAAATGTGTGTGTGTCGGGTAGGTATAGGCCTACTCTGGGCTCCTTAAAAAAGCTACTGCTAAAATAACAGTGATTTGTTCTAATTTTGTTTGCTACATAATAAGGTGACGCCGTATAACATTAAAATTTGGGTTTGGCAAAGATTATCAGAATTGGCACATTCAACAATTAAAAGTTTTGTACGAATGAGCAGAAAATAATGGTATTTAAAAGGAACTATAAAGACATATCTTATGGTCATAAACAAACCGTAGAAGAAATTACTATTACATATGACTGTCATCTCACGTTTCTTATTTTATTTTTATTTTAACTTTTTAATACTTTTACATGTTTAATTATTATGTAATTGTTAAGGATAAATAGGAGAAATAACTCTTTTTAATTGGCTTCATTATATCAAAAAGTAATTCCTTGCTGGATTCGTGAAATATTTACAATTCATCTTTATTTACGTAGGTCTTGAATGTTGTGACACCGATCCTTTGAAGTATTCTCCGATCTTTATATGTACGGTATTCTTTTCCGGATGTCTCTCTTTGACTATGATCCCAGGCATTCAAAGTTTTGTGTTTGGACTCCTATGATTTTCTGGCCTACTATTATTATACATTTTTATGTGCAAGAAAGTGGCTGAAGTTTCCATTTATAAACTACCTGATCCCTCTCGAACAGTCAGTGATTACTATAGACCGGGGTGACACGAGTTCTGGAAAGACACTCTAGAGAGTATCGCTGTATCTCTTCTGTACCGTTTTGCTTCTTCCATTCACTTTATGCCCACTCTATTTTTGTTAGTCTACGACAAACAATCTTTGGTATTAGATTTCTAACGACCAAAAATACTTTCAAAGAATTTGATCTTCTTGCCTGTCCTTTCAAACGGAGCACTGTTTCTATTTTAACAGGACGCACAATACCCTACAGTTTAAGAATATATAGACGAAGAAGTGTATGTAGCTGCAGTGAGGCGAACGAACCCGACAGTACCATACCGAGGTTATCTAAACGAATACCGGAGAGATGCGGACACGGAGATTTGCGAACACAAGCTATTTCCGGAGATTTGCGGACACTAGGCCTTTTGCTACCTGAGAGAGGGATGACAAAATTCCGAAAGTATTTCTATACCGGAGGCTTGCGGACAGGCCGTATCTGAGGTGCGCCCGCTTGAATAGCAACAAACTTTCGTCAATTACTAAATTTTCAAATGGATTTAAGGCCTCTCTAAATTTTTTTCTTGTGTGTTCGACAATAAGCCGTATTTTTACAAGGCTGTCTTGAGTAGGGGTAGAATTGTCACAAAAATGTAAAAGTCGCAGAATTAGTTTGAATCGGTCCCTAGACATAATTTGGGGAAATATCGGCGTCAGTAATAGCAAATCCTTTGCCCAATATTCGTCTATTTCTAATCTGTTTACTCTTGGCATCAGCAGTGAACACGCCAAGAAGAAATTAAATTCTGCAGGCTCTATATCTTTCCATCGGGACAATCGGGATATTAATGTCAATTTTGCGGTAACAAATTTGTAATAATTATTTTATTCTGTGCAAATGACAGAAATAAATTCTAAGGGGAAAAATATTTTTAAAAAATCTAAGTGAGTTGCCGTGTCTTCGAAACTAATTCGTAATCCGCTAACTGCTTTATCAAAAGAGTGACGTTTTGTCGCAGGACTGTTGGCCGACCAATCGTAAATTCTTTTTCGCTTCTGAAGATTTCTTACCTCTTCTTCTTCTTCTTCTTCTTCTTCTTCTTCTTCATCATCATCTTCTCCTGCTGATGTTTCATTTTCTGATGAAGCTGCACGTGGTGTTGAACGATTATGAGAAGGCCCGGGAGCATCCATATCTTTGTCTGAGAAAATGTTGTCTTCCTCGTCACTACTCTTCATCAATAATTCCATAACTTCCTTCTCGGATTCTGTGCCATTGTAAACACAATATTCACACCTACTGTTTGCTAAAGAGAATCACAAACAAGACTGAATAGATGTTCTACAGACAGAAAGTAATTATACCTTGCACCCAATGTTGAGAACAATAGCCGTGGTAAGGAATTTGAACAAAGAAAATGATTTTTCTTCATGTTTTGAGGGTAGTACAATCAGAATCTGCCCTTATCTCGAACACGATGTTTTTCGCGATAACCATACTTCCATTCCTTACGAAACATGGAAGTAAAAAAGTTGCTAGCTGAAAAAATAATAGAAGAAGAGAGAGTGAGTGAGTGAGTGAGTGAGAGGACTGAAAGAGAGAAACATGGGCAGAGATAAAAAAATCTGTCGCATTAAATTCACGCCAACAACATTCTTAATGTCGTAATGACACAACAGTCTATGTTTACAAAAATTACTACCGTTTTGACGACACAAATATACAGATCTAATGTGTGTTGGCAAGCTGACGCGTTCGTACTACTAATTCATTCGAAGGCTGTATTCACTCCTGTCTGTATTAAAATAATACAAATGTTGTTTTATAGTAATAATATAATAATAATAACAACTATCACGATTTGAAGGCTTAAGCATTCATAACATAAACAGTTTTCTAACGTTCCCTCCTCTCGAGACTTCTACGAACTTTTTTTAACCTATTGATTTTACTCCATTTTTAATAATTCACCAATCCCTTCAGTTTATAACTTACTGCTTACATGTCGGAGTCATGTGATAGTATGAAACTTTTATTGAGCAGAATTCAGTATGACGGATATTCGTGGCATACCTACGGAGATGTGAAAGTAACGTAGTTTTACTTCGATTGCAGCTTGGATTCACTAAATTCTGTTGCCTTCTGTACGAGCGGGTAAATTCTATGCAGGAATGGGAAAATTATTATGTAAAAAAAAGCAGTGATCATTAAAGACAGAGGCACTGAGTGTAGGAGATCAGACCGTTGTAGGTCAAGTACTAGTAAAACCTGGAAAAGCTTATCGTCCACTACTACATATTAAGTAGGTTTAATGAAAATTATGTAAATGGAACGGATGTAATTTCGAAACTGTTAATTTCCTTCAAGTGTGTACTAAAGTAAAGAATGTTACAATTTATAAGTTGGTAATTACACCAGGTAGGCTTAAACAGGTAATGCTAACAACCAGTAGCCTACTGATTCGAATGTGTGTGTGAAGAGGGCTTTTGAGTCGATAATAACGCTATTACCTACTTGACACAGAAATTCCCGTGTCACCTGCATTTTGTATTATGCAAACGTTCGGAGGATGTAAATTTTTCAACAACATTGTTGGAGTGCCAACCTTTAGAATGAACCGTTGTGGCGGAATGCAAGATTGATTTAAAGAATTCAAAAATTCTTGGAGATGGTACACTATATTTTCAATATTAAATACGGTGTTAATAGATTCTTCGGACTTTTTATTATCCCCAGAAAATTTTTCCAAACTTGTATCATTATTTTCCTTCACAGATTCGATTCTTTGGGAATAACCACTTGTAATTTTTATCAAGTAAACACTTGACGTTTTGCACAGAATTTAGCAATTAATACAGTGTTGTACTATTTACTATGTCCCAGTTTTTCGTCAATTTCTGTGAAGCTATCGTCATTAGGAACACTACCGTCACCGAGGTGCAGTAAGTTTGTAGAAAAATCACCATCTCCTCCTCCTCCTGAATGGGCTCTCATATTGCTTTGCAAATTTAGTCTGAATAGCATTCCACATCGCCTAGGACTTTAAACACACTGAGACAATATCAGCGCGGGTTCCTCTTGCAGTTACCGGTAATCTCTAGCGAGAATCCTCTGAAATAACAAATGTTACGCTACCCACTAATTTGTTACAATTTCTTAAGTCTTGGAGAGTTTGATTGACCGTTTCTATACAGTCCACAAATCGCCTTCGTTTTACCGTTCATGATTAGTTTCCATTTTGATCCCTCTTTCTTTTGTCATGCCTCCTCTTCAATACGAATTGCTTTTTTAATAGGAGTCAGTAAGAATACTCGACTTTTTCTTCTTGGCGCATTTTTATTTTATTTTTGCAGTCGCTTTCGGATAAGGGCGAATTTATTCTGGTGTCAATTGTGATAAGGTATTAGCAGATGTCTCGTTTATTCCCGACATGGGAGGTCCGGCTACTGTGGTCTCTTGACAATCTTTTGTTGGTGTTAATCTTCCTTCATAATTACTTTTGTCTCCTATCTCTCTGTCAATTACAGGTGAACACAGAAACTCTTCGATACTGAATATATTTTCATTTAATGGCCAAATTCCAGTTGAACTAAAACCTGCTGTCAGTTAGATGGTGTAGCTGCCTTTGAAAGAGTATCTTTTGCTAGCCCAGGTATGTCATGGTTTTACCTGGGTTTATTGTCATCCAGCTCTCAGCGGCTGCACCGAAACAGGCCATATAAACACTTGTCTAATGGCTGAAGTCAGATTGTAACGGGTATGAGGTATAAACTGTTTCATAAATAGTAAAAAAAGAGAGGCTGTAATTTATCTTGATGGATGTGCTACTCCAATACAACCTGCTGGTCCATAAATAATCAAAGTGATATCTACATAACACTCTGTGGATATAACGATAAGTGGTGGTTTCCAGCTGCCACCTATGAAAATACCACTGGTTTCACCCTTTTCCAAAGGGGTAACCCTGCTGACTTGTTTATTTCCCTTCAAACTGACAACTTTGTTAGGACAGTGCACTGTTGTTATGCTGCCTGGTTTCCTTCACATTCCAAATATTGTGACAATAAAAATGAAGGCGACTTATCACAGAATTCCAATATTGAAGAAAGTTTTATGTTATGTTTATTAAAACTAAATGCTATTGCAAAACTTGTTGCTTCAGCCTCTCTAAAAGACAACCTTGAATGTCGCTGCATGAAGCCAGTAAAACAATCTTTTACTGGCCCAGTTCACCAGAAAATCGACATTATTTGCAAACACGTATTCAGAGGCTAACATACGAATATTCTTAGGGTACAAACCATAATAACTAACAGAATAGTGCAGATCATAACACAGAAATCTGATTTTTCTTTTTGTTCTTTCCTAAATACAAGTTGTGGAAAACGCTGAGTCTTTGTAGGGTTTGTGAGCTACATCGCCCCAGAAAGTTTTTCACTTGTACGTTTGAACCAAATATGAAAAAAAGAAAACAGAACAAAATGTTTTACTTACATTGTACCAACATACCACTTTCCTTCTGGTGAAATTAAAGGTACACCTTTAATTTTAAAATTAGTGGCTGAAGTGTAGTGCTGCTGGCCACTCTACCTTTAGTGCGTGTGTCGAACACTCACTTTAGGCAACCTATTCTACCTCCTAAATTTCCTAGGCGGCATAAAAAGGAGCCATTATTACTATTATCATTTTAAAAATTTTAGTTTTTTAGGATTTAATAAACACGTAATCTTCATTATAGGATCACAAGTAACTGACACATAATTAATTCTGAGATCTGTTAGGTTATGAATTAATTTTCTTTTAAAAGTTATAGAGAAACATAACTTGCCCTCATGTTGCCACATTGCTTTTGTATTAGTATGATTCAATTGTACACTTACCATGGATCCAACAAAGTACGTAGCTGTAAACACCCATAGCAAATTAGTGACAAAAAGGTTGCTTTACACGTTCTAAAATACAAAAGGGAACAAAGACTCATTTTACTGTACACTGCTATAATCGGACTGGAGGAGCATGTACTACAAGCTATAACAAAAACATTATACAGTTGCAGAGGTGCTGCGACTAAGGGACACTTGAAGAAGTACAAAGTATCAACTTATGTCTCTCTGCTCTCCCCTATATGGTAATACTGTCTTATAACGACTGTTAAACAAATCAAATGTATTGTATACCTTTATATGTGTATTTATACACAATATATCATAAACGTTTTTTGTGGCAAAAATACCTTTATATGTGTATTTATACACAATATATCATAAAAGTTTTTTGCGACAAAAATATCTGTCAAATTTTTGTATGTTGTAATGGTACATATAACACTACCAACACCAGCGTACCACAAATAAGTTGAAAGCCACTACAATTAAGTATACCTACAAGGTCAAGCATATGATCATGGATAAAAAAGGAAGTATCATAAGCCAAAACCAAGTGAATTAAAATGAAGAAGGAATTACCAGTAAATGTGCAACTAAAGAAGATAAGGCAAGACTAACGACGAGACGACATACATAATTACCCAATAGATCAAACAGTGAGAAGGAAACCCATTAAAGACAAAATCAAGAAGAAACCTATTAACCGTGAGAAGGAAACCAGTGAAAACAACGCCATGAAGAAACTTATTAAGAGGGAGGAAGGAATCGGTGAAGAGAAGAAGAAAATATCCAGATCAAACACAAAAAAGGGAGATAACATGAATTATAATGAACTAACATATGGCAATAAAAGAATTATTATAAAAGAAGAAAGAATAAATGGAATAAACAACATGATTTAAACCCCTAAGCTGCAAAACAAATTGACACTGACCAAAACTTATTAAGTGAATACCTTCCTTGACAATGTAATACAAACAATAATCAATAAGAATGAATTATTGAACATAAAAAGTAACAAAGAGAATGAATAATAATAAGTTCTTAGCTAAATTATGTGTAGACATGAAAAGAGGGCTATGTCCAAAACACCAATGACCAATTGTAAAGTGGAATTGATATTAGAAATAACCACTAATTACCAATAGTAAAGACTGTAAAAGATAATCTAATAATAACCAATAGATATACCAGTACTACATAAAGTCAAATAAATCAAATGTAATACAGAAACACAAAACCGACAATAATCCATTGTTGTATATTATAACTATATGCTTGCCATAGAATGGATGCATGATGAACAAAATTATCTTGTAAACTTATCATAAAAGAGTAGGAACTAAACCAACAACATTGAATGAGGCAGAATACTATTCGAATAAGTAAATTCAAGGATTATAGCCACCCAAATACTAATAATAACAATAATAATAAATAAACCATGTTGACAGCTAGATGCAAGTAATCTTGGTTACTTTAAACCAAAGCAATTTTCAGTATAAATGCAGAATGAACTACTGCACAATAATAACAGTGCTATCAAAACAATGATAAGAGATATTCAAGCAATAATGAGAATAATTTGATAGGATTACAACCCATATAAAAAGGTAACTTCCTAAAGTATAGTAAACTCACTTAACAAACTATAGTTAAGGTAATAAAACCACAAGATGAAGAAAAAGGACACTATCAGAAGTGACAATGACCAATGCAGTATGCATAGGCCATAATAAAATGTTATTAACTATTAATGTTAGTATAATAGTAAGTATCATGTACATGTTGTGTTTATGTTAGTGTCTATACAGGAAAGTACAGAGCAACTCACCGCAGCTAATAATAGAAGAGTCAACGCAACTTCTTCAGAATCGAACTCATGAAATGGAACAAAAAACATTCTAAACTATTTAAACAAAATCAATACACGATGTCAAAGAGTAAGTAAACCGATTTATTCATATCAGATTCAATAATAGATTGAATTGGGTAGAATAAATCAATAAACCAAAAATTAATAATAAAAACCAAAACGTTAAGAATAATAATAAAACAGACAATCTCGTCGTGCTAAAATGTTCATACACACTTTTTAAGAGAAAATTACTTAAAACTTCGAATCTAACAAGAAAAATATTGTGTCGAGTATTCATAATGCAAACCCTTAGATATCAAATATGAAATGAAAATATAAGAACCAAGTAAAATGTGTATTCTATAGCCGGCAGAATAAGGGAAGGACAAATAAAATAGAGGCAGGATATCAAGAGAATGGAAAACATGGGACTACCTAAACAAGTAATAAGATACAGACCTCAGGGAAGACGAGATATAGGTAGGGCAAGGAAAAGAGATGCCTTCAGTGAAGGCAAAACAGGCTGTAATCCTATACCTTGACATGGAGAAGATTCCTAATACTTAATAGCACACTTAAGAACAAAATTTTAAAAACAAACTGCTTCTTTGTTGTCAATAACGTAGTACATATATACAAAAAATTATCAGGTAAACTATTATGTTACAACAAAAAAATGTTTCAGGTAAACTACCCTTTCCCCGTAACCGATCTTCACCAAAATCAATAGGCCTTGAGTCCTCTATAACTCTGGCACATATGTAAAAAAATATCTGATTCTGTTTGAATTTACGGCAGTTATCTTTCGTCATGAAAAAATTTCTCTTGTTACAACATAAAATATTGCATGTAAACTACCCCTTTATCTTAACCGATCTTCACAAAAAAAAATAGGTCTTGAATACTCTACAATTCAGGGCTGTATGCAAAAAATTATTTGATTCTGTTTGAATTTGCGGCTCTTATCGTTTGCCATAAAAAATCTAGACAGACACACAGACACTTTTCGAAAAATTACCTTTTTTCATGTTTTGAGGGTAGTATAATCAGAATCTGCAAAAATCTCTAACACGATTTTTTTTGCCATCACCATACTTCCATTTCCTTATGGAACATGAAAGTAAAATCAAAGTAAAATTCTGATGGCAACAAAAATCACATATTCTATCAAAAATTGGGGATATACATTTTTGGTAGGTATTTGGTAGGCCTACTTGCATTGCACAAGGAATGTGTTATTTTCAATAGGTTATTGATAAAAAATGACTTACAAGTACATTGATTTTTATTACAAAATTTATACAAAACAGTTTCAATTCTAAGGTATCAATAATTAATAAATATTAAGGATAATGAACAAATTATTTCTTCAGAGAAGATACATAAAAACATTGCAAAAATAATACATATCAGACAAATATTATTACAACAAAAATACCACACAGACATTTGGGCTTTGTTACTTTATCAGTAACTATAAGATTACATTAATAAAGTACATAGAATACTTATTTACAAGAACATAATTACAAAAAGTGAAAACACCTTTGATGAAATAAACATTTTATTTATTACATCAAACATAACTAAACTCAGATGACAATATAAATGAACTAAATATAGGTTTTTCTGCGAGGGAGTGTAGGATTGATTAGGGGTTCAATTAGTTCAAATTATTAAAAAAAAAAATAGCATAAACTATAAATAGAAAAACTAGACTGGTATGTTTACAACAAAATGAAAACTTCAAGTTACATTTAAGAGATATTCCGTGTCAAATCAACAAGTGCTACAACCTGACCCTCTTAGATTTATTTGAAATTAAGTATGCATGTAGTATTCATAAATAGTAACACAAATCAATTTTTTCACATTTTTCTGACGAAAGGTTACTGAGTAATGGGTGCTCAAAAATGAAAAAAAAAAAATAAAATTTTTGACTTGCGCAACAATATTGATTTGTTCACAACTTGTGTTCTAATTAAGCTAGAACAATGACATTGAGTTCATTTGAAAGCTCTTTTAAAGGGCTTTCATATGATATAAAACATAATTAGTTGAAAATATATATATTTTTTATAAACACATCATTATTGCATTTACTGAATTTTGAAAAACTGTATTTTTAAAATTCTCAAAAAAATATATGTGAAAGATATTGTTTTCCTCTACATATTCTGAAAGTTTCAACTTGGGATGAGCATGGGATCACTATCAAAAGTAATTTTATGTTTATCACGATTCTGTAAAACGTCATTCAGATCGGTGAATTATTATTATTTTTATTTTCCTACCCGTGACAATTTTTCAGAATCATAGTTGGATTTATTACTTGGCCTACAAAATTGTACTTTTCTTTCATACAAATAACTGTGTTTTAAAGCTTAGCACTAGCTAAATTAATAGCTCAAAATTAATAAATTGACCTACATATCTAAAATATATATCTTAATACAGTGATCCAGGTTTTCCGTGTACAAGCAAAAAAATCTCATTTTAAAGACTATATACAAAATGGTTGGTTGGTGTGACTATCTCCCATCTGTTTAGTATTTTGTCATCGGATAATATTCAGTCAGCTGTTGTCAACTGTTGTTGAAAGTGACCTGTACATTTTCTTTTGGTGTGACATAGCCTATAAAGTGAAAAAAATGTGATTAATTCTGAAATGTTGTGTTTTGAAATTAGCTTAAAGGTACTTTTGTACAATTCTCACAACAGTGTATAAGTTTATATGCATACAACCAGTTAATATTGTAACGAGACATATGAGCCCAAATATTTCAGTAACCCAAAATATTAACACATGTCAATAATTGAGTGAAAGAGACAAACCAAGTGTTTCTTCTAAAAGGCCAAGCATGAAACTACATGAGCTACTCATCACCAAGGATAAACTCACAACAATAAGAGTTAATAAAACTAATGGTAACTAACAAGTGAAATAACATTATAAGAAAAAGAAGATGCACCGAACAATGATTGTACCACAGGAACCAACAACCCAATAGTTTTCGGTCAGTAAGGAACCAATGAAGACAAGGAAGAAACATACTACGAGAAAGACACCTAACAACCATGGCATAAAATATAGATTCCAAGAGCCAGTCAACTATAGAACATCTTACCCGTATATGCAATGACTGAACAACTTGCAGATTGAAGAGGTGGACAAGAACTGACTAACTGAGATGACCAATATACAACAGATAATATTATAAATGTATAGGACAAGATATGTTATAAAAGAATGAAAGTAACTATACTGTTAACTGAATAGAAGCTGTGAATAAAAGCATAGTAACATGTTATGCATAGCACCCATGTAACATAAAGAAGTATTAAAATTGTCTCATAATAATAACAAATATTACTCAAATAGTCAAACAATCATGTAAGATAAGAAAAGGCAATAACTAAAGAGTTATTAGTTATCATTAATAAAACCAAACTTGAGAAAATAAGGTTAAAAGAATGTAAATTTGTATCAACCTAACATACACATTGTTGGTACAAATTTCACCTAAATTCACATCTATCAGTAGGAAAAGCCTACCTAAACCAAAATGTTTTGTGCCTTAAACCAAGAAGAACTGATAAGCTTTCTACAGGTACCAATATAAGATACCCAAAATGGATTTTAAATAAGAATTTAAGTAAATAAAGTGAACCAAAACCGACCAAAAGGGGATTCACTAAGTAAAACGTGAACAAAACCACTTTATAATACCAAATAGAAGTAAAAGGTTAATGTCTATACCACAAGTAAGGTGTAATGCCACTATTGTAATAGTATAAGAATATTATAAGAAAGGACATAATGTATTATAATCGTAATTAAGAACACCTGTCATGTGACACCACATGTAAGTAATGTTAGTCAATGATATACACTAAGGGACACAGACCAGTGTACAAAAAACACTAAACCAATTATAAAGAGACTACTATGATTAAACTATTGTAACTAAATAATAGTAGAAAGAGATAAAAGAATACCAAATAAGAATGGAAATAAGTGTACACCTCATAGTGCAAAATAGAGGTCAGAGAGAGATAACTATATAAGAATACAGCAGTTCTATAAGGAGATATTTACCTCCAAACTTATAAATTTTGCACAATCATCTGGCGATATAAGAGCTTCTACAACAATGGACTCTGTAACAAAGAAAGAATTTTAGCTAACAGAGAAAAATAATTATCATCGCCAGTATCAACAAAAGTGCAAATTACTAAATGAAATAATTGCAATTTTATGGGAAATAATGTTATTAAACTAATTGTGTACTTTATATTGTAACTTTTGTTTTCCAGCAGCTTCCAAAACTCTTTATATAAAAAATAATATAAACAAACTTATTTAGAGCTTCTAACAATACTTATCTTAAAATTATCATATGATTATACTTTCCAAAGGAAGCCCCTGATTTGAAAGCATTGACACATAATACTACTAATTAAAAATGATTCCAACTACTATGTTACTAATTTTCTCATTTAAAATGTAAATGGGACTGTTAATAACTTTATATTGTTGTCATTAACAAGACAAAACAAGCATTAATGGCTATTTTATCAAAAACTTCAAAATCTCCTATAAAGCTTGCTCAATGAAATAGGACATTCCTGATGCAGAAAATTAACTTTGCCATAACACAAATTAAATAGGCTAACACCCAAACAAAAAAATGCTTTGAAAACAAAACAGTAATGAAATATGGTATGAATTAATTGTGCTACATTCAAAGCTGATTTTCTTAATTGATTTAAAGTACCTATACAAGTCTAGTTTGTCAAGTAAAGATAATTTAGGTAAACCTAACACTACATATGAAACAAACATTAAATAAAATATGCTAATGTTACAAAATTCACAAACAGAAAAAAAAAATTTTTAATTATCTATAGGCTAAATTGCTTTGATTATATTACCTTCTCCACTTCATATGTTTTCCACATCAATATCATCTGATGTCGATACTACTGATGGTGCAATAATAGTCATTTTTTCCCAGTCAATTCTGGAAAGTTCAGGAGAAACCTGAAAGATCATTACAAAACTCATACATAATTTTTCACTAAGTTAATAATTATAATAATATTAAGCTAATAATTAAGAGAATAATTTATTTTCTTAACCTAGCACAATATTTGTAGGTTAGCACTATGAATTTACAAAAAGTTAATGGATTTTGTGTAAATTTCTAAAAAAAATTAAATTTACAGCATAATCTAGTAGTTATTTTATAGTAATCTATTTTAATTTAAATGAACTCAAGTCACTATTGCTTGGTTACATCCCTGCACTGAAGATTCCTGAAAAAGATTTCTAATATAATCATACAAACTCGAAAAACAAAAACTGTTCAAATGATTAACATTGAATAATATAATCCTGATTATAACGGTATTATAACTAGCAAATACATTACGGATAATTCATCCATACTCTGTATCATTTAAATCTACTATTAAGTATAACACACCCCATAAAATATTTTAGAATATTAAGATACTAATTTTTTAAAATTTCATGTGATATTAGTTGAGTATCATTTAGGAGGTTAAACATTATAAATACAATTCTACACATTAAGTTACAGATTATAAATACAGATAATAAGAAATTAAATAAAAATAACACTATAGGCCTACATCAATTATCGGGTTTAAGAACCTGCTGCTGTAAGCAGTGATAATTTTAGTTTAGTGAGCTTTAATCAGACTTGCATGCAATAATAAATTTTACACAAGATAAAAGAACGATGCTTTCTTTAGTCACCAGCAAAACCTTTTCTGTCTGCAAGTTAATATTATAAAATTTAAAAACAGCACAATTTTATTAAAAAATTTAATCGAGATTAAAATGCATGTTTAAGTCAAAAATAAAAGAAGTCACAGGTCAAATTCTCTTTTCAATTTTTCTTTTACCTGACAAATGTTAGCCCTTAATTTTTAAAGCAGAGATGTGTTAAAACAAAATTTTTATGACAAATATATTACAATTTAATGGACTCAATGGTATGAAAGTAACTATGTGTACAAACAATTACAACAGTTTGCTTCAGTGAGGATATAGTACATAGGCCTATATTATAAATTTTGTTATATTAGGTCTTAAAATGAACCTTAACTTTCTACCGTTGTCATATCTTATCAAGTAATTACGTTTCTCTGAAAAATGCTGAATTTGAAAGTATATTTGGAGTAATATAGCTGGACTGAAGAATTAAATAAAATATGTAACTAGTTAAATACGAGCAGAGTTCAAATTAAATATATTATGGTAAGGCCTATCATCTTGTGTTAGGTAGGACGACATTTTACGAATAAAATGACTTACAAACTGGATACATTACACAAATATAGGTAGGCTAGAGTAGTAATTGTCAGACTTACAGTAGTATCTATAATAAAGAAAAATTATTTAATTAAATTGCAGTCAGTGCCTTACAGGGACTTTTTTTTTTTAAATGAGTTAATTACCCCTTGGGTAATTATGAACATTCTCATCAATGCTGATATTGCGCTGATATATTTTTATTATATTCTTCTATGTTATATAAACATGAGAAAAATAATTTTAAACGGCGGTCGAACCTATTTACGGAGACAAAAAATTAAATTTTTACTCCCATAAGAACGCATGGTGTTAGCCTAGGTATATTGTATTAATTAAATTAGAATGCTAATTTGCTCCATTATTAAATTTTGGACAGAACACAGTGATATTATGTATAGTTGGGTCTATAACAACCGGTAGGCCTAGTGTTACAGACCCAAAGTAATCGAGACATTCATACATAACCTAACACAGCTAATTACCTACAAACAACGGACAACATACACTAAATAAATGATCATCTTACCTTTCATTATTATTCCTAGCGCCTCCAACATATTTTTACTTCGACTTGCAATCACAAACACTTCATACGAATAACAAAATTCTGTCCCACACACGTTAACAAACGAAAACGAATTACCGCACAGCGACGACTAAACAGAATAAATATGGCAGGTCGCAATATTTCGTTATACCAACTAAACAGAATAAAAACACACTTCCCTCTGTAGTGTCTGTCTTTTTTACACATGTTACAAATTTTATAGAATAATTATTATGAATGCCAATATGGCCGACTAACTACCCATATTTCATTATATACATTTGTATATATCGAACAGGTTGTCTGGCTTCAGCGTACAGCAAAAATACGATGTATAAAAATTTGTATAAGTTTTTCGTACGCTGACACACCATAACTTGGGCAAAATAACTTCATCACCTAAAAATGTACTTATACAAGTTCGTCAAATTTGTTTTAGATACCCTGGGTAAAAATTGGGGTGTGATGAAGAAATTATGTGGTGCTAAGTCTATATATATATATATATATATATTGTAAAGCAACACGATCTCTAGTGTGTTTAATTATATTCGAGGATGTGTGAAAGCCCCACTGTTGGGTTCGCCAATTTGTAAAGCCACCCGTTAATCGGTGTTAAGAGAATATGATGATGCCCTGCGTTGTGAGCGTCAATTTGTAAAGAACTTGGTTTATGGGTGTAATTAGTTATATGAGACTCCCGTGTATCAACGTCAAGTAACACGTTGAAGGTGGCAATTTGTAACAATTAAAATGTTGTTACCTGTTTTTAATCAATGTGTCATTAATGAATGTATCTATTAGGTTGTTACAGATGAAACCTCCTGAAAATATATTATTAGGCAAATATAGTTATGATTATGTTCTTTTAACTTATAATCGTACTACGATATAGGTTTAACTTAGTATTCAGTAGTTGGGCAATATTAACTATATATATAGTGTATTGACTGAATGTATTAAGTATTCTTGTCAACCCTAGTCCCTCGATATTAGAGAATTCTATTCAAAATTTGGTACTGAAAACACGCTAGTTCGGCAATCTCCCGTTCCACCAGCTGTGGTCAATTAGCACTGTTATTTGTAATAAGCTTGCTTCTAGGTTAGCCGTTCATCGGGTTTTAATCAACCTTTTATTGTAAATTATTCCACCCACAACATATAGTACCTATTCTGTAATAACATAAAACGTTGTGCCGAGTCACGCTGAATCGGCGAAAATTCAGTAATTGACAATTGGAGAGTGGGCTGATCTCTAGCGGAAAGACGGCGCGAAACGACTGAATATACGGCCTGTAGTTATAGGCAGTACAGAATTTAATGCGGTAATTAGTGCTGCGCCCTACCCGTGGATATAGGAAAGACTACCGGTGACGTTAGAGCTTGATCGGTGCTGCACCCTGTCACTAGATACTGATTACGGGCGAAGTGTATTAGGACTGCGTCTCTTTTCTTTGTCTCGCTGAAATGGTGGTCTAGATTGGCTGCTTATTAAGTGGTTGCCTCGTGGTGTATTTACTCCGGGAGCTGAAGAGAATTGGGTCTAACTTCTTCCAACAATGTTAGGCTAGTTCTATAAACGACTGCGGGTTCACCGATATAGACGAGAATGACGCCTGCTACATGGCTGAACATTTAACAACTTAAAGCTCCTACTCGCTACCGGAGGAATGGCTAGAAGACCACACCAACACCTATAATGTCAACCACGAGATCGCCACTTTCATAAAAACCCCTCATGGACGAAATCAGGTGATACAAAACCAATTATTAATTACACATAGAGTCAACACTCAATCATACCCAGTGACCAGTTATATATATCTATCAACTACAACATTTCAAGTTTTAAACATTTATTTAGATCCCCAATTGATGGGACAGTTTAGTGTGTGGACTGGGTGCTAAATTAATTGTAAATTTCAGTATATTTCTGGTAAAATTGTCAGCTCAGAGACTGGCATGACTATTGTGCAACATTCAACATAGATTTTCCCCTTATTTCATTATATGGCTTTCTTTACAGATTTGAAGTCATTCTTCTATTAGTAATTTATCGTGTTCAATTCAGTAGTATATATATATATATATTTTCTTAATTTAAAAATCAGTTTAATTCATTTTGTATAAAAATTACTGGGGTAGGTAGGTGCATTTTCAACAAGTTTCAACCAGAAGGAATGCCTGTCGATACAGTTTTGAACTTGTTTGTTGAGACAAGTTGAAAGATGAATCATCAAGCGATTAACATGTCGGTCTCTGGGCCAAGTGTATTTTTCATAGGGTTATAATATTATGCAATATTTCTATTTTTATTACTTGGCAATGTTTCAGTATATATAAATTCTTTAAATTATTTATGATAACTGGGGGGGCGTTCATTATTTTAAATATTTTTAATTTCTCACTGTTATAGAGCCCAGAAGGGCAGTATGGTATAACTGCATTAGGCACTTAGCCAAAATTTTGAATTTTATTATGTCCTGGGGACTACTGTATGCTTAAGCATTATCTAATACACCTGATGTGTAATCAACCAACACCATGGGGGCAATATAAGAGTAAATTTGTAATCCTAACAGGGATAATTATAAAAAGAAGTAAGAATTTATATACACCATGGGGGTAATATAAAAAGGGCGTGGCAAGAGATCCTTATGTATATTGTATTGTATACTATTGTATAATGTATATGTATTGTGGAACATGTTATGTTTGTATATTTGTGTGTACATTTTGGGGGTTATAAGTATTATGCATTTAGTGTATTTTTGGTGGGGACTTTAGATATAGGGTTTGTTCGATGACTTTTTATAAAAGAAAGTTAATACATGGAGTCATGTAGGTATATCGTTTTCATTTTTATAACAGGTATTCTATCTCAATTAATCATTGCTGATCATTTCTTTAAGGAAATAATTTATTTTATTTAACCTTATAACAAGTATATGAATTGTCACCCTTTAAAATTTATTTAATTTGTTTGAGTAATTATTATTATAATTAATATTAGCAAGGAATCTATACCATTTATCTTCATTAAGTTATATGAAGCATTCTAAAAGGAACATAAAATAAATTTTATATTTTATTAATATTTTAATGGAAGCTTTATTTCAAGGTTAGTTATGGTTTTAAATTTTAATTCATTGGTAGAGTGACATAGCAAATTATTTTCTTGGTTTCAATAAATATTTTCAGGTGGCCTTGTTGAGAAAGTATACTTTATTTAATTAACTATTTAAGGGGAATTATAGATTACTGTTGGGTTTATTTATTTTATTATTAATTGTTTACTGAGATAGAATAATAAAAGGGATTTGTTAATCGTTTAATTCTTGAGTTTTCATTGCAAGTCCCGTCTCACTGGATCCAGTGCATTTTTGGCTTCTCTAGGCTTTAGCCTAGTTATAATTAACTTGTGGCCCCTCTTTAAAAAAAAAAAAAAAAAAATCTCTTTTTTACTGCTTAAGTTAAAGAGGGGTTACATTTGGTAGCAGAGCGTGGTTGAGATTAGGGTCAACCCGTGGGTCCTGTGGGTGTGACGGGGCTTGCAAACTTAGGAAACATTTTGGAACTCCCAAAATGTTAAGTTCCAATGGAACTTAGGAAAATTTTCAAAAGGCCCTATATCTAAAGTTGAAAATATTTTTGTTAGCTTTAAGGTTTTGAGATATATGTATATGTACTTGCCCGCCTTGAATAGTTGATAGTGCCACGTGGTGAGAAATTTTAGAAGGGGAAATCCCTGGGGAAACGGGACTTATCGCAGTTCGGTGCTTGGTTGGTTGGAGTATTACCTTGCCCATATTTGGGGAGGTGTTTTTTAAATTATGCGGTATGGCCCGATCGGCAGTCGGATTCTTCCGATATATGGTAGCCGAAGTAACATGAGAAATTGTTTAAATAAATTTTCGTTGGTCGGTGTTTTTGTCGTGTTGTGTGTGTGTCGCGTTCCTTTTGTCTAGTGTAATAGAGTGAGAGCTGTTCAGTTAGTGGGCTAGTTTCTCGCAACGGTAGGTGGACCCGCAGTCTACTTGATGGAAGATAGAGTACTTGAGTTTTTCTTATTTCAGTCTTATTATTGTCATTATGTTTGTAGGTGTCAGGTATTTGTAGGGTGTTGTGTTTTGTTGATAGTGTATTTCGAATTGTGTAATTCTGGTGGCGTTATGCTTTCAGAAATTGCCCCACCCTCTTTCAGGAGTTCTCCAGAAACTTTCGGTGGTAGATGCATTTAAGGAGGACCAGCTGCTGGTTTTCTTGGATCTTGTCCTGCAGTTGGCAGATTATCCGGGTGTATCCGATGGGGAGGTCTTGTCCCTTATATACCCATATTGCCAGGGTTCGTTGGCAGAGAAGGTCACCAACACTTGGCGTCGGGGCGGCACTGTCGACACTTTTCATGGGGAAGTGTTGGATTACTTCATACCACTTCAACGACGTTCCCAGCTTAAGTGGGATTCATTCTATCGTTTACAGGCCAACGGAGAGGCGTTGGGGGACTACGTGCAGGACATATGGAAAGCTGCCCGGGTATTAAGATTAAGGTTGCCCGAGACCGAAGTCATCGATGTAATTATGGAAGGACTGAAACCCCAAGACAGACCCCGTTTAATATTTGCAGGACGTCCACGTTGTTTCGCGGAGCTGGCCCGGTTTTGTGTTGTTTCGAATACTGTCCGAGCAGGCAACGAGTACCGGGGAAGAGCCAAGAACGACCAACATGGCCGTTGGAGAAAAACGGAATACTCCGGAGGCAATGGAGGCTACAAGGGGGTGGCCAGTGAGAAGACTGTAGCTACGGTTACAGCAGATAAAATAAATAAATATGAAACTAACAGGGAAAGAAGAAGTTACTTGAGTAAACCAACATCGGCAAGTAGGGAGCCGGTAGCAAGCCATTCCTATTTGGAGAGTAAAGAGGTAACTTTGAAGGTTCCAGAGGTCGCAGTATTTGTTCCGGTATCTCCATTTCAGCCCATGGTGGATCCAGAGCCGGTAACATCATCATCGCCTACACCGGAAGATAAGAAGTCACTTGATGGTGAAGCCTCGCCATCGTTAGTAGAATTTAAGTTAGACATTGCACATGGACCTGGACAGCTGGATTCCAGGGTGGGTAAGGTTGAGGAAGTTGTAGTTGCTGAGAGTGGTGAAGAAGAGGAATCGAAGGAGGAGCAGAAGAGTGGTCTGCACATGCTACGCAGGGGAGTGTAAGTGTAAGTGGTAGGGAGGCTGCAAGTGTTTCTGAGGTTGCGGATGGACAAGAGGATGTCCAGTCTGCAAGTGTGGTAGAAATAGATGAGGTAGAAGTTGGGGAGAAACGGGGAGGCAGCGTTGTAGAGTTTGTGAGTGAGAATGATGTAGGGTGTGAAGATGTGCAGACGCTTTCTGTAAGTAGTGTTGAGGATTCCGAGGAATGGAAAGAAGTTTCAGGTGGACCAGGGGAGCAACTAGAAGATGAAGATGTGCAGTGTCGTGATGCTGATTTCGATTATGTAGAGGAGAAAAAGGAAGAGGTGGAAGAAATAGAACCAGGGGAAATTGTAGAAGAGAAGAAGATAGAAGCAGAGGAGTTAGAGGTTGAGGATAATCCAAATCGGGGTAAAAGTAGTAAGGTAAGTTACCTTGATTCTAATTTAGAAGAAATAAATCAGTACTCCTCAACACGAGATAGTTTCTCAGAGAGTGACGTCCACAAGGAACGGGTTCCTAAAGTTTGTCATAAAAGGGTGAGACAAAGCGGTTGATGGGTAGCGGGTAGATGTTCCCCACAGTCCCAGTGGTGTACATCTACTTCAGGGTTGCGCCCCTGCCTCCGCGAGCCTTGGTTTTCTCCACCCATCCTTATTTTCGGAGGGAACCATGTCCTTATCCTTAGTCCTAGCTGTTGAACTTTCAATGATCCTTGCCCTTTTCATCTTCCCAATTTTCCTACCCCTCCCCTCAGGAAACAAAATAAAAACCGAAAAACAAATAAAAATTAGAAAGGAAAAAGCAAAAAAAAATTAGAAAAGGAAAAAGAAAAAAATATCCGAGAGGAGTCAGAAGAGAAGTTAGTTGGAAGAGTTGTGACTACGTGGGTAGTGAGTTTAGTGTCGTTTTCATTTTTCTTGGTTGTAGCTTGTCGTTGATTTTGTAGGGTCCTGGCCATGCCGCATTCCCTAGTTGCTTTCTGTAGTAGGTTATTTTTATTAAGTGTAGGTTGTTCGACGTTGCTGTGCTGAAGTAAACCCCCCTCGTTAGTTATGCAGTATTGAAGACCAAGTGAAGGGAAGATGTTCGCGTGCCCTCTATGCGTTTTCTCTGTCCGGCTAATGGGGCCGTCTGCCCTAGTATAGGGATGTTTTTTTTTAACGACCAGTTAGATATGTCAAGGATTTGTGATGCCTTGTTTTGCAGCATATGGCTGGTCAGTCCAGATGTGGACAGTCGTGTTATGGGCACTCACATATCAAGGTATTAGTTACCTTGTTTTGGTCTTCGGACGCGTATGTGAGTGGCAGCAGGAGGAATAGGTGGTGGTCACCAGAGAGTGTGACGTGTTGGGGCGGTCCTGTGGGGTTGGTCTGGCGGAGAGGGTCGCGTGGGGATGGTTGCATTGGCGTTGAGATTTTCCAGTCCTGTGAGAAAGGGGGGTAGTAGTGGTTGTCCTGAGTAGGTATTAGTTTGGGTCTGTTTGGGGAGGCCTTGGGAGGTCAGAACTCAGACGACTCTTGATTGCAGGCGTCTTTCGTCTTTCCTCCTTCTATCTCTTGTGCTGGATGCTGACCCTGATCAAGTCATCATGCAGCACCCTCACACACTACACTTCTTCTCCTTTCCTCGTATTTCATTTTCACCCTGAGCCTCTGTTCTCCCAAGAGCGATTAAATTTCTGAGATTTCCGAGGACTAGCCAAGAGGCTGTGAGTTAGCCTTGGGGCAACTATGTTGCCCTTTTGGGGTGAGGGTGTGCCGAGTCACGCTGAATCGGCGAAAATTCAGTAATTGACAATTGGAGAGTGGGCTGATCTCTAGCGGAAAGACGGCGCGAAACGACTGAATATACGGCCTGTAGTTATAGGCAGTACAGAATTTAATGCGGTAATTAGTGCTGCGCCCTACCCGTGGATATAGGAAAGACTACCGGTGACGTTAGAGCTTGATCGGTGCTGCACCCTGTCACTAGATACTGATTACGGGCGAAGTGTATTAGGACTGCGTCTCTTTTCTTTGTCTCGCTGAAATGGTGGTCTAGATTGGCTGCTTATTAAGTGGTTGCCTCGTGGTGTATTTACTCCGGGAGCTGAAGAGAATTGGGTCTAACTTCTTCCAACAATGTTAGGCTAGTTCTATAAACGACTGCGGGTTCACCGATATAGACGAGAACGACGCCTGCTACATGGCTGAACATTTAACAACTTAAAGCTCCTACTCGCTACCGGAGGAATGGCTAGAAGACCACACCAACACCTATAATGTCAACCACGAGATCGCCACTTTCATAAAAACCCCTCATGGACGAAATCAGGTGATACAAAACCAATTATTAATTACACATAGAGTCAACACTCAATCATACCCAGTGACCAGTTATATATATCTATCAACTACAACATTTCAAGTTTTAAACATTTATTTAGATCCCCAATTGATGGGACAGTTTAGTGTGTGGACTGGGTGCTAAATTAATTGTAAATTTCAGTATATTTCTGGTAAAATTGTCAGCTCAGAGACTGGCATGACTACTGTGCAACATTCAACATAGATTTTCCCCTTATTTCATTATATGGGTTTCTTTACAGATTTGAAGTCATTATTCTATTAGTAATTTATCGTGTTCAATTCAGTAGTATATATATATATATATATATATTTTTTTTTTAATTTAAAAATCAGTTTAATTAATTTTGTATAAAAATTACTGGGGTAGGTAGGTGCATTTTCAACAAGTTTCAACCAGAAGGAATGCCTGTCGATACAGTTTTGAACTTGTTTGTTGAGACAAGTTGAAAGATAATCATCAAGCGATTAACATGTCGGTCTCTGGGCCAAGTGTATTTTTCATAGGGTTATAATATTATGCAATATTTCTATTTTTATTACTTGGCAATGTTTCTTTATATATAAATTCTTTAAATTATTTATGATAACTGGGGGGGCGTTCATTATTTTAAATATTTTTAATTTCTCACTGTTATAGAGCCCAGAAGGGCAGTATGGTATAACTGCATTAGGCACTTAGCCAAAATTTTGAATTTTATTATGTCCTGGGGACTACTATATGCTTAAGCATTATCTAATACACCTGATGTGTAATCAACCAACACCATGGGGGCAATATAAGAGTAAATTTGTAATCCTAACAGGGATAATTATAAAAAGAAGTAAGAATTTATATACACCATGGGGGTAATATAAAAAGGGCGTGGCAAGAGATCCTTATGTATATTGTATTGTATACTATTGTATAATGTATATGTATTGTGGAACATGTTATGTTTGTATATTTGTGTGTACATTTTGGGGGTTATAAGTATTATGCATTTAGTGTATTTTTGGTGGGGACTTTAGATATAGGGTTTGTTCGATGTCTTTTTATAAAAGAAAGTTAATACATGGAGTCATGTAGGTATATCATTTTCATTTTTATAACAGGTATTCTATCTCAATTAATCATTGCTGATCATTTCTTTAAGGAAATAATTTATTTTATTTAACCTTATAACAAGTATATGAATTGTCACCCTTTAAAATTTATTTAATTTGCTTGAGTAATTATTATTATAATTAATATTAGCAAGGAATCTATACCATTTATCTTCATTAAGTTATATGAAGCATTCTAAAAGGAACATAAAATAAATTTTATATTTTATTAATATTTTAATGGAAGCTTTATTTCAAGGTTAGTTATGGTTTTAAATTTCAATTCATTGGTAGAGTGACATAGCAAATTATTTTCTTGGTTTCAATAAATATTTTCAGGTGGCCTTGTTGAGAAAGTATACTTTATTTAATTAACTATTTAAGGGGAATTATAGATTACTGTTGGGTTTATTTATTTTATTTTTAATTGTTTACTGAGATAGAATAATAAAAGGGATTTGTTAATCGTTTAATTCTTGAGTTTTCATTGCAAGTCCCGTCTCACTGGATCCAGCGCATTTTTGGCTTCTCTAGGCTTTAGCCTAGTTATAATTAACTTGTGGCCCCTCTTTACAAAAAAAAAAAAATTCAAAAAAATTTCTCAAAAAAAAAAAAATCTTTTTTTCACTGCTTAAGTTAAAGAGGGGTTACAACATTATCTCATACAATAAAGATCCTTTATTAATTTTATACGTTATTTCACAGTAACCGTTATCTCAAAAATAATAATATTATCGAATCGATTATACAAAGATATATCGATTGTCAATTGATCAAGTTCCTTTGACTTATACAAATTAAATATAACAATAAATATTTCTTATCCCAGGGTTCGTAAGATTCTTTTAACCATTAGTAAGGCCAGGTAAAATGCAAAATTAAGGTTACTCAAGTATTACATAAGTTTATTAACTCTAAATATATTGAATTTAAAAATAAGTAGTTTTTTACCGAGTTGACGGAACTCAGACTGGCAGTGGACGTCTGTAAACAGTTGAAGATGATCGTCTTAAATCACGTTCATCCAGTAAAAAGTGTTCTGGCCCTTAATAAAATTGATGGTGGAGTATACAGGGAAGCTCTCAGGAACTCTTCTAACTGCCGTCCTTCTCTTATGATCTTGATAGTTGCCAGTCACGTTGGAATGAGAATAGGATTCTAACTTTTCTTGAAGGCGATGGTTAACTCAGCAAAACGAGGTCTTCGTATGTCTTCTCAATAATTCCGTTAGTTTCGGCCGTTGGTTACCGAATCCAGTGGAATTATTCTGGTGAATGAAGTGAGGAGTTTTCAACTCTTTTAGAGGTATTCTGTTATAATTTGGAAGTCTAATTGGTTTTATTACTCGTCTAATTGGTTTTATTACTCATTACTTTATTACTATTATAGAATTAGGTTTCAAATAGAGTTTTTTAATTTAGATGCATATTTTCTTCAAATTTTATTATTCATTCTTTTAAATGTATCTGCCCATCTCAACTCATTAGCTTGTAACAATCGGGACGAATGATTCAATATAAACAACTCTTGTACATTTCAGTTGCCTTAACAACCACTTTTTCTGTCATTGGATGAAATTAGATATCCTAGAGCCAGAATTATAGAATATTACTACTCTTTTTCAATAAAATACTCCATGCTTGGAATAATACTAAATTACCTAAAATTCTCACCTAACCTTCCTTCTTAAACAGATTCAATATAAACAACTCTTGTACATTTCAGTTGCCTTAACAACCACTTTTTCTGTCATTGGATGAAATTAGATATCCTAGAGCCAGAATTATAGAATATTACTACTCTTTTTCAATAAAATACTCCATGCTTGGAATAATACTAAATTACCTAAAATTCTCACCTAACCTTCCTTCTTAAACAGTGTATGTTTTACTATAGTTTCATTGGACTGGGCTTCTTAAAAAGGTATTAATTTCCTTTCACAAATATTAAATTTAGGCCTATAGGTTTTCTTACAACTGTTATAATATTGTTTGGTTTTTTAACTTAATTTTCTTTACCTGACCTACTGTACAATTAATTATTGGTTAATGGTTATTTACATTAATTTTAATTTCCTGGTTTTTACTGTATTACATTAATTAACTTGTCCTGGAACTCTTCATTAGTTTACAATATAATTATCAGAACTACTTGTCAAACCTTAAACACTGATTGACCTCCTGGCCAAGTTTACAAACATTAATTAAAACAACTTCATTATTCAATTTTAGACAATACTTAAAACTTAGTATAATGCCTAACACAGGTAACTATACTTGATTGTATAAAGACAAATTTAACATAAATACAAACATTATCACTGATTAAGTATTCCTATTTAAACAACATTAGTTCACTCTTACCATACTCAAAACATAACATAAATATTCTGTGACATGCTACAGTATAAAACACAAGTACAATTTATTATATTAACCATTAATTGGTATAGTATTTTATATTCAACGTTAATTATTGCATCTTTTGACTTGAGGTACTTCTCAGATGCATTAATTACTGAGCAACCTTAATTCGGGGTATGGTCCTTGACATTTACATTCAATTTTTATGTAACGTTGGGGACCTCAACTCTGTTACGTTACAATATATATATATAGTTTTCTCCCTCAATCATTTGTTGATTTTGCGGTTATTTTCTACCTTACAATGTGGCACAAAAAGAGCTACTTCCATTGTGGCTCTGTTGGGGGTGAGATCAACGAAGGATGGATAAATTCTTATATATACATTTCAGTGGCTGTATCTCAGTAAATCGATTGTGGCTCCGGATATTTGTATATATTGTAAGAAAACGTGTTACAAGGGTTTCTTGGCTTCTTCCTTTTTAATTAATCCCCACTGTTTGGGCTAGCCAATTTGTAACAGTCCGTTACAAAATTAAAATAAGAGGTTCGTTCAAAATAAACCTCCACGCTAATAAGGTTTCCCTCCGCTGTGGGTATTGTCACTTGGTATCAAGCCGCTGTTGACTCTTTTCAGCCCCACTGTTGCGAGCGCCACTTTGTAATATTACCCTGTATGCCGGTCTTTACAAAAAAAGATAATAGACAAAATTTTATTTTCAAAAAAAAAAAAAATTTTATGTTTTAATAGATGTTTGTAATTAAGAAATAATGCTGTTTTAAATGTTCTGTAAAAATTTTAAGAATCAGGAAGGTATTTATTAACTATTGAGCACTTCTGGAAGATCTGAACCAAGTCTGGAGTTAACCAGATTAACTCCGGTCAGCAATCGATTGATGAGTTTCCTTGCTGGTCCAATATCTCACTGAAAAAAAATATTTTCTTCTTCTTGAAGTCTCTTTGCCTTAATAAATAACCTTAAATTAGCCTGTGAAATAATAACAGATAAATACAATTGAAATAAATGGATTTATTAAACAATTTAATAAATAATCGAATTTATATCGATTGAGAACAATTATCGACTCCGTCTCAGGGAATTATCGATTCATGCATACAGTAGAAAAAATTATTATAAGTATTATAAAAAGGACAGGTTCTTTGAGCGATTATATTAATAGTCAGAGAAGGGTAACGAGAAAGTATAACATTAACAATTAAAGTAATTTCATTAATTATTATTTAACAATATTGAAATAATTCTGATATATAATGTTTAATAAATTGTTTTGTCAGACCATATGTAGCTTCTATGACGTCACTCGATGTGGAAGGCAGATTCGTATTTTCAAGATGGCCGCTACTAGATATGGCGAAGTTACTGCAATGTCGTCGTGTCAAAAACTCCCAGCAAAATTACCTTCATGAATGTTTGAAATGTCCCCGCACTGGTGTAATCTGTCTATTAGGTTGTTTGGTGTGTTCTGAAGAAGTGTTCCGTGTATACTTGTGTTAATTATGTTATTTAGTATGTGTTCACTTCTGTGGGTTAATTTGTCTGTAGAAGTGGTTATGATTTGTAGCGTGAATTATATCAAATATATTGTTTTACTGTTTTAGATCACTCGTATAATGAAGTTAGTATTGTCATTAAAGTTTTGGTAAATTTAGTTAAAAAAGTGTTTAATTCATCTAACTCTCGATTCACTTATATGAATGGCTAACCGTAGTACCATTTTCTACTCGGTTTTAAGGAACGTTTTATCACACAACTATTCAGCTTGATATTCAACAAAAGACTATTTTAACTTGGTCAAAATCTGGCCCAGTTAATCTTTGAAAAAGTATTGTTAACATATTTCGATTACCCATACACATGATACAAAATTACATTATATATGGAATTTATTTATTTTATTCATCACTTTCATGAATTATGAACCTTATCATTGGTTTAATCATCTCATTCCTTTTAAATTGATATATTATAGTCCATATCTGTAGACATTTTGTGGAAATTACCAAATTTCTTTCCTTTTTGGAAATTTAGGCTCAAGCATTGATTTCCGCCTTTATACAACTTTTCTTCCATTTTAATTGTTATTAATACTATTATAATAAATTTTAATTAGTCATATCTCTTCCTTTCCTTAAATACATATAAATTAAACCTTTGAACTGGTTTTTTGTGTTAGTCTCTGAATTTGACATTGCTCTTTAAAATTAATTAATTTATATATTTTGAAAATTTACAATATTTTAAGGTATATTTCCTTATTATCATTTTAACTCATAGGATCATTCCCAGTAGTGGTTAACTGATTTACCTTATCTAAATTTTGCTAGTTTACAGGATTTATAAGTGAATTATACTGGTTTATATGGTTTCTGTGAATTCACCAAATGGCCTAGAGTTTAGAATTTTACATTTCTGTCTTTCTCAAATAAATTTAATCCTACCACTCCTCTGACTTTACATAGTTATTATTACATGAAAATAAAATGGTTTATAACTTATTGTGAGGTGTAGTATTTAATTAACACTACTGTTATAAAAAAAATAATTATGAACATTATTTAGCAATCTGTACAATTGAACATATTGCTGACATGGTTTGAACATATACATTTAACTCCTTTTGAATTAACACAGCATACCTACTGAAACATTATTAATGGTATGTATGCTGTTATTTAGCAAACATAACTTATTTTTAACACATATAAATCTTATTTTCTAATAATTCTTACAAATACATTGATTTTATGGCTGTGAACAAACAGCCTATTTAAACATGTTAAACCTATGAATACTAAATTCATGCCAGTCCCTTCTGGTCTAAACCATTATTATTTATGATCCCCTTCATCAGTAAACATGACCACCCCATACTCTAGTTATTAGCATTTTTTACAAATGTTTTGTAAATAAAGAGTTACATTAAAATAATAAAATACTGGAAATCTTCCATTTTATTATTTTATGATGCTGTTTATTATTGGATATTAAAGTTGTTATATAGCATATTGATAAGTCATAGTATCACTAACTTTAAGTTTATTGCATTTCCAAAAAACACTTACACAAATTCACTTTCACTGGTGGTTCTGATATTTTGAGTCTCACTATCTCAGACCAGACCTTTAGTAATCATGGACTGTTAAGACTTGTTTATTTTCTTTATCACACAATAGCTTTAGTCGGTTCACTTCTTATAATACTATACAACACTTTAGGTTTCTAAATAATTACATTTTTATAGGATTTTGGTATGTTATACTTTCTTTTTAATCGTTTTTGTGGGTTTGGGGTTGATGGTAGTTAATAATAATAATAGGTTTTACAACGGTGTTTCTTTCATACTATTTCTTCCTCTCCTCCTGTCTTCTTTCTTGTCTTTCTTCTTATCTTCTTTCTTGTCCTTCTTCTTATCTTCTTTCTTGTCTTCATTCTTGTCCTTCTTCTAGTCTTCATTCTTCTGGTATTCTTGTCTTCATTCTTCACTCTTGGGTAAACCAAGGTACTTCGTGTTATCTCGACTGATGTTTAGTTTGGAGCATCTAATTTATTTTCTGACACGGACCTTGCTCTTCTCTAAAGGTTTCAGGGTATTGTTTTCTTCCTGATCACAAACTTTATTCTTCCTTCTTCTTGTCTTTGGGGTATTTTGGTGTTCACCACTCTTAAACTGATTCTCTTTCTTCTTGATATGGTGTTATTTAATTTGTTTACTGCTCCTAACTTCCTGGGTAAATTCCTGATCTTATAATATGAGTTGCTTTTAATAATTTCTTTGATATTTAAACAGTGGTTTTTATATAATGTAATGAGGATTTTTATTTTATTGTGGTTCATTCCTTTGATTTCATTAAATCTCATTCAATATTATTTTAACATATGTGGTGTAATTAATTTTTGTGATTTTATATGACTTAATAAGTAGTGGATTTTCTGTCGCGCTACAGAATGCCCTTCTCCAGAAGTAATTTTTTCAGACTATACTTGCTTTGTCTGAAACTATTGCTTATGATAATTATTCTAGGTTTGTTATTATTCTGGACTTCCTTCCATTTTAAAAATTTTCTTATTTATATTTGAGTTTATATCCTTCTCATTCTCACTTGATCTTCCTTGATAGTAATAGTCATCTGAGTTTCGTATTTATTATTTCATTTTCATATTTCTTCTTAGTATTTTCTCCTTGGGATATTTTCTCCCTATCGTTCCCTACTTTGTGAGCTGGTTCAGTTCAGAGAGGCACTGTACGCTACTTCCTCTGCTGTCCAATACTTCACACATATTTGAGTACAGAGGCAAATCATCTCTGCTCAAAAAACATATTAATACTGCTGGAATTATCTACAGAAAGATTAAAAAATTATTCAGAATAGTACACATTTGTTACTATTTAAAAAATATCTTTGGGATACTTCACTTATTACTTATTATATTTCTCAGAGATTTTAATATTCCTATCTCAGTTGTTCTTCTGACTCGTTAACTGGATGTTTCATTCATTTGATTATATGGTAGGAAGCTCTTCTATTATTACATTTTTCAACTTTTCTTATCATATAAAGCTTTTGGTTATAAATTCTTTATTACCTTCTGGTTTTTTTTTAATTTTTTTAATTATAATCTGCATTGTTTATAGTAGCATATATTTATGACATTTTTATTTTATTCCTCTGTTTTTATTATTTCCACTTGTTCTATGTTCTAGAACTTTTTTATAACTGTCGTTATTATAATTGACATTTAATTCATAAATCATTTTATATTAATTCGTTTAATTACATATATCTTTGATATTATTCTCACATTATTCCTGTCATGGTTATTATCCTTTCGAATGAATGTTTTTTATTAATTTTATAATGAGGTCATAATTTCTCCTCATACCACTTCAAAGTTTTATTATCTCATAATTCCACATAAGTTTTTGTATTTTATTATATTCAATCACTCAAATCGTATCAACTCGAATTGTATTACATTTTTTTAAATTTCCTTTGGCATCATTTTATGGAAAGGTTTTTACTCTTTATATTGAAATGACATGATCATACTTTCCAGAATTATTTGTTTTAATTCTAAAGTCTGTTTCCTTTATTCATCCCATTATGATCCTTTATAAACATGGTAAATATATTTGATGCTTACCATAAATATGGTATTAAATCTCTTCTGTTTATCTCACCAAAGTGTTTTATTACTAATTGGTTGGTAAGTTGTACTTACTCTTGGTTTGGAAACTTGACTTATACACAATTCAATATTCACTCTTCTTATATTTCCATAAAGTTTTCAAATAATTGTATGTAATTTGGTATTACATTATTTTTAAAATTTTGTTGATAAGTCAAAATTCCTTTTATACTATTCTTTCCAAATAGATTTTTCTTCAAATAATATGTTCGTAAGGAGAACTTACTTTTGTTTTAGAATTTAGGGGTTTTTAAATTCTTCTCTTATATTCTTGCCATAAAGTTTTTTCAAATAGTTTTTATGTAAGGTATTACATTGTTTTTGGAATTTAGACGATTTTTATTTCTAAATTCTCTCCTTTTTACTTCCATATTCCTTAAGGAATGGAAGTATGGTGATGGCAAAAAAAATCGTGTTCGAGATTATTGCAGATTCTGATTCTACTACACTCAAAACATGAAAAAAAGTCGTTTTCTGAAAAGTGTCTGTGTGTGTGTGTATGTGTGTGTGTGCCTGTGTATCTGTAGATTTTTTTTCTATGGCAAACGATAACTGCCGCAAATTCAAACAGAATCAAATAATTTTTTGCATACAGCCCTGATTTGTAGAGTACTCACGACCTATTGTTTTTGGTGAAGATCGGTTGAGGGAAAGGGGTAGTTTACCTGCAATGGTTTTTTTTATCAAGGGAAATTTTTTTTTTTTGGCAAACGATAACAGCCGCAAATTCAAACAGAATCAAATAATGTTTCGTATACAGCCCTGAATTGTAGAGTTCTCAAGACCTATCGTTTTTGGTGAAGATCGGTTAAGGGAAAGGGGTAGTTTACCTGTAACGTTTTATGTTTTAACAAGGGTATTTCCTATGGCAAACGATAACAGCCGCAAATTCAAACAGAATCAAAAGATTATTTGCATACAGCCCTAAATTGCAGAGTTCTCAAGACCTATTGTTTTTGGTGAAAATCGGTTAAGGAAAAGGGGTAGTTTACCTGCAGCGTTTTTTTATCAAGGGTATTTTCTATGGCAAACGATAACAGCCGCAAATTCAAACAGAATCAAAAGATTATTTGCATACAGCCCTAAATTGCAGAGTTCTCAAGACCTATTGTTTTTGGTGAAAATCGGTTAAGGGAAAGGGGTAGTTTACCTGCAGCGTTTTTTTATCAAGCGTATTTTCTATGACGAACGGTAACTGCCACATATTCAAACAGAATCAAATAATTTTTTGCATACGTCACTGAATTGTAGAGGACTCAAGGCCTTTTGATTTTGGTGAAGATCGGTTAAGGGGAAGGAGTAGTTTACCTGCAACCTTTTACGTTTTAACAAGAGTAAAGTACTTGAAAATTCATTTAAACTTTTTCAAACAATGGTAATTGTAAAAAATAAAATAATTTTGTTGCCAGGCAATAAAATTACAATTTTTTCATTTTAATGTAAATCTGTACATAGTATAAAGTAAAGTCGGTCCGTTTTCTCTCTGTGTTTGAAATCGCTAATCTCAGGAAGTACTGAACAGATTTTATTCAAGTTTTCGCCAATAGATAGATTGTCTATCGAGGAACATTTATGTGTATAATTAATACATATATGTTGTACATTAGCTTAGCTATCACGGTTTATGTCAAGTAAGTGGTATAGTTTACATCTTATATATAAAAATGAATGTTTCTTTATTTGTCCCGTATGCGTTCCTATACCATTCATCCGATTGCGATGAAACTTCGGTGAGTTGTTTTGCGCACGTCCGCGAAGGTTTCTTCCACATCAGGAGGACCTAAACCACTGTACCGATTTCAACCAAACTTGGCACAAATATTTTACGCAACGGGAGAACCAACATAGGATAGGTGTTTTTTCGATGGGGTCCTTTTGGGGGTTCTTTGGGGTCTTCCACATCGCCTCCTAAACCACTGGACCGATTTCAACCAAACTTGGCACAAATATTTTACGCAAAGGGAGAACCAACATAGGACAAGTGTTTTTTTCTATACGATCCTTTGGGGGGTCCTTTGGGGTCTTCCACGTCTCCACCTAAACCATTGGACCGATTTCAACCAAACTTGGCACAAATATTTTACGCAACGGGAGAACCAACATAGGACAGGTGTTTTTTTTTCGATACGATCCTCTGGGGGGTCCTTTGCGGTCTTAAAAAACTATTAGATCTGGTTACTATGGCAACCCAATAGAATAGATTCTGTTCTAAATATATTATCGCATTAAATTGAAGACCACGCGAACGAAGTTGTGGGCAACAGCTAATTATTTTTAAGAAGCCTACTTTAATTAAACTTTATTAATTAAACTAACATTTTCATTACGTACAACGTAAAACTCCGTAGCAAAGCACGAGTATTCTGCTAGTCATGTATAAGAGAAAATATATTGTGCGTGGCAGGCAAGCATATCTCAGTTATGTACTGTTTACGTTTCCATTTTATTATTATCACTACCGCAATAAAAAGGCAGGGAAGACACGCACACACACACACACACACACACACACACACACACACAATTCGCGTTATTTCTGGCCTCATTCATGTTTATTTTCTTACATTTGCACGGTTTTTAAATGGAAAGTGCCGAACCCATACCAACATAACCATTGCAAGCCGAAAAAGTGTCCAGCGTGGATAGCGATTTGCTTCCTGTGGATCGCTGGGCAGTGTAACTGCACGTGTTTACAGAGGAACGATTCATAGACAGACTTTTCGTCTTTAGGGAATGAACCCTCTGCAAGATGCTGAGGGTCCATGAGTGACTTCGGAGCGCTCCTTCTTTTCCGCGTGTTTGTTCTGTGAAACGTACACTGTAGATTCGCAGATTTATTCTAAGCAACGCTCAATAGGAAATGTTGAACATTTTTGTCCACGGTGAACCCTCATACACACTAAACCTGCTCTGATGTTTTAATTACGGACATCATAATATTAAAACTTTGGAAACTTGAGCACTACTTAATGGAGATCAATCATTATCTTATACAAGCCATTAATTTTATGCATTTTTTATATATATATGTGTACAACGTTATCGGCAACAAAGAAGTAGTTTTTGTTAAAATTCCTTCCCGGGATATTTGGCCGTAGTCCAATGTTTTCTACAAAACCAGACGTTTCGGCAATGCCATTGACTTCCATCATCAGTGAAAATCGAGTGCGATAACGTGAGGTGGTATATGTTAGTGACCACAGTACTGTGGTTAAGGCTGAAGCAGTAAGTAGAAAGAAGTAGTTTCTATGGTAATATTTCATTTCGAAAATGATTTTAAAAATAAATCTTAGAATATGGAAGTCATGTATGGTTCTCCATACCGATTTTTTATTATTATATTATTGCCACATAGTTTTTTCATAAATAACTGGTATGTAAGGTGATCTTACAATTGCTTTGGAATTTGGATTATTTTTAAATTCTTCTCTTATTTTCTTGCCATAAAGTTTTCTTAAATAATTTTTATGTAAGGTGGGCTTACATGTGTTTTAGAATTTAGATGGTTATTCAAAATTCTTCGTTTATATTCTTGTCATAAAGTTTTCTTCAAATAGTTGTTATGTAAGGTATTACATTGTTTTTGGAATTTAGTGGATTTCTTGGCTGGGATGCCTTCTATCTCTGCGTTGACATGTAATTCTTTTATTTTTATCTCTTCAAAAAGTTGTTTTCAAATCCTTGGTAGTAAGTTGATCTTACTTTGTTTTTGAATTTCGTTATTTCTAAATTCAAAATTCTTTTTATATTTCTGCCAAATGATTTTTCTCAAATTCTTGTTATGTAAGGTGAACTTACAATCTTTTTAAATTTAGATGGTTTTTATTTCTAAATTCTCTCCTTCTTTATTATTATATTATTGCCACATAGTTTTTTCATAAATAACTGGTATGTAAGGTGATCTTACAATTGCTTTGGAATTTAGATTATTTCTTGGCTGGGATGCCTTCTATTTCTGCGTTGACATGTAATTCTTTTATTTTTATCTCTTCAAAAAGTTTTTTTCAAATCCTTGGTAGTAAGTTGATCTTACTTTGTTTTTGAATTTCGTTATTTCTAAATTCAAAATTCATTTCATTTTTTCCATTTCTCATGATACCTTTCATAAATAATTGTAATAGTTTTCTATATTATGTGGTAAACATATCATATTAGTTTCATAAATATTGTATGACTCTCTTTCTGGTCTTTATTTCAAAAGTATTTCTTATCATTATTTTTCCTTTATACCCAGGTGGATGATTTTTATTAGGTTGCACAGTTGCTCATATTTCCTTTGTAAGGTGTAGTTTCTTAATTAATTTTCTTTCTTAAAACCCCGTTTTGGTTCTTCATTCTTTCTTCTTATTATTTTTCCTCATTGGTTATTATTTTCTTCTTCTTTGTTGTGGTTTTTGCCGTTGTCGGTTATCATGACATCAGTCCCTTTTTGTGGAGGTGTGTGGTATTTGATTTAACCATAGTCTGTCATTTCAGTTGTTCTCATGGTCCGGATGACCATAGTCTTCATACTTGTTCCGGTACCAGTGACATTTTTAGCCTTTGCCTTGTATTTCATTCTTCCAGCCGTTATTCCTTTGTTGGCCACAAAGCTTATGTAGTTTCCTTTAGCATATTGTTTTATGTACCAATACGTCTCTGGTCCATATGTGGTATTGTATGAAAAATATCTGTGAGGATCTTCATCAGGTTTAATAATTATTTGCTTATCTGAAGCCCCACAAGCTGGTTCACCATCACATATCCATCCTGGAGGAATACATTTTTGTATAACTGTACACTGGTACTGTCCTGGATGGTACAGTAATGGAACACATTCTGGTGATTCATTTGTGCCGTCACCACAGTCTGATAAGATGTTATATTTCCATCTTTCTGGAATACACTGTTCAGTCCCACACTGAAACTGATCTGGTCCACATGTCGTATTCCGTTTACCTCTGGTCCTTTCCCATTGATAAACTATTGTCTGTTGGTACATTATTTCTGAGATTACTTTTAATCTCCTTCCGTAATTTCTGGAATTCCTGATTTCTTCATGGTTGGTAATCGGAACATTATCGTCATCAAGTAAACCATGGTTCATCATTTCTACTTCTTCCTTGGTTTTCATTAATTTCCTTGGAAGTGTTTTCCTCCTTTCCTTTGGTTCCACTTCCATATCTTTAGTATTTTCTTTGTTCCCGTTAGTTTTCTTTTCAGGTAATACTACCATTTGTTCCAAGGTTTTCTCGTTTGGTATTTCTCCCGTTTCTGGTTTGCTATCATTTTTTATTTCTTCGATTTTCTCCTTTCTTAATTCTTCTCCTTTTAATCTGTCTTCTCTCCTTTCTTCGGCCCAATCATCCAGTTTCTTATTCATCTCCTTCATCATTTCCAAATCTTTTTCATCATCTCCATTTCTGTAAGTTCTGCCATTTTGATTTATCGTTGTTGCCCTCCTTCCTGACTGGATAACCACTGCCAGGCTTAAATTACTAAGTCCTCTAAGTTGGACGCCACTTTGTAAGAAAACGTGTTACAAGGGTTTCTTGGCTTCTTCCTTTTTAATTAATCCCACTGTTTGGGCTAGCCAATTTGTAACAGTCCGTTACAAAATTAAAATAAGAGGTTCGTTCAAAATAAACCTCCACGCTAATAAAGTTTTGCTCCGCTGTGGGTATTGTCACTTGGTATCAAGCCGCTGTTGACTCTTTTCAGCCCCACTGTTGCGAGCGCCACTTTGTAATATTACCCTGTATGCCGGTCTTTACAAAAAAAGATAATAGACAAAATTTTATTTTCAAAAAAAATAATAAAATTTTATGTTTTAATAGATGTTTGTAATTAAGAAATAATGCTGTTTTAAATGTTCTGTAAAAAATTTTAAGAATCAGGAAGGTATTTATTAACTATTGAGCACTTCTGGAAGATCTGAACCAAGTCTGGAGTTAACCAGATTAACTCCGGTCAGCAATCGATTGATGATTTTCCTTGCTGGTCCAATATCTCACTGAAAAAAAATATTTTCTTCTTCTTGAAGTCTCTTTGCCTTAATAAATAACCTTAAATTAGCCTGTGAAATAATAACAGATAAATACAATTGAAATAAATGGATTTATTAAACAATTTAATAAATAATCGATTTTTTATCGATTGAGAACAATTATCGACTCCGTCTCAGGGAATTATCGATTCGTGCATACAGTAGAAAAAATTATTATAAGTATTATAAAAAGGACAGGTTCTTTGAGCGATTATATTAATAGTCAGAGAAGGGTAACGAGAAAGTATAACATTAACAATTAAAGTAATTTCATTAATTATTATTTAACAATATTGAAATAATTCTGATATATAATGTTTAATAAATTGTTTTGTCAGACCATATGTAGCTTCTATGACGTCACTCGATGTGGAAGGCAGATTCGTATTTTCAAGATGGCCGCTACTAGATATGGCGAAGTTACTGCAATGTCGTCGTGTCAAAAACTCCCAGCAAAATTACCTTCATGAATGTTTGAAATGTCCCCGCACTGGTGTAATCTGTCTATTAGGTTGTTTGGTGTGTTCTGAAGAAGTGTTCCGTGTATACTTGTGTTAATTATGTTATTTAGTATGTGTTCACTTCTGTGGGTTAATTTGTCTGTAGAAGTGGTTATGATTTGTAGCGTGAATTATATCAAATATATTGTTTTACTGTTTTAGATCACTCGTATAATGAAGTTAGTATTGTCATTAAAGTTTTGGTAAATTTAGTTAAAAAAGTGTTTAATTCATCTAACTCTCGATTCACTTATATGAATGGCTAACCGTAGTACCATTTTCTACTCGGTTTTAAGGAACGTTTTATCACACAACTATGTAGCGGGTCGATTTTTGGGTGTTTTATTTTAACCGTTTGGGGCATATATTTATATTTTTATTTATTTCGTTTTGGGCGGACTTTTCATAAAATCATTGTGCAACGTATGTGTCAGTATAACAGTCAATGTAACAGAACAGTGAAACAACGCTATAAGACGCAGTTGTTGTTGAGGAATGCGGCTGAAGAATTTACCTCCACAAAATTCTGAGAACTTTGTACCTGTGTGTGGCAGCGCACATACGCAACTGCTCAATCACGCTCCAAGTGACGCTCTAACAAAAACCAAGATGGCTAGAGAGAATAATCTTTGTCGTTTTCTTCAAGATCTTGCGGAAATGCTGTTTTAAGTCCCACCCACTTTTATGACATTAGCCAGTGCCTATTTGAAATCGTCTGCTATCGTCACTCCAACAACTACATGACTAGTATGAATCGAAACTGGGACGACTAACTGGAAGGCATTGATGTCCGTCGTCTTGACTAAAATGCTCCCGGAGTGGGGAACTGAGAGACGCCGACAGTTCGTTGTCGACTCCCGCCTGCGCAGGCCGCCCGTCAACCGGGCTCAGAAACAAATTTTTATAATTAATGTAACAACTAACAATAACAAAGTATGTGACCGCGGTCAAGTAAAAGTGCAGAACATAGTTATATATATATATTTTTCGGACACTAAAAGGAAATATAAGGGAATGAGGAGTGCACGCGAGGACCACGTTGCCGACGGGGAGGGATATTATTAAAAAATGTTAAGGGTTATATAATTTTTTGTGTGTTTGTGTGTGTGCAAAATTGCAGGCTGGGCAGTCTTGTGTGTGTGTATATAAAATAAGGTAAGCTGTAGTATAAGATAGAATAAGAGTGATAATCATGTAACCCAAGCAAAGGATCAATTCTTACGAAAATATTTCAGATGTAGTAAAGTTTGTAAATTTAAATGATTCAAAACTGAATTAAAATGGTAATTCTCTTCATAAAAAATGTGTGTGTAACTCATTCACACAACCTTAGAAATTACGTCTGCATCCCAAACATACGTATGACGCAACCTTGAAGCCACGCGATGGTAAGTAGGAGTGAGTTAACCTTAATTTTAAATTATTACGATATCATTCTTTTTAATAATATAGAAGGTTTCATTGGCGCCCGAACAGGGACGAATTTAAAAAATAAATTCCATACCTATAAATGGGATGCAATCGTAATTTGGAAGTTGTGTGAGAATACGCAAAAGATACTTATGTAAAGTTAAGTTACGCTAAGTAAGTAAAGAATATTTAAAATATAAATATATATTTAAAATATATATTATTTATATTGTAAACAGAATAAATACCTAAAAAATAATAATAATAATGGAAAATACAGAGAACGGAGTCGATTTGTCCGACTCGACTGTGATAAGCGAAATAGCTGAATTAAATGAATCAGCTGTGATGAGTAGTCTTGACATACATTCAACACCGAATGTAGGTCAAGACGAGAGAATTATGAATGTAAGCAAAACAAATGAAAAAGATAGTACAGATGATTCGGGGATCCAAACGACCCCAAAATCGAATAGAGAAAGTAAAAATAATAATGGTGAAGTCAGCTTCACTGACAATAAAACAGAAAGTCAGTCGACACCAGTCCCGATTAAAAAATCTGAAGATCAAGATATAATGAAAATGATACAATTTCTTTGTACCAGTTTCAATAAATTTGATGTAAAGTTAGATGAACAAAAAAACGATATGCAAGAGTTATTAAAAAATCAGAATAATGAGTTAAAAAATGAAATACAAGAAATGAGTAAATGTGTAGAAAGTACTAATGAAACGATAAGATCCAGTTTGAATAAATTAGAACAGAGTGTGGAGCGAATGGGAGTACATGTGATGAGGACAGAGAAAAATAAAACAAATGAAAATTGTAATGACAAATGTAAAAATATGATACCAGAAAAAGAGTTAATAAGTGATAACAATAATGTTGAAAATAATGAGAATAGTAGTAATGTATTTGAAGAATTAGTATCGGAGACTGATACGGTAAAAATAAAGAATGAGAGTACTGATGAGTTGGTGGAAGGTAGGGATTATGAGATGTTAATGTGTGTAAATGAGTTAGAGAGAGAGTGGAGAAATAATGTTGTGGTAGAGTGGGGACAGAGGGCAAATTTTCCCTTTATTATTTATGATATTTATGATGATTTATTGAGTCCACAAGTGTTGTGGTTGGAGGGCAAGAGTCCCGTATTGGTAGATGAATTGAGGTGTTTATTTTTGTGGAGTAATTGTGTACCCTCTGTCCGGAATAATTGTGAGAGTGTGATGTGGTGTTATGAAGAGAGAGAGGTAAATAGAGAATGGTATGTAACAGAATTGTATAATTTGAATAGAAAGTATGATGAATGGAAAGAAGGCTTAGAAATATATTTGAATAATAATGATTACAATGATTTGGAAAAAATAATTAGACCGAGAGTGAATGAATGTAATGACGGAGACTTAACAAAAATACCTAACGTAGACTGGTTTAATGAGTATTCTGGTAAAATGAGTGAATTTGGTTGTTCTGGTTATGACACACAAAGTAACCATTTGTTTGTAAATAAAAAGCAACAGTGTTATATAAAACCAAGGTTGATTTGGGACGATGGAGGGTAGACTGTAAGACAATAAAAGACAATTAAACATTTTGTTTTATGGTTGTTTGACATGGCAGATTTGGACATGAAGTGAGATACACTTGAACAGTTGTTGACGAATATTTTGTAAATTTGAAATTTGTAAATAATAATGTAGTAATTTTGATTGTGTATATGTAGAATGTTGAATAAATAAATGTGTGTAATTGTGATGATAAGAATAATAATATTTTGCCAGTTAAATAAGTAATAACATTAATATTGAGAAACAGTAATTGAATAATAATAGTTTAGGGTAATGAATTTTGTATTGTTAATAATGAATTTAATTAAACAATTTAATACATGTTAAATATTTTGTTTGACTATTTCAATATTGTATAATTAACTTTTTAAGGAATTTAAATCATTTTGATAATAGATGGCTGAATTATTTGAGGTGAACTAATATGTTGTGAAATGTTTCAGTGGTGAGGTGAGAGTATTGTGGTATGTTGCATATGTTTTGAGAAATGGGCTGTAAGTATTGAAATTTTACAATATGAATAATGTATAACAAAAAGGTTGACAGGAGTGATTGATATGTTAATTCAGTAATGAAATATTTTGAAATAATTGTGCTAAATAAAAATAATGGTTAAAAATATATATTAATAATAAATTTAGAATTTTTGAAAATCTGATTACAACACAGGATAAATTCATCATGATGATAAATAAAAAGAGTTAATGAAAAATTTTAAATCATAATGTTTATAAATTTTTATATAAGTTATTTAAAAGAGAGTTGTTTGTTTGATGTATGCTAATAATCCAGGTTTATTGCTATTTGTGTATTGTGTTATGTGATGTTTTAAAATAGTATTTTCATTATGTGTGTAAATTTTTTTATTAAGCCAATCATTAGACGCCTGGCAGGCAATCAACATAATAGAAGTAAGTGTTGATAATGTATTACATGTATTTGTTCAATTTTAAGATGTAGTTTCATTGTGTTTTAATTATGTTAGGATATCAGCTGATCAGCAATACCATGTCACTGGTATATTGGTTTGTAAATGTTACAAGTAATTAATGTTTAGTGTACTACAGACATTGTGAAATAAAGACAAAAAGAATATGAGAAATAAAATAACAATTTATGCAAATTAATAAAAGATAATTCATGGGTAATAAATGTTTTATGGGACATGCAGACCTGTCCAAGTTGAATTAAAAGTTGAATGTGAAATAGTAGAGATGAATATAATGTAATGCTGTTTTTGAGTTAATGTATGTTATAGAATTTGGTGAAATATTGATGTTGACACAGTGGTAATGGAGACTTTATGCAGATTTTGAATGATATATGGTTGTTTTTATAGTTAATGAGGTTATTTTGTGTATTTGTAGTAATGTAATGAGATTGAGATTTTTGGGGATGGCAATTTTGTATTAGGGGGTAGTGTATTTGGGGAGTCCGCAACAAGGGTTGGGACGGGATAGGGACCGATTGGCGCCGGAAAGGGTTACCTAGGGGGAGTCCAGGGACCAACATAAGGGGATGAGTTTTGGGAAGGAAACACGTATCCTATGTACAAAGGGTTAGAGAGTATTTTTTTATATATGTAGAGAAGGCGGCGTTTTGAGTTAAATGGTAAGTTGGGGTTTAGAGTGTCCTGATTAGTAGATATTTTGGTAGAGATGGGTGTCATGGGAGTTGCAGTTGATAAATGTTAGAGTCAGGGGGAGAAAGTTTATATATGTATAGAGATCTAATACGGTAATTGAGAATAAATAATTTATATCACCCACAGTATATTAAGGTAAGATTGTTGAAAAGCAGGAGAGGAATTTATAATAAAGAATGTACAATTGTTTTTTAAACCAGTGACAGAATTTTGATAGAAGTGAAAATAATGTAAAGTCAAGAATTGTTTGTTTTAAATAATTTAAATGTCAATCTGTTTATTATGTATAATAATATTTTGTTTGTTTTAGATACTTTATGTTATTATGTTTTGTATTTCAAGGTAGGATATTACACATATATAAAGTGTTTTCAGAAATCATACATAACATATGTAGGTCAAGGGTTTTGGGACTTGACCTAGTTATGATCAGCTGATGAGTTCATACACCTACTAAGCTTGCAGAGTAGGAATTCAATTTTAATTTGTTTGTTTGATTAATTCAAACTAATCTTTGAATAATTTTAATAAATGTTATTTAATAAATAAATTTAATAAATATTTAATGAATAATTTTTTTTTTGAATTTTAAAATTTTGAAAATTTTGAATTTTTTTTGAAAAAAAAAATTTTTTTTGATGTTTCGCCTGCCAGCGAGTGAATAGGTTGAGTAATGATTATTTTATTGTGTATGTATTAATGATGTTTCTTTTATTGTATTGCTTTATATTGGTAGGCTATAAATTGTTCTCATGCTAGAGTAAGGATGTATTTATATTAGTAGAAATGTCTAGGTTAAGTCATTTGCAACAAAAAGTAGAAAAACAAGGAAGAGAATTTTTTGATAAAATATTATTTTTTTTTTTTGAATTTTGAGTTTTTTTTAAATTTTTAATAAATTTTAAAAGAAATTTTTTATTTTTTGTGTGTTATGGTAATATATAATGTTAATGTGTGTGAGCCCAGTATCTGCTAAAGGCAGCCCAGCTTGCAAAAAGGGGAGCCACATCGGCGGAGGAGCTGGAACGATTTTAGCCAGGGGTTGAGGATTTTGGGGGTAGCATGTTAGAAGGCGAGGTGTGCCGTGGTGCGAGTCTGATCAATTTCTCGGTGTTGGGATCTCTAACAGAGAAGTCCAGTGATCTCGTTCAGATGAGTCCATAGTCGCTGAGCCAGGGGGGTCGTGTACCCATGCAGATTATGAACCAGGGGGTTGTTGGCACCAGTTCCTCACCGGTCCTCTTTGGGGTTTATCGATGAGATTTCTTCTGTCATGAACAGCAGAATTCTCATCGAGGGGGTATTGTAGCGGGTCGATTTTTGGGTGTTTTATTTTAACCGTTTGGGGCATATATTTATATTTTTATTTATTTCGTTTTGGGCGGACTTTTCATAAAATCATTGTGCAACGTATGTGTCAGTATAACAGTCAATGTAACAGAACAGTGAAACAACGCTATAAGACGCAGTTGTTGTTGAGGAATGCGGCTGAAGAATTTACCTCCACAAAATTCTGAGAACTTTGTACCTGTGTGTGGCAGCGCACATACGCAACTGCTCAATCACGCTCCAAGTGACGCTCTAACAAAAACCAAGATGGCTAGAGAGAATAATCTTTGTCGTTTTCTTCAAGATCTTGCGGAAATGCTGTTTTAAGTCCCACCCACTTTTATGACATTAGCCAGTGCCTATTTGAAATCGTCTGCTATCGTCACTCCAACAACTACATGACTAGTATGAATCGAAACTGGGACGACTAACTGGAAGGCATTGATGTCCGTCGTCTTGACTAAAATGCTCCCGGAGTGGGGAACTGAGAGACGCCGGCAGTTCGTTGTCGACTCCCGCCTGCGCAGGCCGCCCGTCAACCGGGCTCAGAAACAAATTTTTATAATTAATGTAACAACTAACAATAACAAAGTATGTGACCGCGGTCAAGTAAAAGTGCAGAACATAGTTATATATATATATTTTTCGGACACTAAAAGGAAATATAAGGGAATGAGGAGTGCACGCGAGGACCACGTTGCCGACGGGGAGGGATATTATTAAAAAATGTTAAGGGTTATATAATTTTTTGTGTGTTTGTGTGTGTGCAAAATTGCAGGCTGGGCAGTCTTGTGTGTGTGTATATAAAATAAGGTAAGCTGTAGTATAAGATAGAATAAGAGTGATAATCATGTAACACAAGCAAAGGATCAATTCTTACGAAAATATTTCAGATGTAGTAAAGTTTGTAAATTTAAATGATTCAAAACTGAATTAAAATGGTAATTCTCTTCATAAAAAATGTGTGTGTAACTCATTCACACAACCTTAGAAATTACGTCTGCATCCCAAACATACGTATGACGCAACCTTGAAGCCACGCGATGGTAAGTAGGAGTGAGTTAACCTTAATTTTAAATTATTACGATATCATTCTTTTTAATAATATAGAAGGTTTCAACTATTCAGCTTGATATTCAACAAAAGACTATTTTAACTTGGTCAAAATCTGGCCCAGTTAATCTTTGAAAAAGTATTGTTAACATATTTCGATTACCCATACACATGATACAAAATTACATTATATATGGAATTTATTTATTTTATTCATCACTTTCATGAATTATGAACCTTATCATTGGTTTAATCATCTCATTCCTTTTAAATTGATATATTATAGTCCATATCTGTAGACATTTTGTGGAAATTACCAAATTTCTTTCCTTTTTGGAAATTTAGGCTCAAACATTGATTTCCGCCTTTATACAACTTTTCTTCCATTTTAATTGTTATTAATACTATTATAATAAATTTCAATTAGTCATATTTCTCTTCCTTTCCTTAAATACATATAAATTAAACCTTTGAACTGGTTTTTTGTGTTAGTCTCTGAATTTGACATTGCTCTTTAAAATTAATTAATTTATATATTTTGAAAATTTACAATATTTTAAGGTATATTTCCTTATTATCATTTTAACTCATAGGATCATTCCCAGTAGTGGTTAACTGATTTACCTTATCTAAATTTTGCTAGTTTACAGGATTTATAAGTGAATTATACTGGTTTATATGGTTTCTGTGAATTCACCAAATGGCCTAGAGTTTAGAATTTTACATTTCTGTCTTTCTCAAATAAATTTAATCCTACCACTCCTCTGACTTTACATAGTTATTATTACATGAAAATAAAATGGTTTATAACTTATTGTGAGGTGTAGTATTTAATTAACACTGTTATAAAAAAAATAATTATGAACATTATTTAGCAATCTGTACAATTGAACGTACTGCTGACGTGGTTTGAACATATACATTTAACTCCTTTTGAATTAACACAGCATACCTACTGAAACATTATTAATGGTATGCATGCTGTTATTTAGCAAACATAACTTATTTTTAACACATATAAATCTTATTTTCTAATAATTCTTACAAATACATTGATTTTATGGCTGTGAACAAACAGCCTATTTAAACATTTTAAATCTATGAATACTAAAAATTCATGCCAGTCCCTTCTGGTCTAAACCATTATTATTTATGATCCCCTTCATCAGTAAACATGACCACCCATACTCTAGTTATTAGCATTTTTTACAAATGTCTTGTAAATAAAGAGTTACATTAAAATAATAAAATACTGGAAATCTTCCATTTTATTATTTTATGATGCTGTTTATTATTGGATATTAAAGTTGTTATATAGCATATTGATAAGTCATAGTATCACTAACTTTAAGTTTATTGCATTTCCAAAAAACACTTACACAAATTCACTTTCACTGGTGGTTCTGATATTTTGAGTCTCACTATCTCAGACCAGACCTTTAGTAATCATGGACTGTTAAGACTTGTTTATTTTCTTTATCACACAATAGCTTTAGTCGGTTCACTTCTTATAATACTATACAACACTTTAGGTTTCTAAATAATTACATTTTTATAGGATTTTGGTATGTTATACTTTCTTTTTAATCGTTTTTGTGGGTTTGGGGTTGATGGTAGTTAATAATAATAATAATAGGTTTTACAACGGTGTTTCTTTCATACTATTTCTTCCTCTCCTCCTGTCTTCTTTCTTGTCTTTCTTCTTATCTTCTTTCTTGTCCTTCTTCTTATCTTCTTTCTTGTCTTCATTCTTGTCCTTCTTCTAGTCTTCATTCTTCTGGTATTCTTGTCTTCATTCTTCACTCTTGGGTAAACCAAGGTACTTCGTGTTATCTCGACTGATGTTTAGTTTGGAGCATCTAATTTATTTACTGACATGGACCTTGCTCTTCTCTAAAGGTTTCAGGGTATTGTTTTCTTCCTGATCACAAACTTTATTCTTCCTTCTTCTTGTCTTTGGGGTATTTTGGTGTTCACCACTCTTAAACTGATTCTCTTTCTTCTTGATATGGTGTTATTTAATTTGTTTACTGCTCCTAACTTCCTGGGTAAATTCCTGATCTTATAATATGAGTTGCTTTTAATAATTTCTTTGATATTTAAACAGTGGTTTTTATATAATGTAATGAGGATTTTTATTTTATTGTGGTTCATTCCTTTGATTTCATTAAATCTCATTCAATATTATTTTAACATATGTGGTGTAATTAATTTTTATGATTTTATATGACTTAATAAGTAGTGGATTTTCTGTCGCGCTACAATATATATAAAAAATATTCATCTGAAAGCAATTAACGTTGATCACATTTTATACAAACCTTATTTTAATACAAAATTAAAACGTCTTTAATAAAATTTTTGTTTTATTTTTCTGAAAATTATTTTGCTTTTGGTTTTTTTCGTCGTCGAATGCACAAAAATTATTATTACTGAATAAATCTCTTTGAATTTGAGGTTAGACGTGTTATGTGAAGCGGGAAATCTGTCTACTAAGCTTGCTTGGCTACCTCTTATTACGATGTACTGCACGCTTTGTTTGGAGTGGTGTTCTTCAAATTTTACATTATCTGGTAAGTAAAACACCTTTTGTAACATATTTATACCTTACTTCTATGGAACCTATAATCTTAAGAGTGCTATAATTATGTAACAATGAATGAAAGGTTTCAGAACTGTCAAATGTCTATATAGCTTTTATTAATAGCAGTGTTGAAAATTTTTAAATTTTGTAAATTGAATTGCTTATTTAGTTTTGTTACAATCGTAATGAATATATCTTGGAGTTTGTTAGGTTAAAACGTTTTAGGTTTTTTACAGTCACTGTTAATACTGTCAATTCATTATGTTAATTTGACTTGATTACATAACCTAATATTTCACATTTATGCTTAATGATAAAATAATGATTTTTCTAACTGTTTAATTAAGCATTTGTCGTGGTAACTTAATCCAAGTTTATTTTTGAAATTTATTTACGGTAATTTAACCTAGTGTTCTATGAATAAACAATTTCTTCATTTCCATCAGTTTCTGATGAATTAAAATTCACTGCAGTTTAAATATCTGTGTGAATTACGATTGGTACACTGTTCATCATTTAGTGTTAACTGAATAATCGAATCAATTAAAATTTTAATTTTTTGACAGAAAAATTGTATTTTATATACCATAACCTATTTCATTATATTGTTAGGATAATATGTTTACAGACCTAAATAAGCTTACTTATTGGTTTAATTTAAACTTTTCCAATTTAGAATAATTATTTTTATAATGAAAAACTGATTTCGCACATTGTTTTTTAGAGTTTTCCTTTACTTGATTTTATAACAAATGACAGTTATTTTTCTGATTTTAACTGTAATTTTTATGGTTTTATATGGAAAGGAATGACTCCACACTTTGGTTAAAATCTCTTAGTAAATCTGGCAAGGAATGAAATGCATACCTGTGATCTACGCATGTAACGACATGAGTTATGCTTTACTTTAGTTGGCCATGTCAAGAGTGTTTCTTTAGTTTATTACTGCTGGAACGAGCAAGGGACTATGTGGTAATTGATCCAGAAAAACAGTAGAATCACTAAAACCTAATCAAAGAATAAGGTCCTCTTTAATCTGTTTCTTCGGTCTATGCAGATTATCGGGTCAATAGGCCCATCGCTCTCTTCAGCAAAATAAACTAATGAATCCCTCTTGTCATAACCAGCTTAATTAAAATATATCTCATTATATGTATAGATCACTGTTTTTCGTGTCATAGTACATAATAATGCTTTTCCAAGGTGCTGGGCTCATAATGGATTTAAACCCACATTTTAATTGGTAAAGAAATAATAACAACAGAACTAAACGTTTTGTAAAGATACCTCCATATCATTTTTTTTTCTGTACATTTTCATAAAATGTGTTTTTGAAAAACATAATTGTATAATACACATCAAAATTATATTGTAGGAATCTCATGAATTTATATTTTCAGTCTTGAAGGCTTGATACATAGTAGATGAGCAGAATGTTTACATTTTTATAATCACTAAAATTATAAAAAGAAGCATTATTAAATTTTGATATTAGGTATTTATTACTTCTTTGTAAGTGAAAATTCTTTACTCCCACTAAGACATTTCATTACTTCCAGTGGGGTAAATTATTAAACACTACAGTAAAACACTTTAGATATAGATTGGCTACTGTATGGGTTCAGTTCAAGGACCAACCAAACATCCACTCAAATTTCTAAATATAATTTTATATTAAAACAGAAAATAATGACATTTTGTAATTAATTTTCATTTCTCCTAATATGTTCATTGTAAACATATTAGCAGTTGCCAGTGTTATTAAAGAGATTTCACTTATTAACGGCCGTAGAGAAGGTCTACAAACACCATTAATAATTTTATTAAAATATTATTACAGATGGTTAAATTTGAAACGTAATAATTAGACCCATAAACTCTTCCCAGTTCATGTTAATTCTTAATATTATGAATAATTAAAATGATAGGTTGTGAATTAAATTAAGTTAAGAGTGAAGTTTTAGCACTTTTAGCTTGTGCTGTAATAAAGGAGCTTTTACTATACACCTTTTTCTTTATTAAATTAACTTTTTTAAGTTTGTAAATAAATTGATGTTTTTTCAGATTCTTGCCATAAAAAGTTGTTTCAAACATCAGCAAATGAAACTACCTAATCATCAGCCAATGAAACTGGAAGTTCTTTTGTAAATTGTGACAAACAATATGTCACTGAAAAATTTTTTATAGGCATTAAATAACTATTTTTCGTAAGTAAGAATTGTGTTTTGATTTTTTTTTTTTATTTACTTTATTTTACATCGCATCAACTAATAGGTCATTAGCAGCGACATTAGATTTAGTGCATTGAGTTCTTGAACTGTATGTTTTTTTTTTCTTAATAAAAATGATAGACGGAATTTTAACAGCCTACGAAAAGATGCCATGTCTTGACCAGAATGCGAACCCAGGACCACTGGGTTCCTGGGTTTAGCATTGCGCTACAGTGAATTGCTTTTACATAATTATAAATTTTGTTATTATTATATTTACAGATATATTTATTTTAGTGAGCATATGTTAACAATACACCAATTTTGCTAGTTATCAGTTATAAGTAAATTCTCTTTCAAGAGTTGATAGTGGAGAATAACAAAAACTGACACTGTAAGGTTGGTATGCTTATTCCTTCCTTATCTCATACCCATACCTGGAGATCGTAGATTTTAAAATCATACTGTACAAAGTTCATATTTTATATTTATAAAACGTGTTACAATTAGTTGTTTCAATGATTTTCTTTGATTTCATACCCATTACTGAACAGAACCAATAAGTTAAAGCAGTATCTTTAACAGTATCTTTAAGCAGTATCTAAAATGAAACAAAATTTCAACAAAAACAGTTGTATATTAAACTTATAAAAAAGGATCAGTCTTAAATATGTTAATTACAGTGCCATAAAGTGAGGTAGTATCATATATTGTTATATTGTTTCATTTTAGTTGTTATTGTTCTAACAGAAGTTATGATTAACGTCTGTGTATTTATCATTTATGTTTACTGCATGAAGTGAAATCAACTTGATGTTATTAAGTCTGTCGATACATTGGTGCTGAAATCTAAGAGCATAATATTTTATGAATGTTTCCTACATTTAACACAGTAATTCCAAAATGCTCTAAGAATTCGCAAAGTAGTCAGTTACATTATTCAAGTCAGGTAGAACGAGTCATTTAAATTATATTTTACGGAGTTAATTTTGTTCTCGTTAAGTTTCTAGGTGTTGTGTAGTTTAGCTAATGTAAATATTCAGTTCAGGGTAAAATTAATAGATTCTGTGGTAAATTTCATTTCTGAAATTTTGAACCAACTGTTTGGATAAAAATGTAGATTTGTTTCTCGAGTAGATTGTGCTAAATTAAAGCTCATTATCATGGCAAAAGCAGGTTGTTTTGTGACAGGGACTATCAACTCTTGTGAAACAAAGTATTACAGCCAAGATTTGTATGAAAATAGACAGAACAAGTTAAAAATATTCAGTAATATAACTTAACCAATTCAAAACATAGAATACCTATATTTATTATTTTACTGATTTACTAGAATGGCATAAAATTGTTTTTACATGTTCCTATTAAATAAATACACAGACAAATAACATGTGAAGCATTGGCACAACTTGCTCGTAGCACTATTTTTAAGTTATTTTAATATTGCTATGAAAATATTGTATCATTCCATTAAGATTAGGTGGGTAATTGTAAACGAAATATGAAGGATTAACATATTTTTATTTATTAAAAATCATGTATAGGTCTCCAAAATTAAATTAACTGTAAATAATAGTTATTTCAGTCTTTTCTTCTTATGTTGCATACAAAAAATTGTTTAAATGAAACCCTCTAAAATTCAATTTACAAGTACCCCAACATCTTAGGGGTAATTATAAAACAAAGTTGGAACAACTGTAAACTAATTGACACTGTACTATTTTGTGTTGCGTTTTTAATCCCAACTGCATGTTTACAATTATCCAATCTTGGCTTGTATGAAAAGTTAATGGAAACAAGATACTTCAGACATTATGGTTATTAAAAATCATAAAGAAATGTTGTTATGGTTACATAATACAACATGTAAGTAACAGCATAAAAGTTTATCATTTTTAAAACACAAAAACATTATAAAGAAATGACACTAGTAAATAATAAATAAAAATGTATCATTTTCAAAAACAGGAACACATCCAGGGTACTAGTAGAAAATGTGTCTATTAATTTCCTTCATTTATGGATTGGGTAAAACTGTCAATATTTGTTCAAATCTAATACTACTTTCATTATTTTCTTTTAATATAACTTTGTAAAAATTTAATTTTTCAGTCAAGTTAGTTTTATTAGCAGGCATCTTAATGCCAACTTTGTCACCACTTATTGCAAAACTGATAGTTGCTTCGCTCTCGACGAGGCCTTTCGGTGTTTTTACCATCTTCGGGTCTTAAATGACCAAAGATGGTGGGAAACACTGAAAGGCCTCTTAAACGACCTAAGACCCAAAGATTGTGCAAACACCGAAAGGCCTCGTCGAGAGCAAAGCGAATAGCAGTTTTGGAATAAGTGGTGACAACGTTGGTGTTAATGTTTAATCTTTGCGTTGACATCCTGTGACATAAATCTACATTCATCATATATCGTCATCATTCCAAACATACTTGTAGTGAGTTTTATTTCTTGGTCCCCCAATGAAATCAACAAGATAAATTTTCCTAGTTGAATTTTTTGCCACTTTAATATTTCATGTTACTTCTGTGGTATTGTATTTTAAAAAACTTATTGCAAATGAATCTTTGTTTTGTTTTTCATGTTTTAAGTTTTTTATTTTATTTTTTATTTTTTAAGTCCCTTCTTAGATTTGTTTCTTTTATGTTCCTAGACATTTCTTCTTGATTTGTTCTAGCTTTCTTTCTTAATGCTGTCTTCAGCTTCTTTAACTTTTGTCAGGACTCTGCAGTTGTTAAAATTTCTCTGCAGTTTTGGAGAGAACTTCAACAGACGATGTAATGACATTGTAGCCAATAGTGATTGTCTGTAAACTAAAATTTCCCTAGCGTTTACAATTACCCTACCTATCTCTACATAAATTTGAAACAGCATATTTTGAATTGGTTTTTATCTACCAACGTGAACTGCACCCTTAACATGAACTGTATAAGGGCTATCATTTTTATGTCTTGACTTAAAGGTTTCTTCAACCCCAATTTACATCATCTGGAAAGATGGAACAGTGTCACTTCATAAAACTAACAGTACTGTACAAATTTAACAGAAAATATACATTTCTAAATTGAATTATCTTGACTTGCAGGCCAGTCATAGTCAGAAATACTAAAGTGGATGATATTTCCTTGTTTTTTGTTTGAATCAAAACGAAATGTATATGTAATATATTTCGTAATACTGTATATATATAACGTAATATATTATACTTTAATATTTATAACTAAATTTACCTGAAGATATACTATTTTCCTTTAGGAACATGTTTCGGGAGTTCTTGTTCTCCCATCTTCAGCCTTCGCCATCTTGTTTCTGGTGCCATCTTCGCCATCTTGAATTCAAATTAAGTTTTTTATAAATTTAAATATTTTTCAGTCAATTATTGGAAAATATTGTTTGTCTTAGCGGTTCAGCACCAGTGTTAATTTAAGGGTAACCTGATTTAGGGTGGGGAGGGGGATTTTATTTTTCATTGTTCTGCAGATTATATTGTATTGTTATTAAATGATTAAATGTAACTACCGTTTTTGTGTCTGTTTCAGGAAAATAAAGCAGAAGTGGCAGTGGAAGTTGTAGATGAACATATCAATGTTGAAGGTGTAGATGAACATAACGATGTTGAAGTTGTAGAAAGTGATGCATTCAATATTCTAAATTTTGGAAGTGATTATTGTACTCCTATTGTAGAGGAACCAAACTGTGCAGGGTGTTTGATATTGGCAGATATCCGTAAAAAAAAAAGAAAAATCAGTTATTATTGACCAAGAAAATGCTGATTGTAGAAAAGAAACTATTAATGATAATAAGAAAAACAGAAAATTGGATAGAAAAAACTGTTGCCCGTTTTGTCACATTTTAGTGACAAATTTTGCTAGAAACATTGTAAAACATCATCCGTTTGAAGAAAAAGTAAAAGAATATACTATGATTTTAGATGAAACTTTAAAGGAAATAAAAACGAAAAGAATGGCTATTACTGACAAACTGAGAAAGAAAGGTAATTATGATTATAACTTGAAGGTAACCAACAAGGGAAACTGAAAAGCTCATACCAATGAAGAGACCAGCTAATTCAAAATACACAGTTAATTCATTGACTCACGTTGTTTCCACAAAATGTCTTGGACTTTTCGAAAAAGAAAATATGTATCTACACTACAGGCACTGCAATAATAAGGGATTTGATGATAATAACTGCGAAAGAAGAAACAGAGTTACAAAAACGTGTTCATTAATGTTAATCCCAGATGTTCCTGAAGTTTCTGAGTCACTGAAAAAAGTCATATTTCCAACAATGTTGAAAGATAAATTTAGTTTCATTGCTCAAACTGATCCGTTAATTGTACGATTTGCTACAAAGTTTTTTAAAAACCACAGAAGTAATCAGCATATAAAATATTACTAATTGTCAGCTAATTGTCTCAATTTATGTGTTTTACTTGAAATAACTTTGTTTCTGGAAAAAATTGTGTTTTTTAAATTAATTTTGTGTGTAATCTACTACTTATTATATTTTTTATTAGTATTTTAATGTCTTAAAAGACAAGAAGTTAATTTTTTGTATTATTGTTAATAATATTTGTAATTATTTACTTTCTAATTAGTCGTTAGTCTAATTAGTTTCCTCTTGTTGTGACATTTCTTTTTACAGTTATTGAGATGCTTAATTTAATTACTGTTATTTGTTAAAATAATAATTATAATTTTTTTTTTTTTTTTAGAATACAATTTTCCATGTCTAAAAATGTATTTTATTTTTTTTATCATGTTAATATAACCTTAATTGAAATGAGGATTACAAGTGTTTAAAATTCAATAATAATATCTAAAAAGTTCAAAAGACTCCTGTATTTAAAAAATAGGTAATTGTTATTTTTAATGAATCCTTGTATATTCTTGTAATAAGAATCTGTACAGTGTGCCAAAGTCTGTGTGATTTAATTTAGTGCAAACTTTTTTACTTGGACGTAATTTTATATTATTTTTATTATTATTGTACTTTATTGTAAGACAAACAAATCTTTTCTACTAAACTTTGTCTAGTACCACACTTAAAAAATGACAGTGCAGCTAATTATCTCAATTTGTGTTTTACGTGAAGTAACTTTAAATAATTTTTTTGTTTTCTCATCTTTTTGAAATTAATTTTGCTTGTAATCTATTATTCATTGTATTTTTTATTAATTTTTAATGTCTTAAAAGACAAGAAGTTATGTTTTTGTATTATTGATAATAATATTTACTTTCTAATTAGTAATGGAGTTTTCTCTTTTTTGTGAGATTTCATTTTAGAGTTTTGCTATGCTTAATTTAATTACTGTTATTTGTTAAAATAATAATTTACTTTTGTTAGAATATAATTTTTTATGTTTCGAAATGTATTTTTATTTTTTTATCATGTTTATATAACCTTAATTGGAATGGTGATTACAAGTGTTCCAAATTCAATAAGAATATCTAAAAAGTGCAAAGACTCCTACATTTAAAAAAATAGGTAATTGCTATTTTTAATGTAGATTCTTGTAATAAGAACCTGTGCAGTGTGCCAAAGTCTGTGATTTATATTTAGTGTTAACTTTTTCCTTGGTGTAGGCTTATTGGCTATTGGATTTGATTCCAGGATAGTGTGACTTTTGTTATCAGTGGTTCTCTTTGTCCCATAAGTTCCCGCGTAAAATTTATATTACTTTATCATTCAATCATGCAAAATAGACTATATAACACATAGAGTCTGTTCAAAACAAGGTCAGAAAAAATAGGGAAACCAAAGTTTAGTAACTAAATTGAAGCGTTTTATTTTATTCACAGGGTTTAACTTGTCATAGAAACTGTTAAGCTTATTGAACCAACTGAAATGTGACAAACAAGGGTTGGCTAAAGATTAGATTGGTGAGAATATATTGTGTTTCCACGAAATTTAGGTACATGATTTCTAATTTGATCAATCGTATGCAAAATTTTATTTAACTCACAAATAGGATACATCACCACCTAGCTTTTTGTCAATAATCTAATCAGCTTTTTTCTTTTTATTAAAGACCCTCTTAAGTTGAAAGTTTCTGTAAAAAGATCCGAATTTCAGCTTTGACAGGAAAAGAGAAAATATCACACAATGGGGAATCAACAGTTTTGTTATATTAGTTACTGTAATGAAAGGGACAGTGATCGTTGTAAAATTAACATTTTACTCTACCATACTTTTTCCACTTGAATGAAGTAACCATTATTTTATTCAGTTGTATTCAAATTCTGTTTGCAGGAACCATTAATATTAAACTATAAAATGAGATATTCTTTATGGAATGTCTTAATTTTTCTTTAACAATGAAATGGGTAAAAATACAATAGAAGTTTCAGCTGTAATAAACATTGTTGTAATAACAGAGACAAAGAAGAAACTTTAAAGTACAAAAGATTGTTTGATGTTGCACAGCGCCATAGCCTCAGAGTGGAGTGGCAGTTACGACTGATAAGAGATGGAGAAATAAAATACAAAACTATATTTATTTCAATCGTAGAATAATAATAGTGAGATTTAAGATAGACAGAAGGTATCTTGTTGTGGTAGGTGTATATACACAAGAAGAAGGAAGAAAGGAATGTACTAAAATACGGCAATATTTTATGAGGAATTGCAGAAGAAAATTAAAGTCAATCCCAACAATTACTTGGTAATAAATGGAGATTTAAACCCCAGAATAGGAGATTCACCAATTCAATTCAAGGAGTTGTAGGCAAGTTTGGAGAGCAGACTTTAAACTCTAATGGACATGAGCTGAGGTGCTTTTGATTCCTATAATGAATTAAAAATAACAAACAGCTTTTTAGAAAAAAGGACATACATAAGTATTCGTGGTGTGCGAGAGGGCAAAGATGAATAATAGATTATATTAGGGTCAATAAGAAACTGAACACACACGGTTCTGACCAATTTTTAGTAATTAGGAAAACACACCAAGACTCCAGGGATGTACTGACATCTAACATAGAAGCAGACGTTCATGGAAGACAAGAAGTAACATATTAACTTCTGAAACAGCCTAACAAAACTGAGAAAGATAATGCACAATTTCACATGACAAATGAGGAGGTAAATAATACAGGAAGACAAGATATAACCATCACTCTTCCGGTTGTTAATAGCAATATATATCTTGGGGATAACATAACAATATCAGGGGACCGAGCTTTGCTCGGTTTTGATATTTATTTATATATATAAAGATTATTTTTACATTAAATTGTCTAGGATTTGTAAACATAAGCAGAAATTTGTAAGCGTAAACAGAAACTATATGTGTATTGTATAAACATTTAAAAATATCGGTATGGAGAACCATACGTGACTTCCATATTCTAAGAGTTATATTTAAAATCATTTTCGAAATGAAATATTACCATAGAAACTACTTCTTTCTACTTACTGCTTCAGCCTTAACCACAGTACTAGATGGTGACAGGTGAGATTCGGCATAGTTCGTTTAAAGCGAATGAGGCAACCTGAACTTGCCTCAGCGTTTTTTGTATACATCGTATGTAAGCAATGTAGTGGTGTGATAGGGAAGTGAAGGGAGGGGGGATTGTCCCGCGCTGTACACATAGAGCGTTGAGGCATGCCTCACTTCTGTGGTCCAAACAGTTAAGTTAAAGCGCCTGTGTTGTTTCTAAGTGTTTCTTTTATGCGGTTATTAAAAGTGTCACTGTTATTCTGCTGAACTAACAGATGATCAAGATTGTTATTTGAATTATTTGTAACATTAAACATATATATATATAGAAACTAATCAAGTTTAAAAATTTGAAGTTCAATCAGTTGTATTATTGTGTATGACTAATATAAGGATTGTTCAATAGAAACACGCATAGAGCTGTAAAGCATTTTTTATTCAACGATTTTAAAAGAAGTCTCCAATAACATTAAGACATGAGTTCCACTGTTGCGCTAACCTGTAGATTCCCTGCTAGTAAAATTCTTACGGCTGTTTGTGGAACCATTCGGTTACAGCAAACTCTACCTCAGCATCCGATTTGAACCACCGTCCTTTTAGTGATTCCTTAAAAAAATTTAAGATAGATTTTTGCCTACCCATTCATTAACTACTAGCTTCGCCAGTAAGCAAATTGATGTCCATTTTTTTGGCTTGCACGCGTTATGTTGGTGTGGGTTTCGGCACTTTCCATTTAAAAAGCGTGCAAATGTAAGAAAATAAACATGAGTGAGGCCAGAAATAACGTGAATTGTGTGTGTGTGTGTGTGTGTGTGTGTGTGTGTGTGTGTGTGTGTGTGTGTGTGTGTGTGTGTGTGTGTGTGTGTGTGTGTGTGTGTTACCTGCCTTTTTATTGCTGTAGGCATAATAATAAAATGGAAACGTAAACATTACATAACTGAGATATTACATAACCTGCCACGAACGATATATTATTTTATACATGGAGGAGTTCAGTGACATACACACGTACAGAAGAATTATATATATAAAGATATTAACTCATACATAATTTGCATTAAAATTAAAAAATTATAATTTTATTGCCTGGCAACAAAATTATTTTATTTTTAACAATTACCATTGTTTCAAAAAGTTTAAATGAATTTTCAAGTACTTTACTCTTGTTAAAACGTAAAAGGTTGCAGGTAAACTACCCCTTCCCCTTAACCGATCTTCAACAAAATCGAAAGTCCTTGAGACCTCTACAATTTAGGGACGTATGCAAAAAAATATTTGATTCTGTTTGAATTTGCGGCTGTTATCGTTTGCCATAGAAAATACGCTTGATAAAAAAGCGTTCCAGGTAAACTACCCCTTCCCCTTAACCGATCTTCACCAAAAACAATAGGTCTTGAGAACTCTACAATTCAGGGCTGTATACGAAACATTATTTAATTCTGTATGAACTTGCGGCTGTTATCGTTTGCCAAAAAAAAAAATTTCCCTTGATAAAAAAAAACTGTTGCAGGTAAACTACCCCTTTCCCTCAACCGATCTTCACCAAAAACAATAGGTCGTGAGTACTCTACAAATCAGGGCTGTATGCAAAAAATTATTTGATTCTGTTTGAATTTGCGGCAGTTATCGTTTGCCATAGAAAAAAAATCTACATAGACAGACAGACACACACACAGACACTTTTCGGAAAACGACTTTTTTTCATGTTTTGAGTGTAGTACAATCAGAATCTGCAATAATCTCGAACACGATTTTGCATAGTCCTTCGGAGACATCCAAGTTTCACAAGAGCATTATTATTGTATTTTTTACAAGTTTCAGTTCATGTGGTGGTAGATCAGCCATTTCAATGGAATTCAGAAGTAAATTCGAGACCTCCTTCTGGTTGATCTTTGACAGAATCATAACTGTTGTAAACTTTGCACTCTCCAGGAAGCTTTTCAATAATTACTGCATTAATTTTATTAACATCTTTATTATTGGTTCTAGTATAGCCCTGTCCTTCGTATTTTCATATCTGTTTTTAGCCAGACAGTCTCTGAATACTTCTTCAGTAAGATTGCCGTTGGAAAGAATATCCTCTGGTAGTTCAATCTCATGCATAGCATTTACTGGCAAGTCTCCATTGTCAACTTTTAATAAATATTCAGCAAAGTCTCTTTGCTCTGGATTCACACGCATATTTTCTGTCAGTGAAAAGAAGTTAAAATGACGCCAAAGTCTGTTTTCCTTAATCGAAAGGTCTACCAACTCACTGCGGTTAGCACGAGGTTGAACGGGCAAACATTGCCAGAAATCTCCTCCAAAGACAATAATCTTTCCACCAAAGGCTATATTAGGATTTCCTATAGAACGACGTATTTGATCCATATTGTGTAATCCATATTTAGGTACATACCCCATGCACCAACCCGAGCGTTTTACTCTATAATAAAACGTACCTTTCTGTTGTAAGTCACAAAGAAGCAAAAGCAACGTTTCAAAAAACTCATAAATTATTATTAACTTAACTTATTAACAACCTTTTTCGAAGGTTTCAATACAATCCTTTAATTTTTTGTTCATGATGTGTCCGTGTATGAATGCTTACCTCAGAGAACACAGAAAACACAACAGCGTACAGGGAACACGTTATAAATTAAATACGTTATTGCTCGCTTAATATAATTAGTTAGGGTAAACAATTATTGCTCGTCTCAACTTTTATTTTGTTTATTTACATTGATTGGAACAGCTAATTATTCTTTTTCATATATATATATATATATATATACATATCGATACTGCACCGTTTGCATTTATCAATGGTTTCTGTAATTTATTTATCTGTAGGTTAAGAAAGCTGGCTAGAAATTACAGTCGCCTAGCAATAATTAATTGTTACGCGGTATCGGTCCCGCGATATTTTAAAATAAAGGCCCTCAGATGTGGCCCTGACGAATTTTGCGGAGAATGAGACCGAGTCCAATCAATTCCTGGTGACAAAATACCCTTAAGTACCAACTTCCAAGAAAATCGTTAGAGCCATTTTCGAGAAAGAAAAACATACCTACATACAATTATATTGCTCTCTTAATAGTATACGTTTAGAAGAATTAACAGATGTTCTAGACCAAATGAAGAATAGGACCGGATGGAATTAACACAGAACTCTTAAAAGGTGGTGGACTGCTATTAAAACTACAACTTTGGCATTTGATTAATGCATGCTGGAAAACAAACACTATTCCAGATTTTTTGAGAATAGCAGAGGCTGTTTAAAAAGGGATAGAAATGACTGTGGAAATTATCAAGAAATAAGCCTTTTGAATACGGCCTACAAATTATATACATGGATAATTAATAACAGACTGAAGAATACTGCAAACGCTCTCCTTCTTGAACAATCTGGATTTAGAAAAGGAAGATCCTGTGGTAACAATGTCACAATTATACATCACAATTTTTGATCGAAAAAAGAAGAGATTCAATCTAGAGCCACACATTGCCTACATAGACTGTGAAAAAGCATTTGATCATGAGAATAGAGATATAGTGTGGAAAATATTAGAGCAAAGAGGATACTACCCACATCATACAATAGAAGTAATAAGAAGCCTATATGAAAGAACGGACATTACTATAAACACTGAGAAGGAGAAAAGAGAATCTATTACTCTTAACAAAGGCATTAGACAAGGGTGCAGTTTCTTTGTCACTCACTTTATTTAACATACGGCTATATATTGACGATGTAAGGCAACGGAAACAACGAACTGGTCCTGGAATCTACTTACTTCCCGATAATTTCTCCATTAATATTATTTTGTTTGCTGACGATCAAGTCATCCTACAAGAAAAGGAAAGTGGATTACAAAAATCAGTGTACCAACTCAGTAAAATTTGCCATGAATGTAATTTAAAAACCTCCACGACAAAGACTAAAATAATGGCATTTAAATAGTAATAGACAATAAAATTATTGGAAAAATATCTCACTTCGGCTATCTAGGGTGCAACGTAAGCTATGAATATGAAGACGATATCGATAATAAAATAAACAGATACAACAATGCGTAAGACTCTGGGAAAGAAAGTACAAAAAGATACAGAAATGAAATTTTATGGCTGCACCAGTATTGATGTACGGGAGTGAAACGTGGACACTCACCCAAAATCAGAAAAAAACGAATTGAAGCTGCCGAAATTAAATTTTTAAGGGAGTCAACGTGTCCAGCCTGAGATATCACATAAGAAATGCAGACATAAGGCAAGAGCTGGATATATACTCAATAAACGACAAAATTAAAAAAAAAAAAAAAAAGAAAGAAAACTGAATATAACACATAAATAGAATGGGTGACTCGATAATACCAAAAAAGATAATCCAGTAGCCTATAAGCCTCTTGGAGAACGAGATAGAGGCAGACCAAGATAACGGTGGTTGTGAAGACGGTACAGGCTGAAAGCCTAATCCTTGAAGTGAAGAAGAAGAAGAAATTTGGCCCAATCATGCAACTTTGTTTGACAATATTTCTATATATTTGGTTGTAACGGTATTACGAATAAGTAAATTTTGTGCTAATTGAGTGCAAACTATTTAGGAATTATGAGGAATATCGGGAAACGGATTTCATTGCAGACTAAATAGAAAAAAACTTCAGTTACCAGGAAAATATTCGAAGCTATATGATTAGTCTTTTTTTTGTAGTACTGTACTGTGTTCATAAGGTATGCTGTTTTGTACGAATGGATTTTTTGTGTGTTAAAGAACCGCGGTGGCAAAACCGACTAACCCTCTGTCAGTTGATGATTGGTTAACATCGCCTGTCATTGTGTTAGACCCGCGGTATAGCAGAACTAAACAAAACCGACTCGTATTCACTGGTAAGTGTTTACGTTACTTCCAAGGTTCTGAATCTATGTAAAAATTAAATGTCCACAGCCCGGTGGTTGTGCTCTTGTGTATTGGTTACTTCAGATGGCTGAAATAAAAATAAACAAATAATATAGCGTAGTAAAAAGTCTTAGATCAACGGACGCCTTGATTGATGGCTCAGTCAGTTGATCGCCATTCATTAATACGTTGAAGGTCTCGGGTTGCGATTACCTGTTTAGGCTGGAAATTTTTTTAACTAGCAAAGCTATTGCAACAGTTCCAAATGGACTCCAGACTGTAATGACCATTGTAGCTGATGCAATTTTACATACATATTCTAAAAAAAAATTAATAATAATAATAGATACCAATCCATTGTTTCGTGCAGTTAATTCGTTCCCAAACATTTGCGCACGAAATGAAACTGCACTGAACGAGAACGTATTTTCCATAAACAAATATGCGTTTCATGGTTATTCAGTTCTGAAAGTCTTATATTATTTATTCAACAACCTGAAACCTTATGTAAGTTTACATAGCATTCACAATCGTGTAAACCTATTACCCTATTACCGTAAAGTGGTGGCGTAAAATATTTGTGTATAAATATACAATACGGTATGAACTCGATAATGTGTCTCGTGTTTGGCTCTAGAGCAAGTAAAGAATTATCATAATAGGGTATTACAGAAAATACAGAAATTATATGTAACTCTAAGACGAAAATATAACAATGAAAAGTTTCCTGTGTTACGCACGTAAGGGTCGGAATTTTGGAAAATATGACTATTGGCCCTGTTTACATTTAAAACGAGTTGACACGGTTCTAGTACGTTCTGTAATTATGCTGTCTGTGTTAAACACGATAAAGTTTGTAGACACAAGACAAAAAGGTGACTGAAGAAGACGTGACATACATACTAAAGTTTGTTAAAAGTTTTTATTTCATAGGCCTAATTGTTTAGCTTTTTAAGTGATATAAATAAAACGATTACCTTACAATGCAACACGAAACGGGCTAATATTAATGACATTCATTCTACTGACATTTTTTGAAAAATAATTCAATCTTAGTTTGAACTCTGCATTCTATCAGAGCGTTTTGATGATTTTAAAGTAGTGAACACTATTTCCTAACAAGCAAACCAGTCACAAACTTCTTTCATTATCTGAGTTGTGTTCTTTAATACAAGCACAAGAGCTTTTGAAGTGAAGAACCTCATCCATCCGATTTGCAGTATAGCTGCGCTTTCACTACAACTGGTCAAATTACTCCTAACCCCATACCACCATTATCATCACTTTCACTTCGGGAGACGTAGAGACAGATGAAGAACGTATTTGAAATATTTCACTAAAATGGAAAACTTTATTAATAACAAGTACAAAAGGTTGTACCGCACTGAAACGAATCTGGCCCCGCGTTATAATGAGGGATAGGTCATAAAATAATATCTGTACTAAACCGAAACCGCACCAAATGAAATTTACTGAACCGGGGATTGGTGTAAAAGAATTAAAGTACTTGCTGATTTGGGGGGGGGCAGAGTTCTTTTTGAGCAAAGTGAAACGGGCAAAGCCCCCTTAGCGCAGCTACATGCAATCGAACTCCTTTAAAATTAGGCTATCATCTAGAATTTTGTGACATTCAAAATAATATATGTTTGAAATACGTTAAAGGGTCCACAGCCGGAGTTTTAAACTACCTTCTCGAAATATATTACCAAATGTGTAGGCCTACAGGCCTACGTCTATGTAGATGATCGTATCTACAACATGCTTTTTGTTCGGCTTGTTATTCCGTTGTCATGGAGAATAATTTAATTGATTCAAAAAATATTTTTAAACGTTTGTTGTAAGTACACAATCGAGCGATGTACCGTGCATATGTGATTTTCATTGGCGACTATTTGGTATTTGGTGGGAAAAATATAATTTTCCTTCTGTAGTGAATTAAACAAAATTGTACAACCTACGGTAGAATATCGTTTTCAATTTGTGCTAGTTCATTACACAGTCCACAACTATGAGACAGTTCATTATATGTTGTTTTGATATTCACCTGTATTTCAGTTTTTATTAAAAATACGTTTATAGAAAAAACACCATAAAAAGTAAGAGCAGCACAAATAGGTCGTCAGACATCGTTACAACGTTAAAATGCGATCACGTCTTCATATTGAAAATGGTGAAAACAGCGTCGACTATAATAAATGATAATAAGTTGGCACTGAAACGAGCATACATACAATTTGAAAATGAATTACAGACCCCTCAAATTTTTTAATGGAGTAATTGATCTAGATTTATGGAAAACATTTTGATGAAGTCTATTCCTGCAATGAAATTTAGCAAAAAAAAAACAACAAAAATACGGCGACAAACAAAATACACGCAAGGGTGTACCATTTGAGCTTTAAGGACTGACATCTATAAAAAAGATTGTAACTATGAAAATTCAACCAATAATGCATGTGTACAGAATGAATGACAGGGTCTTCCATGTCAGCATGCTTATAAAGGTAATAACTGTATTGGCCAAGGTATAGGCGAGATTCTCATTTGTCAACCCCGTACACCAGCAACGTTAAGAAATTGTGTGATGTCAATAGGTATCGTGATTTCATGTTAGGTTTAATAAGGATTTATTGTTACTCATAAATTTTGAAAATAAATAATCTTTTCTGTGCTGATATAACAACACCTGCTGTGATATCAGCCTGATAACGAATTTATGACTTTTCTCCAGATCATAATATTTTTTATTAAATGCCATCGGTTGAAATATCAAGACAATCTGTCCTCTGACGCATACTAAAGTGTTTTGCCAAAAAATATCAAATTACCGAAAGGTGCCCTAATGCAATCTGTTTGAACAATACTATTTTCTGACAATAAAACACAAGTGTTATTAAGGAGTAGGGAAAATAAGGGTTCTGACTCACAAAGGAATGCCGCCTTTCCCACGGTCCAAGATTTTTTACCACGCTCTCCCCACCACCGCTGGACCCGCAGCATCCCAAAGGACCACAGCATCCGCGAATTTCCGCGAATAAAAATTTTTATTTTTTTATTTTTTTAATTTGATTTTTTATTTTTTTAATTAAATTGATTTGCATATCAAGGGGGTGGGTGGGGGGTGGGGTAGGGTTCAATGGACCACCCGCATCCGTGAATATAATTTTTTATTTTTTTAATAAAGCTGATTTGCATATCAGGGTGTGGGTGGTGGGTGGGGGGTTCCAACTTGATGCATTATAGTGTATATATTAAAATATATGATCAGAGTTACCAACCTTTGCATGAGTTCAAATTTGTTGTGTGCTATAATGTATATTAAATCTATATGATCAGGTTTACCAACCTATGCATGGATCAAACTTGATATGTGTGTGTGTGTTATATAGTGTATATATTAAAATATATGATCAGGGTTACCAATCTTGCATTATTGTGTATAGAACAGATCTGCCAACATTTTTCTGTGGTGGGAAATTCAAACTATATGATCATGATTGTGGTCGATATCAATTCTCTCTTTGAATGTAAGTAACTCTCCCTCCCAATCTCTCTGTTTCTAGACATAGTTATCTATCACGATATAAACTCTCTCTCTCTCTCTCTCTCTCTCTCTCTCTCTCACATTTGAATGTAAGTAAAACTATCTCTCTCTCTCTCTCTCTCTCTCTCTCTCTCTCTCTCTCTCTCTCTCTCTCTCTCACTGTGTACATTGAGTAGAGTAGTCGGTGTGATGGTTAAATAATTTTAGCTCACAGCCTCTCTCTCACTCTCTCTCTCTCTCGTTGTCAAAACGCCGACTTCATTTTTTTCAGTGTATTAAATAATTAATAGTTTTATAATGTAGGGTGTATCAGTCAGTGTGAAGGATCACTGTTAGTGGTCATTACCGTGCATGTATATGATTTTAGAAATTTTATATATTCGACAAATATTAACTGTGTACGATGCCGCAGAGTATTGAACTACTTACAAGCGTCCTCTCTCTCTCTCTCTCTCTCTCTCTCTCTCTCTCTCTCTCTCTCACACTCGTTGTCAAAACGTCGACTTCATTTTTCAATGTATTAAATAATTAATTAATAGTTTTATAATGCAGGATGCATCAGTCAGTGTGATTGATCCTTGTTTGGGGGGGTCATTGCCCCATCTGTATATGATTTTAGAAATGTATATATTTGACAAATATTAACTGTGTGTGTGTGTGTGTGTGTGTGTGTGTTGTTGTCACTGAGTATCGAACTACTTACATGTGTCCTCTCTCTCTCTCCCTCTCTCTCTCTGCGTCCATTGTACAGGTTTAATGTAATTGTATGTATATCGTTACAAATGACGAGTAGAAATCCAATCCTTGAAGTGTTTAATAAGTAAATTTTATGTATATATCACTGAATAATAATATAATCGTTCTAGTGTTAACGTTTGCTGCAACAGTTCCTCCACAGGTAATGCAGTTTACAAAATAATTACACACATAGGTTCAGAGGTGTATAGTGAAATAAATTAAAATTATACACGCATGTCGTTACAGATGAAAAAAATAGAAATTAATTTCTTCAAGTCGTTGAGAGCTTCACAATAATGCTGGTCTATTGAGTACATGTGTTTAGTAAGTAAATTGAATGTATATATTGCTGCAGACGGTGGTGGTTGAAATTCATACAAATCTTCTCTATGGTTCCCACAAGTAATACAGTTCACAAAAAAAAAAATAAATAAATTAATTGTACACTGTTGACGACTTCGATATCAATGTATCAACTCTCTTTCCCTTCCTCTCTCTTTGTCTCTAGACACAGTTATCGATCACGATATAAACTCTCTCTCTCTCTCACACTCTCTCTCTCTGTGTTTATGTAACATCTCTCTCTCTAGCTCTCTCTCTCTCTTTATGTCATCGGTTTTACATAAGCGTCAGTAAGTCGTGCTACTTATGGATTATTGTAATTAGCGATACTAAAATGTAATCACCAGGAAATATATTTATCGCCTACCTCGTTGCGTCCTACTTCTAATTTTGACACATGACAAAGTCATTGACTGCGATTTAGAAATTAATATACACAACATATGTGCTAGCACTCTCTCTCTCTCTTTATGTAATCGGTTTTACAGTGATATATCATGTCTCTCTCTCTCTCTCTCTCCCTCTCGCTCGCAGACGTCGGAAGAAATTCCTAGTTTATAATGTAATTACCTGTGCGTGTGCTGTTACAGATGACTCCTCAAAAATCTGTTGTACAACATCTCTCGCTCGCAGACGTCGGAAGAAATTCCTACTTTATAATGTAATTACCTGTGTGTGTGCCGTTACAGATGACAAATCCATACGTTAACGGCTTAACAAACTCTCTCTCTCTCTCTCTCTCTCTCTCTCTCTCTCTCTCTCTCTCTCTCTCTCTCTCTCTCACACACACACACACACACACATTTAGTATGAACAGACGCGTCTTTGTTAGTAAAATGTACAAATCACATGACTTTATGTGAACGTCAAAGGGTTCAAATGTGTCAAAATAAAAATATGTAAAACAAAAATACAGAATATATGAAATGTATATTTACAAATAAATATATTACATATTATGAAATAGTGGTACATAATATTCATTCACCCAATCCTCTATAAATCTACCATAATTAACCCCCCCAGCATGATCGCTAATAAACCTCGCGTAAATATTTGATAAGTCCTTATTTTTTTTAATTTCTGTTTCAGTATGAGCCTGACAATCGGTGCGATGTTGTAATAGCCTCCTGTTGCGTACCACCTCAGTCGCTCGCCTTTCTAGCCAATCCGACGCGTAACTCTCAAAACAGTCAATGGGAGACATTATACTTGTCTGAAACAAAGACATTCTCAGTGTTTTATTACACACACACACGTACAAACACATTGCGGTCTCTCTCTCTCACACACACACACACACACACACACACACACACACGCGCGTACAAACACTTTAGCGAGCACGAAGTTCCCATATTTTGTGTCCACATTTGTTAAGACCACGATGAGATATTTTTTTATTCACCATCAATTCTGACCACTTGATATTGCGTAAACGTGTTTGCTCTCCCCAAATATCTTCACGCAATAAAGGCCATGCCTCGGTCATTACGAATAAAGTTTATACAAAAGTTATATTTTAATATATGAAACAGGAATAATCATGCATATTAGAGTTTACCTTAGTTTTTCATAAAGTATTATTTTAATAATTGGTGATATTTATAATGAAACTATTTTCAAATACAAATGATGTTGGTAATGTATGATTTTAAAGACAACTTCGTCACTAGCAATCTTCAATACGCTCTTCTTCATTTGGTACTACATTAAGCCGGTCCTTGGACTTCACTTTTATGGGGGCTTCATAAACATAAAGATCACTGTGCCGGCATAATTCCGGCCGTCGAAAATTGTAGAATATTTAAGGGTAAAATAACGCTAGACCAAGTGTCGGTTGCACCGAACTTTGTACGAAACCGTTAAGGCTGCGCGCGCACCTCGTAGGAAGGGTCGGCTTGGTTAAACTGTAACAGCTGAATTCAGTTCACCGCCTGGCTCTCAGAGAATCAACCGACTCCCGGATTCCGAACAGTTACTGAGCAGTTATTTCTTCCGCTCTTATGGCAGGCTGAAATTTACGAGACTCCCGGTAAGAGATTATATTATTGTATGCGTTAAAAAATAATTAAAATTAAATAAGGAATTAATAACAAAATGTATGCAACCGTATGAAAAAGACGTATGCATGTGGGGGCGATCCGACAGTTTCTATATTAAAAGAAAATTTACTTAATGTTCAGTATATAGCCCATGTTCCTTTTATTATTATTATTATTATTATTATAATATTGTAAGAGTCACTGTAATTGTCATTGTCATGGTAAATGTATAGAATGTTATATAAATTCGAGGCTAAAGTTAGTGCGTAGTTATGTAATGGAATTATGCTCATTCATGCATCAGATTGTCGGTGTGCTCTCTTTAATTAACTTGCAGTAAAAAAATTACTTGTGAGAACATCCTTAGAGGAAACATTATTAATATTAAAACATTCTTAATACTGTGAGTGCCTTGAAGTTAATCAGTTGTGGCAAATTGTAATAATGATGTCACCACGTGGCTAGCTAACCTGTTGATTTCTGTCGATGCGTGTTGAGAACGTGCTAATGACTTTCACTCTATGCCTTTTGATAAAATCTTTTATTGTTGGAATTAATTATTCCATGGCAGCCTTTTTTCCACTCTTTAAGCAGGTTGCAAAGACTTATTACCGAAACCTTGTGCTTTTATCTTGAGTTGGTTGAAGGCCCGTTCTGAGGTTAATTACCTGAACTTGGGTGTACATTTTTGTGAACATCTTTTCTAATTTTTATGAATTAACAGGGTTCTCGATTAAGCCGGAGATGTGGCCTTGCTGACTGACCTCCATCCTCATCAGCCATGGACCATCAGAAACGATCCTGTTCGGAGAAGGAGTCGGTGACTAGATCAAGATGTAACGCTTAGTCAGCACAATTAAGGTGATATGCACTCTTTTATTTTCCTTTTGGGGCCGGGTCGGCAGTGCACCTGTTTTACCGTAAAAATCTTTTGAATCCATGTGCCCATGTGGCCAGACAGTCTGGTATCGAGGGTGTCAGCTGAACATCATTCTGAACATTATGTGTTAATTTAAGGAACACTTTAATAACTGAATTACCTAACACTAAGTACAATGCTTGTAATTGTGTGCTGCACTGGGGGAGCGTGCTAGAGATATTTAGTACACTTAGACATTTTCACAGATTGCATATAGTCATCATCTTACTCTCTACAAAATTTACATGACATGTTAGGAATTCTGTTCCGGCTGGAACAGAATGGAGTTGATATTAAATTCACCTTGGGTTTAACATTTAAGGGCTGGGGAGTTTTTTTTGTTTTCCTTTTTGGCTGTTTTCGGGGGAATAAAAGGGGACATAGTTTTGCCTGGCACATGTTGATACAGTTTAGGGTAGGTATGATTCCTGTCAAACTTGGTTAAGCGCATGCTGGCGCGCTCCCACAGCTGCTAGGGCACAACCGTCCTTATTGTAAATTCATTTTATATATATAGCCAGTCGGGTTTTAATAGAAACGAATTTGCACATTTTTTCTGGGCATATACTAATTGATTTTGTACCTTACAAAGGTCTATACTGATTAATTTTTTCTACTTGTAAAACATATACTGATTAATTTTTTTTTAACTTGTAAAGCATCTACTGATTAATTTTTCTACTTGTAAAATATATACTGATTAATTGAATCCTTCTGAATTTGTAAAACTAATTAACATTTTAGAACCGCATAACAATTGCTTAAAATCAGGTGATGCAGTTTTTTTATTTTTATTTTTATTCTGTTGAAGAAACTTAAAGATTTCATATGCTCATGATGGGGCAATTATCAGTGGACTTCTATACATATGGGTGTTCCGGTCTCTCTTATGGGTTATGAGTGATTATCATCCTTTCTGGGGTTTTCGCATTTATTTAGATTAATAGAAATTGATGAATGACGGTGACTGATGGGCGAACATTTATGACTGCTGGTTTTAGGGCATGGTAGTAAAACTGCCTGCAAAGCAGGTGTATTCCAGGGGCATTCGTGTTTAGAATATTTGTGTATAATTGTGAGTATATGTGCCTTTATGTTTCTGTATGTGTAGTTATGTTTCTGTCTATGTTAAGCTAGTCACAAGGGGGGGAGAATTATATATTTACTGAACGTTATTCTATATACATATATATATATATATATAAATACTTGTTACTGATATACAGACCTTGTCCTTTCACACTATAAAAACATGGGGCTTATTTATTTATGATATATTGGTGATTTATTTGTGATAATTATGTGATAAAGTTTCATCCACATGTAGCGAATGATGGGATACAATAAAAACTGTTATTGTTATATTACAGCCGAGTTTCATTGCAAGTCCCGTCATACTGGACCCAGCACAATTTTGGCTTCTCTAGGCTCTGGCCTAGTTCTAATTAACTTGTGGCTTCTCTTTCAAATAAAAATTAAATAAAAAGAAATATAAAAGGAAATAAAAAGAGGTTTGTTTATACATATAAAAAGACAAAAGGAAAGAGGGGTTACAAATGGTACCGCAGAGCGTGGTTTATAAAGTCTGATACTGCAAATGGTAGCAGTGAGCGTGGTTCATTCTAGGGTTGAACCCTTGGGTCCTGGTGTGTGACGGGGCTTGCAAACTCGGAAATATTAGGCTATTGTTATGACATTGTTTTTCTTAGGTATATGCCCGTGTAGGCTAGTTGTATGTCGTATAACTTGCGAGTCTGGTCGCACCACTGAGGCGGTTATTTGTGTTTGGAAAATTTGATAGCTTGTACTGCCGGGGAGTCTCAAGCGTGGCCTGGGTGATAGAATGTTGCTGATTCAGGGTCGGAGTTTGGCGTGTGACATTAGCGGGATGCGGTATGGCCCGATCGGAAGTCGGTACCGTCACCGACTTGATTCCTGTTCACGTGATTACTAATTCCCGAATTATGAATTTTGATTGTTAGTTGGTTTTTGTGAGTTATGTGTTGGTAAGACGTGTGTGTCGAATTGACGTTTGATGTTATGTGTGTTCAGTATTGTTGGTTGTCACTTGTCTCCTTCTGTAGTGTGAGTAGATGGTTCAGAATAGGCCAGGTCTCCGCAGCGCTAGAGAACCCGGGGGTCCACTCAAAGGAAGGACAGTACTTGGGTTTTTCTGATTCGTGTGAATATGTTTTTGTAGGTTATGTTTGTGTTAGGTGTTTAGTGGGGATTTGTTTTATTATTGTTTGTTTTGGATTGTGCAATTCTGGCGGCGGTATGCTATCAGAAATTGCCCCACCCTCTTTCAGGAGTTCTTCAGAAATTTCCGGTGGTGAATGGATTTGATGAGGAGCAGTTGCTAGTTTTCTTAGATCTTGTTCTGCAGTTGGCAGATTTCCCGGGGGTGTCAGATGGGGAGGTCTTGTCTCTTATATACCCGTATTGCCGGGGTACGTTGGCTGAGCTGGTCACCAAAACTCTGCGTCGGGGTGACAGTGTTGATGCTTTCCATGGGGAGGTGTTGAACTTCTTCCTACCCATTCGACGACGTGCCCAGCTTAAGCTTGAAAGATTCTATCGCCTACAGGCCAACGGAGAGGCGTTAGGGGACTTCGTGCACGATATACGGAAAGCTGCCCGGGTGTTAAGAATGGGGTTGCCCGAGACAGAAGTTATACAAGCGATTCTGGAAGGACTGCATCCCCAAGAGAGATCTCGTTTAGTATTCGCGGACCGTCCACGTTGTTTTGCGGACCTTGAACGGCTGTGTGTGGTTTCAAGAATGGTCCAGGAGGTTGACGAGTCCCGGGGAAGAGATGCTACAGATGTCCAATACTCCAGTGGTTCATCAGGAAGAGCCAAAAAGGACAAACATGGTGGTTGGAGGAGAACGCAAGAGACGCTTAGAAAGCCTGAATATTCCGGAAGTAATGGAGGCTACAAGGGGGTGGCAAGTATCAAGATGGTAACAACAGCTACAGCACAGAAAGCAAAGAAATATGAAATTAACAGGGGAAGAAGAAATTATGTTAGGGAACAAACATCGGCAAGTAGGGAGCCTGTACTAAGGCGTTATTCCTATTCGGAGAAGAAGGAAACTTTAAAGGTTCCAGAGGAAGTACAAGTGCCTAAGAGAGTAGTAGATGAAGAAGGTGAAGCAGAAGAAGAAAAGCGGAATAACTTCTGTGGATCAATACAAGAGCCTAGGAACACGTCAGTTAATACTGAGTTACAGGACTCGAAGAGGACGTCATGGTTGAATCCAGAGGCCGCAGAATTTGTTCCCGTATTTCCATCTCGGTTCGTGAGGGACCCAGATCCGGTAACATCATCATTGCCTACGCCGGGAGGTGAGGAGTCACTTGAGAGTGTAGCGTTGCCATTGCCAATAGAAATTAATTTAGTCACTGCACATGAACCTGGACAGCTGGATTCCAGGGTGGAAAATGTTGAGGACGTTGTAGTTGCTGAAAATTGTGAAGGAGTGGAATCGACAGAAGAGTCAGAAGAGCGGTCTGCGGATGCTGCACAGGAAGGTATAGTTGTAGGTGTTAGGGAGACTGTAGTGTCTGAAGTTGCAGATGGACACAGGGATGTCCGGGCTGCAAGTGTTTCTGAGGTTGTGGATGGACAAGGGGATGTTCATGCCGCAAGTGTGGTAGAAGTAGAGGAGGTAGAAGTTGAGGAGAAATTTGGTGGCAGCGTTGTAGAGTTTGTGAGTGAGAGTGATGTAGTGTGTGAAGATGTGCAGACGCCTTCTGTAAGTAGTGTTGAAGATTCCGAAGAACGAAAGGAAGTTCCAGGTGGACCAGGTGAGCAACTAGAGGATGAAGAGTGCAGTGCAGTGCAGTGTGCTGTGTTCTGATGGTGGAAGTGGATGTGATGGCGATGATGTGGATGATAAATGTGTTGGGGAAAACGAGATCAGAGAAGAGGTTAGTCAAGAAGTTCGTGAAGGAGCTGGCGATGAGTGTGATGAAGAAATTGATGAGGAGCTGAGGGAAGATGCGGTTGAAGATGGATCAGAGGAGCAACGGGAAGAGGCTGAGGAGGTGCAGTGTCAGGAGGTTGATTTGGATATTGTGGTCGAAGAAGGGGAAATTGTAGAAAAGGAAGAAATTGTAGCAGAGGAGTTAGACGATGAGCGTAATCCAAAGCGGAGTCAAAGTAGTGAGGTAAGTTGCTTTGAGTCTGATTCCGAAGAAACCAGTCAGTACAGCTCAACACGAAATAATTTCTCTGAGAGTGGTGTGCGAAAGCAACGAATACCCAAAGTCCGTCATAGAAAGGTAAGAAGAAGAGGTTAACGGGTAGCGGGTAGATGTGCCCCACACTCCCAGTGGTGTTCATCTATTTCAGGGTTGCGTCCCTGCCCACGCGAGCCTTGGTTTCCTCCATTCATCCTTATTTCCGGAGGGAGCCATGTCCTCAACCTTACTCCTAGCTATTGACCCTTTAATGATCCTTGCCTGTTTCATCTTCCCGATTTTCCTACCCCTCCTCTTAAAAAAAAAAACCTATCAATAAGGAGAGAGACTTGCAGAGAGTGCACATTTAGATTGTGGTCCTGGATTATCATTTGGATGTGGAAGGTTATCATGGAGAGAGTTAGGAGTTAGAGAATGTTCCCTCAGAGTGTCGTGGTCTTGGAGATTGTAAGTTCCCCTGTTTTGGTTATGATGGAGAGCGATAGCGTGCTGTTGTTTACTTGTTCATGGTGGTGGATTTTGATTTTGGTTAGTGTAGAGGTCGAGCCATGCCGCATTCACCGGTTGTTTCCCTGGTGTTTTTGTTGAGAGAGAGAATTGTAATTGTTGTGTATCGACGTCGGTGGAGAAGTAATACCCCCTTGCTAGTCATGGTGTTTTGGTGAAGTAAGAGTTGAGATTGATGTTCGCGTGCCCTTGGTGTGGTCCTCTCTGTCTGGCTGAGCGGGGCCGTCCGCCCTTGTGTAGGGATGTGGGCCAGCCATATGGCAAGGATGGAGATGCCTTGTGGGTGCATGTGGCTGGTCGGTCCAAGAGATGGACGAGGAGTAGCACGGTCGCTCACATATCAAGGTGGGAGATACCTTCTTTGGTCGTAGGATGAGTATGTGAGTCGGACCGGTGGGAGTAGTTGATGGTCACCAGAGAGGGTGAAGTGTAGGGGCGGTCCCGTGGGGTTGGCATGGCGGAGAGGGTCGCTTGGGATGGACGCAGTTGTGAGGTTTTTCTGTTCTCCTGAGAGCAAGTGCCGCCGGGCCACCATATCCACGAAGTCCACCAGCTTGTTTTGGGAAGGGGGTACACAGGGTACTCTCCCAAGTTTAAGAGTGGGGCAACCGGGTTGCCCTTTCGGGGTGGGGGTGTGCCGGCATAATTCCGGCCGTCGAAAATTGTAGAATATTTAAGGGTAAAATAACGCTAGACCAAGTGTCGGTTGCACCGAACTTTGTACGAAACCGTTAAGGCTGCGCGCGCACCTCGTAGGAAGGGTCGGCTTGGTTAAACTGTAACAGCTGAATTCAGTTCACCGCCTGGCTCTCAGAGAATCAACCGACTCCCGGATTCCGAACAGTTACTGAGCAGTTATTTCTTCCGCTCTTATGGCAGGCTGAAATTTACGAGACTCCCGGTAAGAGATTATATTATTGTATGCGTTAAAAAATAATTAAAATTAAATAAGGAATTAATAACAAAATGTATGCAACCGTATGAAAAAGACGTATGCATGTGGGGGCGATCCGACAGTTTCTATATTAAAAGAAAATTTACTTAATGTTCAGTATATAGCCCATGTTCCTTTTATTATTATTATTATTATTATAATATTGTAAGAGTCACTGTAATTGTCATTGTCATGGTAAATGTATAGAATGTTATATAAATTCGAGGCTAAAGTTAGTGCGTAGTTATGTAATGGAATTATGCTCATTCATGCATCAGATTGTCGGTGTGCTCTCTTTAATTAACTTGCAGTAAAAAAATTACTTGTGAGAACATCCTTAGAGGAAACATTATTAATATTAAAACATTCTTAATACTGTGAGTGCCTTGAAGTTAATCAGTTGTGGCAAATTGTAATAATGATGTCACCACGTGGCTAGCTAACCTGTTGATTTCTGTCGATGCGTGTTGAGAACGTGCTAATGACTTTCACTCTATGCCTTTTGATAAAATCTTTTATTGTTGGAATTAATTATTCCATGGCAGCCTTTTTTCCACTCTTTAAGCAGGTTGCAAAGACTTATTACCGAAACCTTGTGCTTTTATCTTGAGTTGGTTGAAGGCCCGTTCTGAGGTTAATTACCTGAACTTGGGTGTACATTTTTGTGAACATCTTTTCTAATTTTTATGAATTAACAGGGTTCTCGATTAAGCCGGAGATGTGGCCTTGCTGACTGACCTCCATCCTCATCAGCCATGGACCATCAGAAACGATCCTGTTCGGAGAAGGAGTCGGTGACTAGATCAAGATGTAACGCTTAGTCAGCACAATTAAGGTGATATGCACTCTTTTAGTACAGTACTAAAACTATCTCTTTTAGAGATATTTAGTACACTTAGACATTTTCACAGATTGCATATAGTCATCATCTTACTCTCTACAAAATTTACATGACATGTTAGGAATTCTGTTCCGGCTGGAACAGAATGGAGTTGATATTAAATTCACCTTGGGTTTAACATTTAAGGGCTGGGGAGTTTTTTTTGTTTTCCTTTTTGGCTGTTTTCGGGGGAATAAAAGGGGACATAGTTTTGCCTGGCACATGTTGATACAGTTTAGGGCAGGTATGATTCCTGTCAAACTTGGTTAAGCGCATGCTGGCGCGCTCCCACAGCTGCTAGGGCACAACCGTCCTTATTGTAAATTCATTTTATATATATAGCCAGTCGGGTTTTAATAGAAACGAATTTGCACATTTTTTCTGGGCATATACTAATTGATTTTGTACCTTACAAAGGTCTATACTGATTAATTTTTTCTACTTGTAAAACATATACTGATTAATTTTTTTTTAACTTGTAAAGCATCTACTGATTAATTTTTCTACTTGTAAAATATATACTGATTAATTGAATCCTTCTGAATTTGTAAAACTAATTAACATTTTAGAACCGCATAACAATTGCTTAAAATCAGGTGATGCAGTTTTTTTATTTTTATTTTTATTCTGTTGAAGAAACTTAAAGATTTCATATGCTCATGATGGGGCAATTATCAGTGGACTTCTATACATATGGGTGTTCCGGTCTCTCTTATGGGTTATGAGTGATTATCATCCTTTCTGGGGTTTTCGCATTTATTTAGATTAATAGAAATTGATGAATGACGGTGACTGATGGGCGAACATTTATGACTGCTGGTTTTAGGGCATGGTAGTAAAACTGCCTGCAAAGCAGGTGTATTCCAGGGGCATTCGTGTTTAGAATATTTGTGTATAATTGTGAGTATATGTGCCTTTATGTTTCTGTATGTGTAGTTATGTTTCTGTCTATGTTAAGCTAGTCACAAGGGGGGGAGAATTATATATTTACTGAACGTTATTCTATATACATATATATATATATATATAAATACTTGTTACTGATATACAGACCTTGTCCTTTCACACTATAAAAACATGGGGCTTATTTATTTATGATATATTGGTGATTTATTTGTGATAATTATGTGATAAAGTTTTGTGCCGAGTCACGCAGATTCGGCAAAAATTCAGTAATTAACAATTGGAGAGTGAGCCGATCTCTAGCGGAGAGACGGCGCGAAATGACTGAATATACGGCCTGTAGTTATAGGCAGTACAGAATTTAATGCGGTAATTAGTGCTGCACCCTACCCGTGGATATAGGAAAGACTACCGGTGAAGTTAGAGCTTGATCGGTGCTGCACCCTGTCGCTAGATACTGATGATTGGCGAATAAAAGCAGCAACTGCGTTCTATACTTGTCGCTGCCTGGAATTCTAAGTGGTTGCCTCGTGGTGTATTTACTCCGGGAGATGAAGAGAATTTGGTCTAACTTCTTCCAACTATGTTAGGCTAGTTCTATAAACGGCTGCGGTAAGTCTCGCTTACTTTCATATTAATAGACTATAATATTTCACTGGAGAAAACTGTTTTTTTAATAAGCCTAAGTAAGTTGATTTCTGTTCACCTGTTGCCACCTCATGCGGTTGTGCAATACACTTTTGAAGGTAAAAGTTTTTAAAACATTATAAAATTATATTCATTCACGTGTCAGAATTTCGGCACTAAAAAGTAAAGTAAATTTAAATACAAATATTTAAATTTAAAATTTATCTAACATCGATGTAACGAGATTCGTGTTACGCACTTAAGTTATTGCGCAAGGCGTAGTTGGGTTAGATAGCATACAAGTTTTACTACAATTAACAGTAAAACTTTATATATATCTGGGAACTTACTCAGGCACGTTTTGAAAGTAAATAATGTCCAAATTATATTAATTACGATAGTAAAGACTATGTAATTTGAAATAACTTCTCAACCACGTGGTAGATACATACTCACACTAGGTATAAAGTTTATGAAATGGTACAAAGCCATAATTAATTGTCAAATTGCAAACAGGATAACCCGCATTGGGTGATGTTAGTATTATGAAGAATTACTGTTATAAAGATTTTCAAATAAGGCATGTTGGCCATACAAACCTGTATAGTTAAATTTAAGTAGCTCAATAGCTATGTTAACTTTATATATGTATTTTGGAGGGTGTGCAAACTTTAGTGGGGCATTGTGTTGTGTACTCTGGCTAAAATATATAATGGTGTGTAATTAGGGTCCACCGCAATAGACGAGAACAAGATCTACAACATGGCTGAACTATTAACATCCTAAGCTCTCCTCTTCGCTACCGGGGGAATGTGGAGGACCACACCAACACCTATAATGTCGACCACGAGATCGCCCATATTGGTATTAATAATAACCAATTATTAATTACACATAGAGTCAGCACTCAATAATACCCAGTGACCAGTTATATATATATATCTATCAACTACTACATTTCAAGTTTTAAACAGTTAATTGGATCCCCAATTCATGGGAAAGTTTAGTGTGTGAACTGGGTGTAAAATTAATTGTAAATTTTATTAAATTTTTGGTAAAATTGTCAGCTCAGAGCTGGCATGCCTTGTACAGTGCAACATTCAACATAGATTTTCCCCTTATTTCATTATATGGGTTTCTTTACAGATTTTAAGTCATTCTTTCTATTAGTAATTTATCGTGTTCAATTCAGCAGTATATATATATTTTCTTAATTTAAAAATCAGTTTAGTTCATATTGTATAGAAATTACTGGGGTAGGTAGGTGCATTTTCCACAAGTTTCAACCAGAAGGAATGCATGTTGATACAGTTTTGAACTTGTTTGTTGAGACAAGTTGAAAGATGAATCAACTGGCTATTAACATGTCGGTCTCTGGGCCAAGTGTATTTTTCATAGGGTTATAATATTATGCAATATTTCTATTTTTATTACTTGGCAATGTTTCAGTATATATAAATTCTTTAAATTATTTATGATAACTGGGGGGTGTTCATTGTTTTAAATATTTTTTATTTCTCACTGTAATAGAGTCCAGAGGGGCAGAATTGTATAACTGCATTAGGCACTTAGCCAAAATTTTGAAAGTTATTATGTCCTGGGGACTACTGAATGCTTAAGCATTATCTAATACACGTCATGTGTAATCAATCAACCAACACCATGGGGGTAATATAAAAGTAAATTGCAATCCTAACAGGGATAATTATAAAAGAAGTAAGAATTTATATACACCATGGGGGTAATATAAAAAGGGGCGTGGCAAGAGATCCTTATGTATATTGTATTGTATACTATTGTATAATGTATTTGTATTGTGGAACATGTTATGTTTGTATATTTGTGTGTGGATTTTGGGGGTTTTAAGTATTATGCATTTAGTGTATTTTTGGTGCGGACTTTAGATATAGGGTTTCTTGGTTTGGTTGTCTTTTTTATAAAAGAAAGTTAATACATGGAATTATGTAGGTATATCCTTTTCATTTTTTATAACAGGTATTCTATCTCAATTAATCATTGCTGATCATTTCTTTAAGAAAATAATTTATTTTATTTAGCTTTATAACAAGTATATGAATTGTCACCCTTTAAAATTTATTTAATTTGTTTGAGTAATTATTATTATAATTAATATTAGCAAGGAATCTATACCATTTATCTTCATTAATTTCAATAGAGCATTCTAAAAGGAGCATACAAAATAAATTTTATATTTTATTAATATTTTAATGGAAGCCTTATTTCAAGGTTAGTAATGGTTTTAAATTTCAATTCATTTGTAAAGTGACATAGACAATTATTTTCTTGGTTTTAATAAATATTTTCAGGTGGCCTTGTTGAGAAAGTATACTTTATTTAATTGACTATTTAAGGGAATTATAGTTTATAACTGTTGGGTTTATTTATTTTATTATTAATTTGTTTACTGAGATAGAATAATAAAAGGGATTTGTTAATTGTTTAATTCATGAGTTTTCATTGTAAGTCCCGTCTCACTGGATCCAGCACATTTTTGGCTTCTCTAGGCTTTAGCCTAGTTATAATTAACTTGTGGCCCCTCTTTACAAAAAAAAAAAAAAAAAAAAAAAAAAAAAAAAAAAAAAAAAAAAAAATCTTTTTTTACCGCTTAAGTTAGAGGGGTTACATTTGGTAGCAGAGCGTGGTCGAGATTAGGGTCAACCCGTGGGTCCTGTGGGTGTGACGGGGCTTGCAAACTTAGGAGACATTTTGGGAGTTCCAATGGAACTTAGGAAAATTTTCAAAAGGCCCTATATCTAAAGTTGAAAATATTTTTGTTAGGTTTAAGGTTTTGAGATATATGTATATGTACTTGCCCGCCTTGAATAGTTGATAGTGCCACGTGGTGAGAAATGTTAGAACGGGAAATTCCTTGGGAAACGGGACTTATCGCAGTTCGGTGCCTGGTTGGAGTATTACCTTGCCCATATTTGGGGAGGTGTTGTTTTTTTAATTATGCGGTATGGCCCGATCGGCAGTCGGTTTCTTCCGATATATGGTAGCCGAAGTAACATGAGAAATTGTTTAAATAAATTTTCGTTGGTCGGTGTTTTTGTCGTGTTGTGTGTGTGTCGCGTTCCATTTGTCTAGTGTCATAGAGTGAGAGCAGTTCAGTTAGTGGGCTAGTTTCTCGCAACGGTAGGTGGACCCGCAGTCTACTTTATGGAAATATAGTACTTGAGTTTTTCTTATTCCTGTCTTATTATTGTCATTATTGTTGTAGGTGTTAGGTGTTTTGTGGGAGTTATGTTTTGTTGATTGTGTATTTCGAATTGTTCAATTCTGGCGGCGCTATGCTTTCAGAAATTGCCTCACCCCCTTTCAGGAGTTCTCCAGAAACTTTCGGTGGTAGATGGCTTTGATGAGGACCAGCTGGTGGTTTTCTTGGATCTTGTCCTGCAGTTGGCAGATTATCCGGGTGTATCCGATGGGGAGGTCTTGTCCCTTATATACCCGTATTGCCAGGGTTCGTTGGCAGGGTTGGTCACCAACACTCTGCGTCGGGGCGGCACGGTCGACACTTTGCACGGGGAAGTGTTGGATTACTTCATACCACTTCAACGACGTTCCCAGCTTAAGTGGGATTCATTCTATCGTTTACAGGCCAACGGAGAGGCGCTGGGGGACTACGTGCAGGACATACGGAAAGCTGCCCGGGTATTAAGATTAAGGTTGCCCGAGACTGAAGTCATAGACGTAATTATGGAAGGACTGAATCCCCAAGAGAGATCCCGTTTAATATTTGCAGGATGTCCACGTTGTTTCGCGGATCTATGCCGGTTATGTGTTGTTTCTAATACTGTCCGAGCAGGGGACGAGTACCGGGGAAGAGCCAAGAACGACCAACATGGCGGTTGGAGAAAAACTGAATACTCCGGAGGCAATGGAGGCTACAAGGGGGTGGCAAGTGAGAAGACTGTAGCTACGGTTACAGCAGATAAAATAAATAAATATGAAACGAACAGGGAAAGAAGTTACTTGAGTAAACCAACATCGGCAAGTAGGGAGCCGGTAGCAAGCTATTCCTATTTTGAGAGTAAGGTAACTTTGAAGGTTCCAGAGGTCGCAGTATTTGTTCCGGTATTATTCGTGACGGATCCAGATCCGGTAACATCATCATCGCCTACACCGGAAGATGAGAAATCACTTGATGGTGAAGCCTCGCCATCGTTAGTAGAATTTAATTTAGACATTGCACATGGACCTGGACAACTGGATTCCAGGTTGGGTAATGTTGAGGAAGTTGTAGTTGTTGAGAGTGGTGAAGAAGAGGAATCGAAGGAGGAGGCAGAAGAGTGGTCTGCACATGCTACGCAGGGGAGTGTAAGTGTAAGTGGTAGGGAGGCTGCAAGTGTTTCTGAGGTTGCGGATGGACAAGAGGATGTCCAGTCTGCAAGTGTAGTAGAAGTAGATAAGGTAGAAGTTGAGGAGAAACGGGGAGGCAGCGTTGTGGAGTTTGTGAAGGAGAATGATGTAGTGTGTGAAGATGTGCAGACGCTTTCTGTAAGTAGTGTTGAGGATTCCGAGGAATGGAAAGAAGTTTCAGGAGGACCAGGTGAGCAACTAGAGGATGAAGATGTGCAGTGTCGTGATGGTGATTTGGATTATGTAGTGGAGAAAGAGGAAGAGGTGGAAGAAATAGAACCAGGGGAAATTGTAGAAGAGAAGAAGGTAGAAGCAGAGGAGTTAGGGGTTGAGGATAATCCAAATCGGGGTAAGAGTAGTAAGGTAAGTTACCTTGATTCTAATTTAGAAGAAATAAATCAGTACTGCTCAACACGAGACAGTTTCTCAGAGAGTGACGTCCAAAAGGAACGGGTTCCTAAAGTTCGCCATAAAAAGGTGAGAAGTAGCGGTTAATGGGTAGCGGGTAGATGTTCCCCACAGTCCCAGTGGTGTACATCTACTTCAGGGTTGCGCCCCTGCCTCCGCGAGCCTTGGTTTTCTCCACCCATCCTAATTTTCGGAGGGAACCATGTCCTTATCCTTAGTCCTAGCTGTTGAACTTTCAATGATCCTTGCCCTTTTCATCTTCCCAATTTTCCTACCCCTCCCCACAGAAAACAAAATAAAAAACAAATAAAAATTAGAAAGGAAAAAGCAAAAAAAATTAGAAAAGAAAAAAGAAAAAATATCCGAGAGAGTTAGAGAGAAGTTAGTTGGAAGAGTGTGACTAGGTTGGTGTAGTGATGTTAGTGTTAGATTTTGGTTGGGGGTTTTCATTTTCTTTGTTGTAGTTATTGCTGATTTGTAGGGTCCTGGCCATGCCGCATTCCCTAGTTGCTTTCCGTGGTGGTTTATTTTTAATTAAGTAGGTTGTTCGACGTTGCCGTGCGGAAGTAAACCCCCCTTGCTAGTTATGCAGTATTGAAGACCAAGTAAGGAATTGATGTTCGCGTGCCCTCTATGCGGTTTTCTCTGTCCGGCTAATTGGGGCCGTCCGCCTTAGTATAGGGATGTTGTTTTTTTAATAAAAGGACCAGTTACATATGTCAAGGATTTGTGATGCCTTGTTTTGCAGCATATGGCTGGTTAGTCCAGAGGTGGACAGTAGTGTCATGGGCACTCACATATCAAGGTATTAGTTACCTTGTTTTGGTCTTCGGACGCGTATGTGAGCGGCAGCAGGAGGAGTAGGTGGTGGTCACCAGAGAGTGTGACGTGTTGGGGCGGTCCTGTGGGGTTGGCCTGGCGGAGAGGGTCGCGTGGGGATGGTTGTATTGGCGTTGAGATTTTCCAGTCCTGTGAGAAAGGGGGGGTAGTTGTTGCCCTGAGTAGGTATTAGTTGGGTCTCAGTTTGGGGAGGCCTTGGGAGGTCAGAACTCAGAAGGTGCTCTTGATAGGGTCCGTAATCTTTCTTTAGTCCTTTTAACTGTCTATCTCTTGTGCTGTATGCTGACTCTGATCAAGCCAGCATGCAGTACCCGCACACTTACATATTACATGCCTTCTTTCGTCTCCTTCGTTTTCTTCCTGAGCCTCTGTTCTCCCAAGAGCGGAAAAATATCTGAGATTTCCGAGGACTAGCCAAGAGGCTGTGAGTCAGCCTTGGGGCAACTATGTTGCCATTTTGGGGTGAGGGTGTGCCGAGTCACGCAGATTCGGCGGAAATTCAGTAATTAACAATTGGAGAGTGGGCCGATCTCTAGCGGAGAGACGGCATGAAACGACTGAATATACGGCCTGTAGTTATAGGCAGTACAGAATTTAATGCGGTAATTAGTGCTGCACCCTACCCGTGGATATAGGAAAGACTACCGGTGAAGTTAGAGCTTGATCGGTGCTGCACCCTGTCGCTAGATACTGATGATTGGCGAATAAAAGCAGCAACTGCGTTCTATACTTGTCGCTGCCTGGAATTCTAAGTGGTTGCCTCGTGGTGTATTTACTCCGGGAGATGAAGAGAATTTGGTCTAACTTCTTCCAACTATGTTAGGCTAGTTCTATAAACGGCTGCGGTAAGTCTCGCTTACTTTCATATTAATAGACTATAATATTTCACTGGAGAAAAAAACTGTTTTTTTAATAAGCCTAAGTAAGTTGATTTCTGTTCACCTGTTGCGATCTCATGCGGTTGTGCAATACACTTTTGAAGGTAAAAGTTTTTAAAACATTATAAAATTATATTCATTCACGTGTCAGAATTTCGGCACTAAAAAGTAAAGTAAATTTAAATACAAATATTTAAATTTAAAATTTATCTAACATCGATGTAACGAGATTCGTGTTACGCACTTAAGTTATTGCGCAAGGCGTAGTTGGGTTAGATAGCATACAAGTTTTACTACAATTAACAGTAAAACTTTATATATATCTGGGAACTTACTCAGGCACGTTTTGAAAGTAAATAATGTCCAAATTATATTAATTACGATAGTAAAGACTATGTAATTTGAAATAACTTCTCAACCACGTGGTAGATACATATTCACACTAGGTATAAAGTTTATGAAATGGTACAAAGCCATAATTAATTGTCAAATTGCAAACAGGATAACCCGCATTGGGTGATGTTAGTATTATGAAGAATTACTGTTATAAAGATTTTCAAATAAGGCATGTTGGCCATACAAACATGTCCAGTTAAATTTAAGTAGCTCAATAGCTATGTTAACTTTATATATGTATTTTGGAGAGTGTGCAAACTTTAGTGGGGCATTGTGTTGTGTACTCTGGCTAAAATATATAATGGTGTGTAATTAGGGTCCACCGCAATAGACGAGAACAAGATCTACAACATGGCTGAACTATTAACATCCTAAGCTCTTCTCTTCGCTACCGGGGGAATGTGGAGGACCACACCAACACCTATAATGTCGACCACGAGACTGCCACCTTAATAAAAAAAAACCCCTCATGGACGAAATCAGGTGATACAAAACCAATTATTAATTACACATAGAGTCAGCACTCAATAATACCCAGTGACCAGTTATATATATATATATCTATCAACTACTACATTTCAAGTTTTAAACAGTTAATTGGATCCCCAATTCATGGGAAAGTTTAGTGTGTGAACTGGGTGTAAAATTAATTGTAAATTTTATTAAATTTCTGGTAAAATTGTCAGCTCAGAGACTGGCATGCCTTGTACAGTGCAACATTCAACATAGATTTTCCCCTTATTTCATTATATGGGTTTCTTTACAGATTTTAAGTCATTCTTTCTATTAGTAATTTATCATGTTCAATTCAGTAGTATATATATATATTTTCTTAATTTAAAAATCAGTTTAATTCATATTGTATAGAAATTACTGGGGTAGGTAGGTGCATTTTCCACAAGTTTCAACCAGAAGGAATGCATGTTGATACAGTTTTGAACTTGTTTGTTGAGACAAGTTGAAAGATGAATCAACTGGCTATCAACATGTCGGTCTCTGGGCCAAGTGTATTTTTCATAGGGTTATAATATTATGCAATATTTCTATTTTTATTACTTGGCAATGTTTCAGTATATATAAATTCTTTAAATTATTTATGATAACTGGGGGGTGTTCATTGTTTTAAATATTTTTTATTTCTCACTGTAATAGAGTCCAGAGGGGCAGAATTGTATAACTGCATTAGGCACTTAGCCAAAATTTTGAAAGTTATTATGTCCTGGGGACTACTGAATGCTTAAGCATTATCTAATACACGTGATGTGTAATCAACCAACACCATGGGGGTAATATAAAAGTAAATTGCAATCCTAACAGGGACAATTATAAAAGAAGTAAGAATTTATATACACCATGGGGGTAATATAAAAAGGGGCGTGGCAAGAGATCCTTATGTATATTGTATTGTATACTATTGTATAATGTATTTGTATTGTGGAACATGTTGTTTGTATATTTGTGTGTGGATTTTGGGGGTTTTAAGTATTATGCATTTAGTGTATTTTTGGTGCGGACTTTAGATATAGGGTTTCTTGGTTTGGTTGTCTTTTTTATAAAAGAAAGTTAATACATGGAATTATGTAGGTATATCCTTTTCATTTTTTATAACAGGTATTCTATCTCAATTAATCATTGCTGATCATTTCTTTAAGAAAATAATTTATTTTATTTAGCTTTATAACAAGTATATGAATTGTCACCCTTTAAAATTTATTTAATTTGTTTGAGTAATTATTATTATAATTAATATTAGCAAGGAATCTATACCATTTATCTTCATTAATTTCAATAGAGCATTCTAAAAGGAGCATACAAAATAAATTTTATATTTTATTAATATTTTAATGGAAGCCTTATTTCAAGGTTAGTAATGGTTTTAAATTTCAATTCATTTGTAAAGTGACATAGACAATTATTTTCTTGGTTTTAATAAATATTTTCAGGTGGCCTTGTTGAGAAAGTATACTTTATTTAATTGACTATTTAAGGGAATTATAGTTTATAACTGTTGGGTTTATTTATTTTATTATTAATTTGTTTACTGAGATAGAATAATAAAAGGGATTTGTTAATTGTTTAATTCATGAGTTTTCATTGTAAGTCCCGTCTCACTGGATCCAGCACATTTTTGGCTTCTCTAGGCTTTAGCCTAGTTATAATTAACTTGTGGCCCCTCTTTACCAAAAAAAAAAAAAAAAAAAAAATCTTTTTTTACCGCTTAAGTTAGAGGGGTTACATTTGGTAGCAGAGCGTGGTCGAGATTAGGGTCAACCCGTGGGTCCTGTGGGTGTGACGGGGCTTGCAAACTTAGGAGACATTTTGGGAGTTCCAATGGAACTTAGGAAAATTTTCAAAAGGCCCTATATCTAAAGTTGAAAATATTTTTGTTAGGTTTAAGGTTTTGAGATATATGTATATGTACTTGCCCGCCTTGAATAGTTGATTGTGCCACGTGGTGAGAAATGTTAGAACGGGAAATTCCTTGGGAAACGGGACTTATCGCAGTTCGGTGCCTGGTTGGAGTATTACCTTGCCCATATTTGGGGAGGTGTTGTTTTTTTAATTATGCGGTATGGCCCGATCGGCAGTCGGTTTCTTCCGATATATGGTAGCCGAAGTAACATGAGAAATTGTTTAAATAAATTTTCGTTGGTCGGTGTTTTTGTCGTGTTGTGTGTGTGTCGCGTTCCATTTGTCTAGTGTCATAGAGTGAGAGCAGTTCAGTTAGTGGGCTAGTTTCTCGCAACGGTAGGTGGACCCGCAGTCTACTTTATGGAAATATAGTACTTGAGTTTTTCTTATTCCTGTCTTATTATTGTCATTATTGTTGTAGGTGTTAGGTGTTTTGTGGGAGTTATGTTTTGTTGATTGTGTATTTCGAATTGTTCAATTCTGGCGGCGCTATGCTTTCAGAAATTGCCTCACCCCCTTTCAGGAGTTCTCCAGAAACTTTCGGTGGTAGATGGCTTTGATGAGGACCAGCTGGTGGTTTTCTTGGATCTTGTCCTGCAGTTGGCAGATTATCCGGGTGTATCCGATGGGGAGGTCTTGTCCCTTATATACCCGTATTGCCAGGGTTCGTTGGCAGGGTTGGTCACCAACACTCTGCGTCGGGGCGGCACGGTCGACACTTTGCACGGGGAAGTGTTGGATTACTTCATACCACTTCAACGACGTTCCCAGCTTAAGTGGGATTCATTCTATCGTTTACAGGCCAACGGAGAGGCGCTGGGGGACTACGTGCAGGACATACGGAAAGCTGCCCGGGTATTAAGATTAAGGTTGCCAGAGACTGAAGTCATAGACGTAATTATGGAAGGACTGAATCCCCAAGAGAGATCCCGTTTAATATTTGCAGGATGTCCACGTTGTTTCGCGGATCTATGCCGGTTATGTGTTGTTTCTAATACTGTCCGAGCAGGGGACGAGTACCGGGGAAGAGCCAAGAACGACCAACATGGCGGTTGGAGAAAAACTGAATACTCCGGAGGCAATGGAGGCTACAAGGGGGTGGCAAGTGAGAAGACTGTAGCTACGGTTACAGCAGATAAAATAAATAAATATGAAACGAACAGGGAAAGAAGTTACTTGAGTAAACCAACATCGGCAAGTAGGGAGCCGGTAGCAAGCTATTCCTATTTTGAGAGTAAGGTAACTTTGAAGGTTCCAGAGGTCGCAGTATTTGTTCCGGTATTATTCGTGACGGATCCAGATCCGGTAACATCATCATCGCCTACACCGGAAGATGAGAAATCACTTGATGGTGAAGCCTCGCCATCGTTAGTAGAATTTAATTTAGACATTGCACATGGACCTGGACAACTGGATTCCAGGTTGGGTAATGTTGAGGAAGTTGTAGTTGTTGAGAGTGGTGAAGAAGAGGAATCGAAGGAGGAGGCAGAAGAGTGGTCTGCACATGCTACGCAGGGGAGTGTAAGTGTAAGTGGTAGGGAGGCTGCAAGTGTTTCTGAGGTTGCGGATGGACAAGAGGATGTCCAGTCTGCAAGTGTAGTAGAAGTAGATAAGGTAGAAGTTGAGGAGAAACGGGGAGGCAGCGTTGTGGAGTTTGTGAAGGAGAATGATGTAGTGTGTGAAGATACGCTTTCTGTAAGTAGTGTTGAGGATTCCGAGGAATGAGAAAGAAGTTTCAGGAGGACCAGGTGAGCAACTAGAGGATGAAGATGTGCAGTGTCGTGATGGTGATTTGGATTATGTAGTGGAGAAAAGAGGAAGAGGTGGAAGAAATAGAACCAGGGGAAATTGTAGAAGAGAAGAAGGTAGAAGCAGAGGAGTTAGGGGTTGAGGATAATCCAAATCGGGGTAAGAGTAGTAAGGTAAGTTACCTTGATTCTAATTTAGAAGAAATAAATCAGTACTGCTCAACACGAGACAGTTTCTCAGAGAGTGACGTCCAAAAGGAACGGGTTCCTAAAGTTCGCCATAAAAGGTGAGAAGTAGCGGTTAATGGGTAGCGGGTAGATGTTCCCCACAGTCCCAGTGGTGTACATCTACTTCAGGGTTGCGCCCCTGCCTCCGCGAGCCTTGGTTTTCTCCACCCATCCTAATTTTCGGAGGGAACCATGTCCTTATCCTTAGTCCTAGCTGTTGAACTTTCAATGATCCTTGCCCTTTTCATCTTCCCCAATTTTCCTACCCCTCCCCACAGAAAACAAAATAAAAAACAAATAAAAATTAGAAAGGAAAAAGCAAAAAAAATTAGAAAAGAAAAAAGAAAAAATATCCGAGAGAGTTAGAGAGAAGTTAGTTGGAAGAGTGTGACTAGGTTGGTGTAGTGATGTTAGTGTTAGATTTTGGTTGGGGTTTTCATTTTCTTTGTTGTAGTTATTGCTGATTTGTAGGGTCCTGGCCATGCCGCATTCCCTAGTTGCTTTCCGTGGTGGTTTATTTTTAATTAAGTAGGTTGTTCGACGTTGCCGTGCGGAAGTAAACCCCCCCCTTGCTAGTTATGCAAGTATTGAAGACCAAGTAAGGAATTGATGTTCGCGTGCCCTCTATGCGGTTTTCTCTGTCCGGCTAATTGGGGCCGTCCGCCTTAGTATAGGGATGTTGTTTTTTAATAAAAGGACCAGTTACATATGTCAAGGATTTTGTGATGCCTTGTTTTGCAGCATATGGCTGGTTAGTCCAGAGGTGGACAGTAGTGTCATGGGCACTCACATATCAAGGTATTAGTTACCTTGTTTTGGTCTTCGGACGCGTATGTGAGCGGCAGCAGGAGGAGTAGGTGGTGGTCACCAGAGAGTGTGACGTGTTGGGGCGGTCCTGTGGGGTTGGCCTGGGCGGAGAGGGTCGCGTGGGGATGGTTGTATTGGCGTTGAGATTTTCCAGTCCTGTGAGAAAGGGGGGGTAGTTGTTGCCCTGAGTAGGTATTAGTTGGGTCTCAGTTTGGGGAGGCCTTGGGAGGTCAGAACTCAGAAGGTGCTCTTGATAGGGTCCGTAATCTTTCTTTAGTCCTTTTAGCTGTCTATCTCTTGTGCTGTATGCTGACTCTGATCAAGCCAGCATGCAGTACCCGCACACTTACATATTACATGCCTTCTTTCGTCTCCTTCGTTTTCTTCCTGAGCCTCTGATTCTCCCAAGAGCGGATAAATTTCTGAGATTTCCGAGGACTAGCCAAGAGGCTGTGAGTCAGCCTTGGGGCAACTATGTTGCCCTTTTGGGGTGAGGGTGTGCCGAGTCACGCAGATTCGGCGGAAATTCAGTAATTAACAATTGGAGAGTGGGCCGATCTCTAGCGGAGAGACGGCATGAAACGACTGAATATACGGCCTGTAGTTATAGGCAGTACAGAATTTAATGCGGTAATTAGTGCTGCACCCTACCCGTGGATATAGGAAAGACTACCGGTGAAGTTAGAGCTTGATCGGTGCTGCACCCTGTCGCTAGATACTGATGATTGGCGAATAAAAGCAGCAACTGCGTTCTATACTTGTCGCTGCCTGGAATTCTAAGTGGTTGCCTCGTGGTGTATTTACTCCGGGAGATGAAGAGAATTTGGTCTAACTTCTTCCAACTATGTTAGGCTAGTTCTATAAACGGCTGCGGTAAGTCTCGCTTACTTTCATATTAATAGACTATAATATTTCACTGGAGAAAAAAAACTGTTTTTTTAATAAGCCTAAGTAAGTTGATTCTGTTCACCTGTTGCGATCTCATGCGGTTGTGCAATACACTTTTGAAGGTAAAAGTTTTTAAAACATTATAAAATTATATTCATTCACGTGTCAGAATTTCGGCACTAAAAAGTAAAGTAAATTTAAATACAAATATTTAAATTTAAAATTTATCTAACATCGATGTAACGAGATTCGTGTTACGCACTTAAGTTATTGCGCAAGGCGTAGTTGGGTTAGATAGCATACAAGTTTTACTACAATTAACAGTAAAACTTTATATATATCTGGGAACTTACTCAGGCACGTTTGAAAGTAAATAATGTCCAAATTATATTAATTACGATAGTAAAGACTATGTAATTTGAAATAACTTCTCAACCACGTGGTAGATACATATTCACACTAGGTATAAAGTTTATGAAATGGTACAAAGCCATAATTAATTGTCAAATTGCAAACAGGATAACCCGCATTGGGTGATGTTAGTATTATGAAGAATTACTGTTATAAAGATTTTCAAATAAGGCATGTTGGCCATACAAATATGTCCAGTTAAATTTAAGTAGCTCAATAGCTATGTTAACTTTATATGTGTATTTTGGAGAGTGTGCAAACTTTAGTGGGGCATTGTGTTGTGTACTCTGGCTAAAATATATAATGGTGTGTAATTAGGGTCCACCGCAATAGACGAGAACAAGATCTACAACATGGCTGAACTATTAACATCCTAAGCTCTTCTCTTCGCTACCGGGGGAATGTGGAGGACCACACCAACACCTATAATGTCGACCACGAGACTGCCACCTTAATAAAAAAAAACCCCTCATGGACGAAATCAGGTGATACAAAACCAATTATTAATTACACATAGAGTCAGCACTCAATAATACCCAGTGACCAGTTATATATATATATCTATCAACTACTACATTTCAAGTTTTAAACAGTTAATTGGATCCCCAATTCATGGGAAAGTTTAGTGTGTGAACTGGGTGTAAAATTAATTGTAAATTTTATTAAATTTCTGGTAAAATTGTCAGCTCAGAGACTGGCATGCCTTGTACAGTGCAACATTCAACATAGATTTTCCCCTTATTTCATTATATGGGTTTCTTTACAGATTTTAAGTCATTCTTTCTATTAGTAATTTATCATGTTCAATTCAGTAGTATATATATATATTTTCTTAATTTAAAAATCAGTTTAATTCATATTGTATAGAAATTACTGGGGTAGGTAGGTGCATTTTCCACAAGTTTCAACCAGAAGGAATGCATGTTGATACAGTTTTGAACTTGTTTGTTGAGACAAGTTGAAAGATGAATCAACTGGCTATTAACATGTCGGTCTCTGGGCCAAGTGTATTTTTCATAGGGTTATAATATTATGCAATATTTCTATTTTTATTACTTGGCAATGTTTCAGTATATATAAATTCTTTAAATTATTTATGATAACTGGGGGGTGTTCATTGTTTTAAATATTTTTTATTTCTCACTGTAATAGAGTCCAGAGGGGCAGAATTGTATAACTGCATTAGGCACTTAGCCAAAATTTTGAAAGTTATTATGTCCTGGGGACTACTGAATGCTTAAGCATTATCTAATACACGTGATGTGTAATCAACCAACACCATGGGGGTAATATAAAAGTAAATTGCAATCCTAACAGGGATAATTATAAAAGAAGTAAGAATTTATATACACCATGGGGGTAATATAAAAAGGGGCGTGGCAAGAGATCCTTATGTATATTGTATTGTATAATATTGTATAATGTATTTGTATTGTGGAACATGTTGTTTGTATATTTGTGTGTGCATTTTGGGGGTTTTAAGTATTATGCATTTAGTGTATTTTTGGTGCGGACTTTAGATATAGGGTTTCTTGGTTTGGTTGTCTTTTTTATAAAAGAAAGTTAATACATGGAATTATGTAGGTATATCCTTTTCATTTTTTATAACAGGTATTCTATCTCAATTAATCATTGCTGATCATTTCTTTAAGAAAATAATTTATTTTATTTAGCTTTATAACAAGTATATGAATTGTCACCCTTTAAAATTTATTTAATTTGTTTGAGTAATTATTATTATAATTAATATTAGCAAGGAATCTATACCATTTATCTTCATTAATTTCAATAGAGCATTCTAAAAGGAGCATACAAAATAAATTTTATATTTTATTAATATTTTAATGGAAGCCTTATTTCAAGGTTAGTAATGGTTTTAAATTTCAATTCATTTGTAAAGTGACATAGACAATTATTTTCTTGGTTTTAATAAATATTTTCAGGTGGCCTTGTTGAGAAAGTATACTTTATTTAATTGACTATTTAAGGGAATTATAGTTTATAACTGTTGGGTTTATTTATTTTATTATTAATTTGTTTACTGAGATAGAATAATAAAAGGGATTTGTTAATTGTTTAATTCATGAGTTTTCATTGTAAGTCCCGTCTCACTGGATCCAGCACATTTTTGGCTTCTCTAGGCTTTAGCCTAGTTATAATTAACTTGTGGCCCCTCTTTACCAAAAAAAAAAAAAAAAAAAAAAAAAAAAAAAATCTTTTTTTACCGCTTAAGTTAGAGGGGTTACATTTGGTAGCAGAGCGTGGTCGAGATTAGGGTCAACCCGTGGGTCCTGTGGGTGTGACGGGGCTTGCAAACTTAGGAGACATTTTGGGAGTTCCAATGGAACTTAGGAAAATTTTCAAAAGGCCCTATATCTAAAGTTGAAAATATTTTTGTTAGGTTTAAGGTTTTGAGATATATGTATATGTACTTGCCCGCCTTGAATAGTTGATTGTGCCACGTGGTGAGAAATGTTAGAACGGGAAATTCCTTGGGAAACGGGACTTATCGCAGTTCGGTGCCTGGTTGGAGTATTACCTTGCCCATATTTGGGGAGGTGTTGTTTTTTTAATTATGCGGTATGGCCCGATCGGCAGTCGGTTTCTTCCGATATATGGTAGCCGAAATAACATGAGAAATTGTTTAAATAAATTTTCGTTGGTCGGTGTTTTTGTCGTGTTGTGTGTGTGTCGCGTTCCATTTGTCTAGTGTCATAGAGTGAGAGCAGTTCAGTTAGTGGGCTAGTTTCTCGCAACGGTAGGTGGACCCGCAGTCTACTTTATGGAAATATAGTACTTGAGTTTTTCTTATTCCTGTCTTATTATTGTCATTATTGTTGTAGGTGTTAGGTGTTTTGTGGGAGTTATGTTTTGTTGATTGTGTATTTCGAATTGTTCAATTCTGGCGGCGCTATGCTTTCAGAAATTGCCTCACCCCCTTTCAGGAGTTCTCCAGAAACTTTCGGTGGTAGATGGCTTTGATGAGGACCAGCTGGTGGTTTTCTTGGATCTTGTCCTGCAGTTGGCAGATTATCCGGGTGTATCCGATGGGGAGGTCTTGTCCCTTATATACCCGTATTGCCAGGGTTCGTTGGCAGGGTTGGTCACCAACACTCTGCGTCGGGGCGGCACGGTCGACACTTTGCACGGGGAAGTGTTGGATTACTTCATACCACTTCAACGACGTTCCCAGCTTAAGTGGGATTCATTCTATCGTTTACAGGCCAACGGAGAGGCGCTGGGGGACTACGTGCAGGACATACGGAAAGCTGCCCGGGTATTAAGATTAAGGTTGCCCGAGACTGAAGTCATAGACGTAATTATGGAAGGACTGAATCCCCAAGAGAGATCCCGTTTAATATTTGCAGGATGTCCACGTTGTTTCGCGGATCTATGCCGGTTATGTGTTGTTTCTAATACTGTCCGAGCAGGGGACGAGTACCGGGGAAGAGCCAAGAACGACCAACATGGCGGTTGGAGAAAAACTGAATACTCCGGAGGCAATGGAGGCTACAAGGGGGTGGCAAGTGAGAAGACTGTAGCTACGGTTACAGCAGATAAAATAAATAAATATGAAACGAACAGGGAAAGAAGTTACTTGAGTAAACCAACATCGGCAAGTAGGGAGCCGGTAGCAAGCTATTCCTATTTTGAGAGTAAGGTAACTTTGAAGGTTCCAGAGGTCGCAGTATTTGTTCCGGTATTATTCGTGACGGATCCAGATCCGGTAACATCATCATCGCCTACACCGGAAGATGAGAAATCACTTGATGGTGAAGCCTCGCCATCGTTAGTAGAATTTAATTTAGACATTGCACATGGACCTGGACAACTGGATTCCAGGTTGGGTAATGTTGAGGAAGTTGTAGTTGTTGAGAGTGGTGAAGAAGAGGAATCGAAGGAGGAGGCAGAAGAGTGGTCTGCACATGCTACGCAGGGGAGTGTAAGTGTAAGTGGTAGGGAGGCTGCAAGTGTTTCTGAGGTTGCGGATGGACAAGAGGATGTCCAGTCTGCAAGTGTAGTAGAAGTAGATAAGGTAGAAGTTGAGGAGAAACGGGGAGGCAGCGTTGTGGAGTTTGTGAAGGAGAATGATGTAGTGTGTGAAGATGTGCAGACGCTTTCTGTAAGTAGTGTTGAGGATTCCGAGGAATGGAAAGAAGTTTCAGGAGGACCAGGTGAGCAACTAGAGGATGAAGATGTGCAGTGTCGTGATGGTGATTTGGATTATGTAGTGGAGAAAGAGGAAGAGGTGGAAGAAATAGAACCAGGGGAAATTGTAGAAGAGAAGAAGGTAGAAGCAGAGGAGTTAGGGGTTGAGGATAATCCAAATCGGGGTAAGAGTAGTAAGGTAAGTTACCTTGATTCTAATTTAGAAGAAATAAATCAGTACTGCTCAACACGAGACAGTTTCTCAGAGAGTGACGTCCAAAAGGAACGGGTTCCTAAAGTTCGCCATAAAAAGGTGAGAAGTAGCGGTTAATGGGTAGCGGGTAGATGTTCCCCACAGTCCCAGTGGTGTACATCTACTTCAGGGTTGCGCCCCTGCCTCCGCGAGCCTTGGTTTTCTCCACCCATCCTAATTTTCGGAGGGAACCATGTCCTTATCCTTAGTCCTAGCTGTTGAACTTTCAATGATCCTTGCCCTTTTCATCTTCCCAATTTTCCTACCCCTCCCCACAGAAAACAAAATAAAAAACAAATAAAAATTAGAAAGGAAAAAGCAAAAAAAATTAGAAAAGAAAAAAGAAAAAATATCCGAGAGAGTTAGAGAGAAGTTAGTTGGAAGAGTGTGACTAGGTTGGTGTAGTGATGTTAGTGTTAGATTTTGGTTGGGGGTTTTCATTTTCTTTGTTGTAGTTATTGCTGATTTGTAGGGTCCTGGCCATGCCGCATTCCCTAGTTGCTTTCCGTGGTGGTTTATTTTTAATTAAGTAGGTTGTTCGACGTTGCCGTGCGGAAGTAAACCCCCCTTGCTAGTTATGCAGTATTGAAGACCAAGTAAGGAATTGATGTTCGCGTGCCCTCTATGCGGTTTTCTCTGTCCGGCTAATTGGGGCCGTCCGCCTTAGTATAGGGATGTTGTTTTTTTAATAAAAGGACCAGTTACATATGTCAAGGATTTGTGATGCCTTGTTTTGCAGCATATGGCTGGTTAGTCCAGAGGTGGACAGTAGTGTCATGGGCACTCACATATCAAGGTATTAGTTACCTTGTTTTGGTCTTCGGACGCGTATGTGAGCGGCAGCAGGAGGAGTAGGTGGTGGTCACCAGAGAGTGTGACGTGTTGGGGCGGTCCTGTGGGGTTGGCCTGGCGGAGAGGGTCGCGTGGGGATGGTTGTATTGGCGTTGAGATTTTCCAGTCCTGTGAGAAAGGGGGGGTAGTTGTTGCCCTGAGTAGGTATTAGTTGGGTCTCAGTTTGGGGAGGCCTTGGGAGGTCAGAACTCAGAAGGTGCTCTTGATAGGGTCCGTAATCTTTCTTTAGTCCTTTTAGCTGTCTATCTCTTGTGCTGTATGCTGACTCTGATCAAGCCAGCATGCAGTACCCGCACACTTACATATTACATGCCTTCTTTCGTCTCCTTCGTTTTCTTCCTGAGCCTCTGTTCTCCCAAGAGCGGATAAATTTCTGAGATTTCCGAGGACTAGCCAAGAGGCTGTGAGTCAGCCTTGGGGCAACTATGTTGCCCTTTTGGGGTGAGGGTGTGCCGAGTCACGCAGATTCGGCGGAAATTCAGTAATTAACAATTGGAGAGTGGGCCGATCTCTAGCGGAGAGACGGCATGAAACGACTGAATATACGGCCTGTAGTTATAGGCAGTACAGAATTTAATGCGGTAATTAGTGCTGCACCCTACCCGTGGATATAGGAAAGACTACCGGTGAAGTTAGAGCTTGATCGGTGCTGCACCCTGTCGCTAGATACTGATGATTGGCGAATAAAAGCAGCAACTGCGTTCTATACTTGTCGCTGCCTGGAATTCTAAGTGGTTGCCTCGTGGTGTATTTACTCCGGGAGATGAAGAGAATTTGGTCTAACTTCTTCCAACTATGTTAGGCTAGTTCTATAAACGGCTGCGGTAAGTCTCGCTTACTTTCATATTAATAGACTATAATATTTCACTGGAGAAAAAAACTGTTTTTTTAATAAGCCTAAGTAAGTTGATTTCTGTTCACCTGTTGCGATCTCATGCGGTTGTGCAATACACTTTTGAAGGTAAAAGTTTTTAAAACATTATAAAATTATATTCATTCACGTGTCAGAATTTCGGCACTAAAAAGTAAAGTAAATTTAAATACAAATATTTAAATTTAAAATTTATCTAACATCGATGTAACGAGATTCGTGTTACGCACTTAAGTTATTGCGCAAGGCGTAGTTGGGTTAGATAGCATACAAGTTTTACTACAATTAACAGTAAAACTTTATATATATCTGGGAACTTACTCAGGCACGTTTTGAAAGTAAATAATGTCCAAATTATATTAATTACGATAGTAAAGACTATGTAATTTGAAATAACTTCTCAACCACGTGGTAGATACATATTCACACTAGGTATAAAGTTTATGAAATGGTACAAAGCCATAATTAATTGTCAAATTGCAAACAGGATAACCCGCATTGGGTGATGTTAGTATTATGAAGAATTACTGTTATAAAGATTTTCAAATAAGGCATGTTGGCCATACAAACATGTCCAGTTAAATTTAAGTAGCTCAATAGCTATGTTAACTTTATATATGTATTTTGGAGGGTGTGCAAACTTTAGTGGGGCATTGTGTTGTGTACTCTGGCTAAAATATATAATGGTGTGTAATTAGGGTCCACCGCAATAGACGAGAACAAGATCTACAACATGGCTGAACTATTAACATCCTAAGCTCTTCTCTTCGCTACCGGGGGAATGTGGAGGACCACACCAACACCTATAATGTCGACCACGAGACTGCCACCTTAATAAAAAAAAAACCCTCATGGACGAAATCAGGTGATACAAAACCAATTATTAATTACACATAGAGTCAGCACTCAATAATACCCAGTGACCAGTTATATATATATCTATCAACTACTACATTTCAAGTTTTAAACAGTTAATTGGATCCCCAATTCATGGGAAAGTTTAGTGTGTGAACTGGGTGTAAAATTAATTGTAAATTTTATTAAATTTCTGGTAAAATTGTCAGCTCAGAGACTGGCATGCCTTGTACAGTGCAACATTCAACATAGATTTTCCCCTTATTTCATTATATGGGTTTCTTTACAGATTTTAAGTCATTCTTTCTATTAGTAATTTATCGTGTTCAATTCAGTAGTATATATATATATTTTCTTAATTTAAAAATCAGTTTAATTCATATTGTATAGAAATTACTGGGGTAGGTAGGTGCATTTTCCACAAGTTTCAACCAGAAGGAATGCATGTTGATACAGTTTTGAACTTGTTTGTTGAGACAAGTTGAAAGATGAATCAACTGGCTATTAACATGTCGGTCTCTGGGCAAGTGTATTTTTTCATAGGGTTATAATATTATGCAATATTTCTATTTTTATTACTTGGCAATGTTTCAGTATATATAAATTCTTTAAATTATTTATGATAACTGGGGGGTGTTCATTGTTTTAAATATTTTTTATTTCTCACTGTAATAGAGTCCAGAGGGGCAGAATTGTATAACTGCATTAGGCACTTAGCCAAAATTTTGAAAGTTATTATGTCCTGGGGACTACTGAATGCT